>WBNM01005721.1:0-30393 GCA_013399055.1 Ramphastos sulfuratus
CCCCTGGCACTCTGTGACTGTGGTTCTGTACTGCCTACCACTGATCTGTCCACTTCCTACTGATTTCCTCTCCAGACACTATCTGCAGTGGACACAGTGCTTTGTCTTGACCTGGGATAACCTCTCACAGAATAAATCACCATTGTTATTCTTCACTAATGAGCTCCACAGCACTGAGTGAACATTTAAATGATAGAAAGAGAGATGTGGACCTGCTGGAGTGGGTCCACAGGAGGCCACAAAGATGCTGAGGGCTGGAGCACCTCTCCTGTGAGAACAGGCTGAGTGTGTTGGGGCTGTTCAGCCTGAAGAAGGCTCCAGGCAGACCTTAGAGCTACATTTCAGTATCTGAAGGGGACTTACAGGATGGCTGGGAGAGGGACTGTGGGGATAGGACAAAGGGCAATGGTTTGAAATGGGAGCAGGATGGATTGAAGTTAGACATCAGGAGGAAGTTCTGCACAGTGAGGGTGGTGAAATCCTGGCACAGGCTGCCCAGGGATGTGGTTGAGACCCATCTCTGGAGACACTCAAGATCAGACTGGATGTGACCCTGGGCAGCCTGCTCTAGCTGGAGGTGTCCCTGTTGCCTTCAGGGGGGTTGGACAAGCTGCCTTTTGAGGGTCCCTTCCAACCCAGTGCAGTCTGTGATCTGTGAAATGATCAGAAATCCACAATGTCCCAGGATTACTGCTGGGGTTTGTTTACCCAACCCAGTGCCCCCTGACTCCATTTTGCCACCTTTCCATGCTGCACTAGGAGCTTGCTCAGACAGGAGGCAATGGGATTGACTCTTTCCCAGAAAGTGATGGATGATTGCAAACTCACCCACTTAGAATCACAGACTCAGTCAGGGCTGGAAGGGACCACAAGGAGCAGCCAGTTCCAACCCCCCTGCCATGGGCAGGGACACCTCACACTAGATCAGGCTGCCCAGAGCCTCATCCAGCCTGGCCTTAAACACCTCCAGGGATGAGGCTTCCACCACCTCCCTGGGCAACCCCTGCCAGGGAACTTCCTCCTCACCTCCAGTCTGAATCTCCCCATCTCCAGCTTTGTTCCACTCCCCCCAGTCCTATCACTCCCTGATGTCCTAAAGTGCCTCTCCAGATTTTCTGTAGCCCCCTTCAGATCCTGGAAGGCCACAAGAAGGTCACCTGGAAGCCTCCTCTTCTCTAGGCTGCACAGCCCCAACTCTTTCAGTCTGTCCTCACAGCAGAGCAGCTCCAGCCCTCTGAGTATCCTCGTGGCTCTTCTCTGGACACACTCCAGCACCTCCAGATCCCTCTTGTCCCAGGGGCTCCAGAACTGGAGGCAGTACTCCAGGTGGGGCCTCAGCAGTCAGTTGAACTGCAGCAGAGTGCATTGCTTGTCCAAGATGTGGATCCCCAAGGCTGCCTGAGCTCCTCCAGCTCCATCACCCTGCAGCACTCTGGTTTGCATCTCCTCTAAAGTGCTTTCATTTAATGTATTTATGCTCATGCATCATTTATTGTCATTTCTTGCATAATTGCTACTTTGGATTTTCTTTTTTTTTTTTAAGAGTTGAATGCTTTTAGTTCATCTGCCCAGAACACTTAGGGAATTTAGTCAGAAAAAAAGAACTTGTGACCACACAGGCAATGAACTCATTGCCAAGGGTCAGACTCCAGACCCACCTTACATGAGCAAAAGGCCACTGTTGTCAGTGTGCTGAAGAGCTACAACATCCTGTGAGCTTCAAACTCAATTAGCCCTCAACAGTGCCCAAACCAGGACGACTTCTTCATCTGAGCTTGATAGGTTGAGCTTGGTAGGTTAAGCTTTCTCTGCTTTAATTAAACACACACTTAAACAACCCTATTAATAAAATAAGCCATTAAGTGGCAGCCTTGTCTGAACGAGCAAGATCACAAGGGTTCAAAATCTCCTCAAATTGTTCACACTCTGCCTGAACCCTTCCATTATGAGCTGCACCTCTTCACCAAGCACAGCTCCAGGCTGGGTGGGGAATGGCTGAGAGCAGCCCTGAGGAACAGGCCCTGGGGGTGTGGGGTGATGAAAAGCTCAAGATGAGGCTGCAGTGTGAGTGCAGCCCAGACAGCAACTGTGTGCTGGGNATGAAGGATGTTAGCTCCTAACCAGTCTGATAAAAAAGTTGACAATCCATCTAGAAAAATGGATAAATACTCAGAATTTAGAGACAAAACAAATCCATGAAACATCTCTCCCTGCTGCCTTCCAAGACCACAAACGATCAAGCACACCAAGGTGGTTCTCCCTGGGGAGCATCTCCCTTCTCCCTGATCAGACTGTTAAACTTAGCTCTCCTAACGAGCTCTTTCCATCTCTGCTTGTGCTGTCTTCATGTAGACAGAGGACTTCTGTCTCCCCTGCAAGGATTCAGGAACCTTGCAGGCAAATGAAAGATTCATTGAGGCTTGAAGAGAGCCTCCTGGGGCCCCAGGCGCTGCAGCCCTGTGCCTGCCGCTGCTCCCAGCCCTGCCTGCCCACGCCAGGCAGCACCTTGAAAGTGGAGTGGAGCAAGCTTCACCCCAGCCCAGAGAGACAGCTGATGAGGTCTGCAGCAGCAAATGCTAATGGAGAGGTGATAAGCAGAGCTGTTTACCTCATTTGCTGGAAGGAGGCACAGCAATGAATCCAGTGACTGTCAGAGCCCAGGAAGAAGCATCTGGCTCCAACCTGAGCATGCAAATGTGCCCAGGATTCCCGAAGCAATTACAAAGTTGACATCACTTTGGTCTGGTGAAGAGAAGAATTAGAGGGGATCTGAGCAATGTTTATAAATATCTAAGGGCTGGAGGACAAGAGGGAGGGGACAGACTCTTCTCAGTTGTGCCCTGGCATAGAACAAGGGGCACTGGGTATAAACTGCAGCAGAGGAAGTTCCACCTCAACAGGAGGAAGAACTTCTCAAGTGTGAGGGTGCCAGAGCCCTGGCACAGGCTGCCCAGAGAGGTTGTGGAGTCTCCTTCTCTGGAGCCTTTGCAGCCCTGTCTGGATGTGTTGCTGTGTGACCTGCACTGGATTCCATGGCCCTTCTCTGGCAAGGCTTGGGCTGGAAGCTCTCCAGAGGTCCCTTCCAACCCCTAACATGCTGTGGTGATTTGCAATTGATATGAAATGCAGCCTCCATTTGCACTTAGAGCTCTCCTTCTAAATCTCTTTCTCCCTGTTCTCCATATCCCTCATAAGCTGCAAAAGTTCTTTCAGCTCAACCCCACTCAGCAGAACCATGGCACAAATGTGGTCTTTAGCAGATTTTTAACACTCTACCTGTGATTATAACCTTAGTTTACCTCCTCATGACAATTAAACAAAAGAGAGGAGGTTTGCATTGGAAATTAGGAAAAAATTCTTCACTGAGAGAGTGGTGAGGCATTGGCAGAGGCTGCCCAGGGAGGTGATGGAGTCCCCATCCCTAAAGCTGTTCAAGAAGCCTGTAGATGTAGCACTTCAGGACATGGTTGAGTGGTCATGGTGGTGGTGTTAGGGTCAGGCTCAATGATCTTAAAGTTCTTTTCCAGCCTTCATTGTTCTCTGCTTCCATCCCATCTTCACCCCCAGCAGCTTACCTTGCTGATATCCACAGGTGGAACTTTCTCTGGGGTTCTGCCCATACATAGACTTGCAGAATGGTTTGGGTTAGTAGTGACCTGCAAGACCAGCAAGCAGGGACACCTTCCACTAGACCAGAGTGCTCAAGGCCCTGTCCAACCAGGCCTTGATCACTGCCAGGGAGGGGGCATCCACCTTCATTTTGCTTTGACTTTGCAGCTGAAATGAGCCTAAGCTGATAGCTCTGTCCCCAGCCCATCTCTCTTCCTTTGAGGCCTTCACAGCTGCAGAGATTGGTTTTGACAGAAAGCTCCATGCCAGCAGCAGCCATCAGCACTCAGAGTTCCAGCAGCCTTTAACCATCACCAACATACCCCATGCTGAATTAGCATTCCCCTGGAGGTGTTGAGCAGCACCAGCGACACAGCACAATGATGTTTCTGCTCATTCGTGGCATCTGCTGTGCCTTAATCTTCCTGATCCTCAAAATACCTGCCCAAAACCCCTATTTATTTTTTCTTCTCCTTTTATTGTTCTTTCCACATTCAGAAATAGAAGCCTTCCCCAAAATCTCAGTGACACTACCCCAGTGATTACACCACCATGAATGAAGGCCACAGACGAAACAAAGAGCAGCCAGAGGCTAAAGCACAACTTGTCAGCAGCAGTCAGTGCTGCAGAGGGAGCTTTGGCTGTGCCAGAGCATTATTCCCTCGTCCTGCAGACTCAAGGTTTCAGGCAGGAATTAAGGTAATTATAGCAGTAAAGAGCAGGGAGTCTGTTGGAAGAGCACAAAAGCATAGAAAAATGGCAGGCTTAGGGAGAAATAATCTTGCAGGCTCACACCGATGTGTGCATCGCATTTCAGATGTACACAAGATGCTTCTGCTCCTTTTTGCCCAATTTCCTATATCTGCTCTTGTGCTGCTTTGAGGCTAATTGGAATATTTTAATGAAAAAATTATGTTATAGGCTGTGAAAGGCAAACACTGCTGATGCCTGCTGCACTCCTAGGCTTGCTGAGATGTATAAGAACAAGAACACAAACATAGATAAGACACTCTCAGGCTCAGAGTCTCTCTGTCTCTCTAGCTTTTTGCTTTCTCTCTGCTAACCTAACTCACCACTCTGCTTCTAACCCCCCTGGCCCAGCCTCCAAACTCACCTTGCACATAAGGCAAACCCTGGGGTAAGGCAGAGGGGTGGGGAGAAGGTGGAAGGGTGGTTGGGAGCCCCTCCTGGGGTCTCTGATTGCTGGGAGGGGAATTGTGTTTCTGTATTGCCTTTAACTTGTGTATTTCTGTGAATATTGCTGTGTGTTGTGTGTGCCTTCAACTTGTATTTTTCTGTCTATGTCTGTAACTATTCCTGTCTGTTGTGTATATCTCTGCTTGNTGTTCACTGAGTCACCTCAGGCAACCCAAATGTGATGGACATTATGCTGAAGCTCTGAAGAGGACCTTGAATGCCTATTTATGAACATGTAGGAAATTTAATTATCTTATAATAGCCCACTTAATTACTAATATTCCTTAACATTACTGAAGTATCATTAATACTTCTCAGTGGTGCCCTAAGACAAATGTTAGCAGGCTGTTATTATTATTAGATGCCTCACTCAGAACGTTGTGAAGATGATGATGAATAGATGTCCTTGAGTGCATAAAAACAAACTCTCTTAGCCCTCACTGGTTAACCTTTAGCTATGAGGAGAAAATGAACTATTAATGGATTTCCCCTCCCCCCCCTTCCCCCCCCCAAGTAGAATCATAGAATCACAGAACGGTAAGGCTGGAAGGGACCTCAAAGCTCAGCCACTTCCAACCCCCTGCCATAGGCAGGGACACCTCCCACTAGCACAGGGCACTCAAGGCCTCCTCCAACCTGGTCCTGAACACATCCAGGGACCAGTGCTTCTGTGCTCCAGGGATCACACTCTGTGCTTCTGTGCTCCACAACCTCCCTGGGCAACCTGTGCCAGTGTCTCACCACCCTCACTGCAAACAACTTCCTCCTAACATCCACTTTCAATCTCCCCTCTGCCACCTCAAACCCATTGCCCCTTGTCCTGGCATTG
The DNA here is from genome assembly GCA_013399055.1 of Ramphastos sulfuratus. Taxonomy (NCBI): domain Eukaryota; kingdom Metazoa; phylum Chordata; class Aves; order Piciformes; family Ramphastidae; genus Ramphastos; species Ramphastos sulfuratus. The sequence goes on from WBNM01005721.1 coordinate 5,636, forward strand.
CCAGACCTTGTCAATAGTCCCTCCCCAGCCTTCCTGTAGCCCCTGCAGATACTTGAAGGCTACTATCAGGTCTCCTGGAAGCCTTCTTTTCTCCAGGCTGAGGAGCACACATTAGCAGCAGAGACCTGAGCCCAACATGCTACATCTTACTGATAATTCCTGCACACCCTCCCTAGCAGCTTTCTTCAGCAAGCACAGCAGTTTTAGGTTCCTTTTAATTTGATAATTGAAAGAAAATTAATTTATAACATATTTTTAAGTGATTCCCAAAAGGAGCCTTACTTTTGGGGCCATCTGACAGACTCTGTGTCTGAGGAGCCCCAACTAGTCTGGCTGCCAGGGAAAAGTTCAGCTGCTGAGGATACAAATTCAAAAGTTTCCTGCATTTGAAAGGATGTGGGGGTTTATACTAGATTGGATTTGACACTAGATTGAATTTGACACCCTCTCCAAAGTGAGTATAATTCACTATGATCTTCTTGGAACCAATGCCCCATTCATGTGTAAATGCACAAGGGAGAAAAAGCCCTGCCAAGGCAGACCATAATGTCTGCTGTGTCTGAGCAATCAGTTTCATTGTGTCCCTGTGACAAAAAGGAATCTTAGACATTAAAAGGAGCACAGGTGCATAGTCCTTGCAACATGGAAGCCCTCTTGCAAAACAGTCACCAGCTCTGCTGCTCTAAGGTAATCGGTGTTCTGCAGAGCAGCCGAGCAGCGCAGCTTGCTCCCCAGGCTGCAGTCACACCCACTGCACCCACACAAACGCAGCAGCCTCCTAAGGAATAACTGCAGATGGCTTCTCACACATCTGCCACAAAAAGCTCCTAGCCCAGGAACTGTTAGGTGGAGTAAACCTTTCCTTTGATCAGTGCTGAATGCAGCAATCAGGTGGCAGCGGCAGCAGCAGCAGCAGCAGCAGCAGCAGTAAAAGCAGCAGCAACAGCAGCGGCAGCGGCGGCAGCAGCAGCAGCAACGGCAGCGGCAGCGGCAGCAGCAGCAGCAGCAGCAACGACAACAGCAGCAGCTATAGCAGCAGCAGCAAAGCAGTGGCAGCAACAGCAGCTGTGCATTCCAGGCGGATTCTCAACTAAGGAATGTGAAAAAGGCTGGGAAAATGAAAATGAAATCTTTCCTTGGATCTTTTAAGCCAGAATCCAACCCTAGGGTGAACCAAACCCTACCACACTAAAAGAATAAGAAACTACCAATAGAAAAGGGAGGGCTTAGAGTAAAACATAGAATCATAGAGTCATGGAATGGGAAGGTTGGAAGGGCCCTCAAGGATCATCCAGTTCCAACCCCCTGCCATAGGCAGGGACACCTCCCACTAGTACAGGGCCCCTGGCCTTGAACACCTCCAGGGAGGGAGCAGCCACAACCTCCCTGGGCAACCTGTGCCAGTGTCTCACCACCCTCACTGCAAACAACTTCCTCCTAACATCTAGTTTCAATCTCCCCTCTGCCACTTCAAACCCATTGTCCTTGTCCTGTCATTGCAAGCCCTTGTCAACAATCCCTCCCCAGCCTTCCTGGAGCCTCCTTCAGATACTGGAAGGCCACTCTAAGGTCTCCTGGAAGCCTTCTCTTCTGCAGGCTGCAGACCCCCGACATGAAAAACCTGAAGGCCAGTCCTCAGCTAACACCAGCCTAGTTGGACAGGGCAGAAAGCAGCAGGCTGGGGAAAGTGCCACGCCAAGAGATAAAAGCATCAAGCCCCCAGGCTGGCCCAGTTCCAGTACAGTAGTTGCTGCTTTGTTTCTATACCCAGGTCCAAAGCTTTTTATACACCAAATTTGCAATCCCACCTCAGTGCCTGAGCACGAGGAACGCTGAAGCCCTTCCTGCCATGTAAAAACCTTGCAGAATGTTGGCTGCTGAGTAAATAAATGAGCCAGGGAATCACCGCTCAGAACTGAGATATAATGAGCTGTAAACAAATAATCTCTCCTCTTGCTTCAGTGGTCTTTAGATGAGGTCCTGAGAGTTTTGTTGTGCTGGAAATCCTCCCCAGACTGGGAAAGCTCATTAAGTACCTAGGCATTAGCTGATGGGGTTTTTAGTAGCCCTTCCTACTCGGGGGGTAGTGGGAATAAATAAATAAAAAGTAGTTTGGGCTCACGTGGGGCTGCTTGTGACCACTGCTTCCCTGTCACCATTTATCACCCAAACACAGTTTGACAGCAAAGGCTGCCCCCTGAAAATGTGCCAGCCGAGGGTGAGGTTGCTGCTCCGGGGACATGCTCGTGTGGAGCTCTGCCCGCACGCGACTGCCAGGCGCCTGTAGGGGATTACAGGAGCCATTAGGCAGCACAAAATCGTGTGTGCTGCTTAATTAGTGTGGAATCGATTCTGCCTTTAGTTTCGTGGGGGTTGGTGCCTGCTGAACACCACTGAAATCCATAAAATCAAGGTAAGATCAGAGAGGGCTGTGGCAAGGGTGGTGTGAGCGAAGGGAGCTGGGCTTGCCGCTTATCCAGCAAGAAAACTCCGCGCAACAGAACGAGAAAATCAAAGTTGCAGCTCCCTCCACGTATTTATTGTAATTGTAGATGATTGCTATCATTCAGGCAATTTTCCTCAACATTAGAGCTCAAGTGATGCTTTGTAAAATTCTGGGTTCAGTAGAAGAGTAATGAAAGTGTCCAGAGCCATGGGAACGGGGATATAATCCCCAAAAAGTTCAAGCTGTGGCTTCTGAATCCTTTCCTCTTCACTCCCACCACAAAACCACTCCAGCTTTATAAAGCATCTTCCCAAACTTCCTTTCCATTTGCCAGCTGTTGGTATCTAGGTCTCCTTGCATCCCCTGCCTTCACCACTCAAATCATAGAATCATAGAATGGTAAGGTTGGAAGGGACCTCAAGGATCATCCAGTTCCAACCCCCTGCCATAGGCAGGGACACCTCCCACTACTACAGGTCACTCAAGGCCTCCTCCAACCTGGCCTTGAACACCTCCAGGGAGGGAGCAGCCACAACCTCCCTGGGCAACCTGTGCCAGTGTCTCACCACCCTCACTGCAAACAACTTCCTCCTAACATCCACTTTCAATCTCCCCTCTGACACTTCAAACCCATTCCCCTTGTCCTGNCCACACAGATGTTGAACAAGACTGGTGCCAGGACTGATCCCTGAGGGACTCTGCTTGGCACTGCCTCCACTGGGACATGCACCCATTGACATTGATCATCTGCAAGAGCTTCCACAGAGGAGCTTTCTGTCCTTGTGGCACTGCAAAACTGCAGCAGACAGGAAACAATTTTAAAAACTCAGATTTCAACCTAAGTCTTTGCTTCCCTCTGCCTTCTGGTGGAGAGCAGACAGCAGTCAGCTGCATCATCCTCCAGTGGCCACCTTCCTGTCTGAGCAGGGGTGAGGCACTGGATGATCTCCAACCCCTCTCATGCTGGGAGTTTGTGATCTCTTGCACAATGTAATTCACAGAATGGTAGGGGTTGGAAGGGACCTCTGGAGATCATCCAGTCTGAACTCCCTGCTAAAGGAGGTTCACCTAGAGAAGCTTGCACAGGATCACATTCAGGTGGGGTTTGAAAGCCTCCAGAGAAGCAGGCTCCTAATTGAGGAATAAAGAAGGTTGACAGGAAGGGATCTCTCTGTAGCAGTCATCCTCCACAGCTCACAACTGGCTCTGACCTTGCAGCACACTCAGTCTGGGAGACAGACCCCAGCAAGGCAGGGTCTGGGGAGGCAGAAGGGATCACCACATGTTCCCACTGCTTGTACCAGCACTGGGAGAAGCCAGGTGAGCAGAAAACACAAGGTTGAGGTGAGCACTCCCTGGGAAAGCCCCAGGGACCTGAAGCTTTTATTTCCTGCCCAGCACAGCTGGGCTGCAGGAGACACTGTGTCAGAGGGATGCTCTGCCACATCTACCTCTGACCCTGAAGCCACATCATTATGGGTTGACCTGGAGCTAAGCTGCAGAATTTCCTTCTCCAGGGACCATAAAACTGTTTGTGGGTGAAGGGGATTTGGTTTAGGCCAACCCAGCTCATCTTTTTGAACATGAAAAATTTAAATTGAGCTGTTTGGGGGGGGGGGGAGAAACCCACCCAGTGAGCTCTAGTTGACCAGTAGTTGGGAGGTGGTTGAGGTGGTGGAGTCACCATCCCAGCTGCATGCATGGTATATGGCTGTGGTGCTGAGGGAGGTGATTTAGTGGTGGGACTGAGCTCTAGGTGAGTAGTTGGACATGATGATCTCAAAGGTCTTTTCCAACCTCATCAGTTCTATGGTTCTGTGCTGAAACTCATCTCACAGTTTCTGCTCCCCAGCCCTGCAATCCCCTGGGACACTGCAGCTCTGAGATGGCTGCAGGAGCTTTCATCCTTCATCCAGATACAAAGTGCTGGCACAGTTGCCTGCCTCTAACTGCCTGGAACTGTTGATATTAGTATAACCATCTTTTTTTATATATTTATGAACCATTAATAAATCATTAACTGCTAATTACCTTTCCTTCCCCCCCCTCCCCCTCCATTAGAAGTGCTCCCCTTGCTGGTCTTCATTGACATAAACATTTCCAACCCAGAAGCACATTCAGAACAACTACTCCAGGAAGATTGTCATCTGAATCATTTACAGCTAACAAATGCTCTCAGCTATCTTAGCAGGCAAGCATCTGTTTGCTTAAATGATTTAAGAGGACTCATTAATCTGGCATAGACAATTCTATTAGCAGCCAGTGACATGGCAGGGGTCACAAAGTGCTGGTTACAGCCTTAACAAGCACCAACCAGGAAGATCCTATCTTGTGCTATTAAGAATTACAGCTAGCCAGAGAAGGGACAGAATCAGAGAGTGGGAGCAGTTGGAAGGGATCTCTGAGGAGCCTCTGCTGAAGCAGGGCACCCACAGCAGCTTGCCCAGGGTCTGGGGGGGTTGGAATCTCTCCAGAGAAGGAGACTCCATAACCTCTCTGAGCAACCTTCTCTAGTTTCAGTGTCCTTGCTCAGTGCAGGGGACCTTGAAAGGTGCCTTCCAAGCCCAACCAGTCCACGAGTGCTGATGTGAGGTTTGGTGGTGCTGTTGCCAGCTGGAGCAGATGCACCTTCCTTCACCTGAGCTCCCTCCAGCCAGGCAGTGCCTGTACTCAGGGCAAGTCTCCATGTGTAAGTAGAAAAGATTCCTTCTCTAGACACCAGTTTCTCCTTCCACGTTCCTGGGCTGGTTTGAGGCTAATTGGAATATTTTAATGAAAACAATTAGATGCTAGGCTGTCAAAGGCAGGCACTGGTGGTGTCTGCTTCACTCACAGGCTTGCTGAGATGTGTAAGAACAAGAACACAAACACAAGTAAGATACAGAGGGTGTCTCTCTAGCTGCTGCTTTGCTCTCGGCCTCTCTGCTAACCTAACTCACCACTCTGCTTCTAACCCCCCTGGCCCAGTCTCCAAACTCACCTTGCATGTAAGGCAGAGCCTGGGGTAAGGCAGAGGGGTGGGGAGAAGGTGGAAGGGTGGTTGGGAGCCCCTCCTGGGGTCTCTGATTGCTGGGAGGGGAATTGTGTTTCTGTATTACCTTTAACTTGTCTATGTCTGTAACTATTCCTGTCTGTTGTGTATATCTCTGCTTGTACATTGTGCTGAGCTTCAGGCCTTAACTTCCAGCTGGCTGAGTCTAGTCTGGGGGATTTTACAAAGTGTGGGGGCAGTGAGGAACTCCCAAACCATCACAGTGCCCCAGCTCAGAAAGGGTTATCCAGCACTGGAACAGGCTGCCCAAGGAGGTGGTGAAGTCACCATCCCTGAAGGTATCTAAAAGATGCATGGCTGTGGTGCTGAGGGAGGTGGTTTAGTGGTGGGACTGAGCTCCAGGTGAGTAGTTGAGGTGGAGTCACCATCCCTGAAGGCATCATAAGGTGGTGCTGAGGGACATGGCTTACTGGTAGTGTCTTAGCAACAGCAGTGGGATTGTGAGCTCCAGNCAAAGGCAGGCACTGGTGGTGTCTGCTTCACTCACAGGCTTGCTGAGATGTGTAAGAACAAGAACACAAACACAAGTAAGATACAGAGGGTGTCTCTCTAGCTGCTGCTTTGCTCTCGGCCTCTCTGCTAACCTAACTCACCACTCTGCTTCTAACCCCCCTGGCCCAGTCTCCAAACTCACCTTGCATGTAAGGCAGAGCCTGGGGTAAGGCAGAGGGGTGGGGAGAAGGTGGAAGGGTGGTTGGGAGCCCCTCCTGGGGTCTCTGATTGCTGGGAGGGGAATTGTGTTTCTGTATTACCTTTAACTTGTCTATGTCTGTAACTATTCCTGTCTGTTGTGTATATCTCTGCTTGTACATTGTGCTGAGCTTCAGGCCTTAACTTCCAGCTGGCTGAGTCTAGTCTGGGGGATTTTACAAAGTGTGGGGGCAGTGAGGAACTCCCAAACCATCACAGTGCCCCAGCTCAGAAAGGGTTATCCAGCACTGGAACAGGCTGCCCAAGGAGGTGGTGAAGTCACCATCCCTGAAGGTATCTAAAAGATGCATGGCTGTGGTGCTGAGGGAGGTGGTTTAGTGGTGGGACTGAGCTCCAGGTGAGTAGTTGAGGTGGAGTCACCATCCCTGAAGGCATCATAAGGTGGTGCTGAGGGACATGGCTTACTGGTAGTGTCTTAGCAACAGCAGTGGGATTGTGAGCTCCAGGTTGGACTCAGTCTCAGAGGTCTCTTCAACCTCAACAGCTCTGTGATTCACTCTGCATTACCAAAGGCACCATACTTGACAGCTTTGTAGCCTGCTCTGGCCTCTCTCAGGCTGGGAAGCCCAGAAGGCACTGTTTCCAAAGGGTAGCTCTATTTCTCCCTCCAAACCTCTCAGGAAATGGAAATCTCCAGCTGACAAGATTCTTTTATCTGGTTAAAAACCAACCTAACCTCACTCCCCCCCCTTTTCATCCCCAAGCACAGGATTTTCTGCTGGTAGAGATCCCATCTTTAATTTCCAGCTGCTGCAAATGATCTTCTTACCATCATTAGCTGTCAAATCCTGAAGCAGCATCTCTCTTATTGCCCTCAACGTTCCAATATTCCACCTGCTTCTAATTAGTCAAACTGCCCAACCCTACCTGCAGCAAGGCTCTTTGGATCAGCTGCTGCAGCTGCCAAACACTTCAGTGCCTCTAAAGTAAGCCAAGCATATTTTCTGTTATTAAATGGTACCAACTACCCCTACTACAACTGTGACTGATGTAGGAGGCACTGAAAACGAAGCATTTTTAATGAGGTAACAGCAGAGCCATTGCTAATGATGATTGCTTCTGTTACCCTCACAATGGCTTAATGGCTGCTCACCAGCGCAGGCTCCTCAGCTCAGCCCGCCTGAGCTCAGCCCGTCAGGGTAATAAGCAGCATTTAATAGATGGCTCTGACCTCACTCAGCACAGCTCCCACTTTCTGATTCATGACTGCAGCCCAGAGAAGGGTCTTGCCAGCCTTTTTCAGTGGTGCCACTTCTGTAAAACAGCCACTCTGGGGTGTGTAGAGAGCCACGGAGCAGCTTGAGTCAGAAGGGACCTCCAAAGGCTACCCAGCCCAACCCCCTGCACTCAGCAGGGACATCCTGCACCAGTTCAGGTTGCTCAAGCCCTGTCCAGCCTCACCTGGCATATCTCCAGTGATGGGCCTCAAGCACCTCCCTGGGCAACCCCTGCCAGTGTTCCAGCAGCCTCCTCATGCAGAACTGGTTCCTCACAGCCAGTCTAAATCTGCTCTGCTCCCATTTCGAACCATTGCTCCTCCTATCAGTGCAGCCCTTCACAAACAGTCTCTGCAGCCTTCTTGGAGGCCCCTTCAGGTCCTGGAAGGTTGCTATTAGGACACTGCTGCTGGGCAAGCTGCTGTGGGTGCCCCTGCCTTAGCAGGGGGTTGGACTGGATGATCTCCAGAGGTCCCTTCCTGCTCCCACCAAGCTGGGATCCTCACTGCGCTGGTACAAGTTACAGCTACCTCAGTTCTCAGATGTGCTGCCAGCAGATCTAGAGAGGTGATTCTGTCACTTTGCTCTGATGAGATCTCCCCTGGAGTACTGCATCCAGCTCTGGAGCCCTCAGTATAAACATGTCACAGAGTCACACACAGGCTGGTGAAGGCCCTCAGCATCACCAAGTCCAACCCAGAACCCTCCCTACAAGGCTCCCCCAAGCCACAGCCCCAAGCACCACATCCAAATGGCTTTTAAATGCCTCCAGGGTTGGTGACTCCACCACCTCCCTGGGAAGCTCATTCCAGTGCCTGACCATTCTCAATGGGAAAAATGTTTCCTCCTGTCCAATCTAAACCTACCCAGTGGCAGCCTGAGGCCATTCCCTCTTGTTCTGTCTCTAATGACCTCTGAGCAGAGCCCAGCAGCAGCCTCTCCACAATGTCCCTTCAGGTAGCTGCAGACAGCAATGAGCTCTGCCCTCAGCCTCCTCTGTTTCACACTAACCATCCCCAGCTCCCTCAGTCTCTCCTCACCAGATTTACTTTCCAGTCCCTTCCCAGCTTCCTTGCCCTCCTCTGCACTGGCTCCAGCACCTTCACATTTCTCTTGTAATGAGGTGCCCAAAACTGAACACAGTACTTGAGCTGTGGCCTCACCAGAGCTGGGTCCAAGGGGAAAATCCCCTCCCTGCTCCTGCTGGACACAGAATTTAGGAAGGACGTGGACCTGATGGAGCAGGTCCAGAGGAGGACACAAAAATGCTCAGAGGCTTGGAGCAGCTCTGCTACAGGGACAGGCTGAAGGAGCTGGGGGTGTGCAGCCTGCAGAGGAGCAGGCTCCAGGGACACCTAACAGCAGCCTGCCAGTGCCTGAAGGGGCTGCAAGCAGGCTGCAGAGAGACTGCAAAGGGCTGCAGGGACAGGCCGAGGGCAATGGCTGCAAACTAGAGCAGAGCAGATTGAGATTGGCTGTGAGGAACAAGTTCTGCAGCAGGAGGCTGCTGCAACACTGCAACAGGTTGCCCAGGGAGGTGGTTGAGGCTCCATGCCTGGAGATATTGCAGGTGAGGCTGGAGAGGGCTGTGGGCAACCTGCTCTAGTGCAGGATGTCCCTGCTGAGTGCAGGGGCTTGGGCTGGGTGAGCTTTGGAGGTCCCTTCCAGCCCAGCCCAGGCTGTGATTCAGAAGACTGTAGAATTATTGCCTATAACCCCCCAGCAGGTTCAGAATTGGCTTTAATCAGCATATGGCCACCAATAATAGTAGTGCTGGCTACAGGAAAGCAATAAACAACCCAGCAAAGCATCACATGGGAAAGCCCAGACACAGGGTTTGGTGCCTCCACACCTTAAGCTTTCTGAACTCCTCCCAAAGCAGCAGAATCTGGTTAACAGGAATTGCTCTGCAGTGAGACATGAAGCATTTTACACCTTTCAGAGGTGCTGAGTGCAGAGCCCGAGAAGGGTACAAAGGAAACAAGCTGCTGTCCTGCTGAACCATGGTCTACAACATGTTTCATTTAAAATGCAATCCATACCCAGCAAAGGACAGAAGCTGTAACTTTTAGTCCCATACATAATTTATAACAACCTTCAGGCATTTGCAACGTCTGAAATTAAATAGGAAATGAAATGATTCCCTGGAGGTGTTGGTGTAAGAAAGGCAGTTAAATATAAGTACACAAACAGTTCACACTGGGTTTGTGCTTGTGACTCAGCACATTTCCTGACCAGCCCCCTGCCACTTTTCTGGAGGTGCTGGAGTCTGGCATCTGGGAAAGAACAGCCCCAGGGACCAGCAGAGCTTGGGGGCTGAGCTGTTGAAGAGCAGCTCTGGGANCTGTGTGATACTTGATGTGTCCTGTGCTCCAACTACCTCCAAGCCTGCAGCACACCCCCAGCTGTGCCTTAGAAGGGCATTTGTGGTGTGGCAAATTGATTCTCCTATCATGTATCTATAGAACACACACGAGGGCTTCACAGCTGCTGCAGATGAGGCTGAAGCTTGAGCATGCTCTCAAGTCTCATTAGTTTTGTCTTTAATTAAGTGCAGAAATAAATCTTCTATAACTGTAAGGTATAAATGTAGGTAGTCCCTTCCCATTGATGTGTGCCTTGGACAACCCTCAGACCTCTAGGCAATGTACTCTCAGATCCCAGCCTCAACCAAGAGTATTTCCCTTGCAGAAAGGAGTGGATGCTCCCAGCCTTGGAGCCACCATCGGGAAAGCAAAGGCTGGATGCAGAGCAGGGCAGGGGTCTCAGCAGACTCCAAGCTCTAGGGCTGACAGGATTGTTTTAGCTGGAAGAGCCCTTTGAGATGGTGAAGTCCTGCCCCTTATTAACTCAGCCCAGGCTTTTCAGAAATAAAATAACTCCACATTTTATAATTCCTGCCTCATTAATTGCCACAACCAACTCAAGCAGCCTTCTAGTACTTGAAGGGGGTACAGGAGAGCTGGGGAGGGACTTTGGACAAAGGTAGGGAGTGACAGGACAAGGAGTGATGGCTTCAAACTGGCAGAAGCTGGATTTGGATGACACATGAAGGAAAAAACCTTGCCCACGAGGGTGGTAAAGCACTGGAACAGGTTGCCCAGAGACACTGTGCAGGCTGGAAGCCTGGAAGTATTCAAAGCCAGGTTGGATGGGGCCTTGAGCAACCTGGGTCAGTAGGAGGTGTCCCTGCCTGTGGCAGGGGCTTGGTTCTAGATGATCTTTAATGTCCTTTCCAACCAAACCCATTCTATGGCCCCGTCTGTGTTACCCTGCAGAGGGTGCCTTGTGTAGGCAGCTACGGAAGATCTTGCACCCCACACCCCTGTGCAAGGCTCGTTTTGGGAGCCTGAGCTGCACCCAACCCCAGGGCAAGACCTGCACTGTCTGGGGGAGAAAAGAACTCAGCAGCAGGTGGGAGAAACTTCTCAGATTTTAAATGTTTCCTTCACTTGGGGGATTGGTCCCTCACAAAGCCTCCATTTGCTCCTCCTTGATCGTTTTCACACTTTGTCAGTGCTCTTGGGGGGTATCCATTTGTTTTCAAAGGCAGACACTCATTTCAAGCAACCATACTCCTTTCTTTCTGAAGGTCTTTGAAATGGCAGCAGCAGCTGCACAGCCCATCAATCCTCTTCCCTGCTATCTCCACAGCTAGCCCTGCCACCACACAAGAGCTGCTTCAGGAGCATTTATTAATTCCAAAGATTCAGATCTCTCATTATACCTTTACCTGGAGAGCATCTTGCTGGCTGGGGACACATACTTAAAGATTTGTGACAAGTGTCTCCAACTTCACTTTTTCTCTGTCACACACCCCAGAGAGCCTCACACACCAGGGGATGGAGACTGGCTCAGGCTGGAAGGGAGCTCAGAGCTCAGCTGCTCCAACCTCCCCTCCATGCCCAGGGACACCTCTCAGCCACACTCAGCTGCTCAAGGCCTCATCCAGCCTGGCCTGCAACACCCCCAGCAAGGAGGCAGCCACAGCCTCCCTGGGCAGCCTGTGCCACACTCTCAGCACCCTCACACTCAACAACTTCTTCCTCAGCTCCACTCTAACCCTGCTCTGCCTCAGCTCCAAACCATTNGAACTTCTTGAGTGTGAGGGTGCCAGAGCCCTGGCACAGGCTGCCCAGAGAGGTTGTGGAGTCTCCTTCTCTGGAGCCTTTGCAGCCCTGTCTGGATGTGTTGCTGTGTGCCCTGTGCTGGATTCTCTGGTCCTGCTCTGGCAGAGCTTGGCCTGGAAGCTCTCCAGAGGTCCCTTCCCACCCCTAACACCCTGTGAGGCTGTGATTTGGATTCTAGATGCTTGTCTCTCTTGCTGCTTAGTCTCCCAGATGATGCAGGGAGAGCCATGGGGCTTGCAGGTGATTGCCTGGCATTTGAATTCTTTCCTTTTCCAAACATGCCTTAGTATGTGCCCTGGTTTGTCACCCTGTGAGAGCTGGCTAGCCTGCACTGCAGGAGAATCCCAGCAGCTAACAATGGCAGATTACAGTTAGTAGCCAGGTCCATGCACATTTTATTTCAGTGCTTCTTTGCCTGCTCCAGCAACCCAGTGCCTGTCTGAGAGACGCCTGCGAAGCAGAGCACACAAACCAAATCTATCACATCCTACCCAGGAGCACTGAAAAATGATTCCACCTTACCTTGCCTGTCCCAGGCTCAAAGCTGTTATTTGTACCCAGTGAAATGAACCCTGAACTCCTCAAATCACTGCTGTTTGTCAACCACACACCACCAGCTCACAGCTGTAGCTCACAGAGGTCAGCACAGACCTTCTCTGCCTTTACACCAAACTTCCCAGCACCTCCAGGTGCTTTTTAGGCTTTCCTTTAATTTCTGGCTGCATTACAGCAATTTAATTAAGGCAATACTGAAAGCAGCAGAACACAGAGAGCCTTTCTTCTCCTACATTAATCCACAGGTTTGCCTGCATCAGTGTTAACAGATTGCCAAGGAGCTGCATTTCACTGCCTAAATCATCCCAGCCTGTTGTAATCAGTGACATTAGCATCAGATTAATTTCAGCTAATTTGGGGGCAAATTCTGCTTCCCATTACACAGTGAGAAGCTGAAGAAACACTACAGAAGTTCCCTTGAATGTGTCTTGGCAGAATGGAGATGGGGATCCTGCTCTCATTGCCAGGCTGTGAAGTGGCACCACCTGGGTGCTTGTTTAACAGCTGGCAAACAGAGTCAATTAAAAGCATCTCTGTAGACAAATGAGCATAAATCATACAATAGGGAACTTGGAAGGGACCTCTGGAGATCCTCCAGTCCAAGTCCCCTGCTCCAGCAGGGCACCCACAGGAGCTTGCCCAGCAGCACAATGCCCAGGGGGAGTTGGAAGCTCTCCAGACACGGAGACTCCACAGCCTCTGTGGGCAGCCTGCTCCAGGCCTCCAGCACCCTCACAACAAACAACTTTCTCCTCCTGCTTAGATGGAACTCCTGGGTTCCAGTCTGTGCCCATTTGCCCCTTGTGCTGTCCCTGGGCACCACTGGCAGAGCCTGGCCCCAGCCTCCTGCCCCCCACAGCTCCTTTAGCTCTTGCTGAGCATTGCTCAGCTGCCCTCTGGGGCTGCTCTTCTGCAGGCTCTCAGCCCCAGGGCTCTCAGCCTTTGCTGCTCACGGAGCTGCTCCATGACCCCTCAGCAGCTCTGCAGCCCTTGGCTGGACTCTCTCCACCAGTTCCCTGTCTCTCTTCAACTGGGGAGCCCAGAGCTGGACCCAGGACTCCACACAGGGCTACACTAGGGCAGAATAGAGGGGGAGAAGAACTTTCTTTGACCTGCTCACACACTTCTTCATTACCAAGGTACCCTTGGCCTTCTTGGCCCTGAGGGCACCTCGCTGGCCCATGGTGAACTCGTTGACCCCCAGAGCTCCCAGGTCCTTCTCCTTGGAGCTGCTTTCCTCACCTGCAGTGGCACAGGAGGTTGTTGTTCTGCACTTGAGGCTCTTTGCAAAGGTCCTCCACAGAGCAGCAGTTGCAGTTTCCTGGCAGGCACTCAGTGCAATTATTCCTGTGCTGAGGGTGAGTCTCAAAGCATCACCACTTCATTTTATTTTAAAGTTACCTCTGGCCTTAGGAGAGAGAAGGGTGGGGGTGGAGGGAAAGTCAGGCAGATGTGAGCATTTGCATTATCTGAACGTTTCCAGTCAGCACCACTTAAAGAAACATTTTTAGCAGGAGTTGGTTCCCTGCCCAGAAGATGGTGGTGCAGAAATCATACAAATTATTGCCAAGTGCCTGCCTTTGTTCCCATGAAAGGCCTCGGAATTAAACCCATTGCCGCAGAATGAGGAACCTGCCTCATCATTTCCTTGCTCTTGTGAAGCTCAGTGGCCCTCATCTTCATATTTCCAGCCTGTTCCCTTCAGCTTTGGGGTTTGGTTGGTTTTTTGTTGTTGTTGTTTTGTTTTGTTTTCTAATCAACTTGCTCTGGGGTTGGGCTGCAGATGGGAACCGCTGCAAAGCGCTGTAATTATTGCCAGACATTCGGGTACCTGACAACACCAAACCTCCATTCCCCACCCCTGCCTGGGGGGTTTCTCAGAGCTCTCTGCCTTTGGGTTATTTTTTTGGTTTTTTTTCCCTTTCTATTTCAGGAAAAATTGACATTTCTGATGATGAATTTAGACAAAATGATCAGCATCTGAGAAAAAGTAAAAATCATTAATTAAATATGCAGGGGGGGACACATGATTAGGTTAATCAGAGCATTTGTTCTGATGGTTTTGAAATGCTGCTTGCTTATTTATTTTACTTGCTTATCTATTTATTTGTTTGTTTAGTTATCTGTCTATTTATTTATTTATTTGATGTCCTGCAATTATGCACCCCAAAGAAAATGACTGCTGCTCCAAGGAGGAGAGCTCTGCCCACTTGAGGCTGTTGAACCCAGCAATCTGGGCAGCTTCAGGCAGCTTCAGAATCTCTGCAGAGTGCTCAGCATTCCCACCCTGTCCACAAACCTTTCCCCCCACTCTGCCCACAGATCTTTCCCACTTCTCAGGACTCAACTGAGTCTTGGGCTGCAGCAAGAGCAGTGTGGGCAGCAGGGCAAGGGAGGGGATTCTGCCCCTTGGCTCTGCTCTCCTCACACCCCAGCTGCAGTCCTGTGTGCAGTTCTGGAGCCCCCAGCACAGGAAGCACATGGAAGTGTTGGAGCCAGTGCAGAGGAGGCTACCAAGATGCTGAGAGGGCTGCAGCAGCTCNTGAGGCAGGCAGGTGGGGAGTTTCCAGGGTCCTTCTTTCCACCCTTGTCAAAAAGGGATGTAATGTGCCCCTCTTCCAGTCACCAGGGACTCACCTGACAGCCAGGACTGGAGATGAGATTGCTCCAGAGCTGAGCATTGCTCTGTGGTCACACAACTGCCTATTGCCTACAGTTTTGCTTTCAGTCAGTTAAAATATTCAGGATTTCATTAACAATGTCTGAGCATTCTGAAGTTTTTTCCCACACATGTGAAGATAAAAAAAAGAAAAAAAGATGTCACAGCTTCTGCTTCACTATCAGCATTCAGCATTAAAACAGAGCTAGGGAGGAGCATCATCACTTATCAAACAAACCTGTCTCCTCCACACACTTACTGAAATTTATGTGTTCAATTATTGATAGCCAAAGCTGTGTTTACATTTCAGCACGGAAAAAAAGGCAAACTAAGCATGCTGAGGTGTGAGTAAGGCTGTGGCATGGCTCACTGTTCCCTCTGAGGGACTTAAGACTGGAGAATTTAATTTCCTGGCACTGGACATTAATGCCTTTGCTCCTTCTGCATGTCCAAATGCAAACGCCTTCCGGGCAGCCCTTAGGAAAGCAGAAGGTGCCAGCTGGCTCAGGAAAGCACAAGCCCTACTTTGATCATTTGCAGGGCAAAACCATGCACACAACTGTAAAGAGGATTCATCAACACGATCTTTGTCAGCCTTTCAGGAGGCTGGAGAGCAAGAAGTGACACCCAGCTGGTTCCAGTTATCCTTGTAGTGACTGGAGGCTCCCTCTAGCTTATGACCTCTGTGGTTCCTTTCACGAAGTCGACTCTCCAAGGGCTGTCAGACTCACAGAGCTGGCAGGACTGGAAGGGAGCTCAAGGATCAGCCAGTCCCAACCCCCTGCCATGGGCAGGGACACCTCACACTAGATCAGGCTCTCCAGAGCCTCATCCAGCCTGGCCTTCAACACCTCCAGGGATGAGGCTTCCACCACCTCCCTGGGCAACCCCTGCCAGGCTCTCACCACCCTCATGCTGAACAACTTCTTCCTAACATCCAGTCTGAATCTATCCACTGAGAGTTTTGCTCCATCTCCCCCAGTCCTATCACTACCTGACACCCTAAAAAGTCCCTTCCCAGCTTTCTTGTAGCCCCTTTCAGACACCGGAAGGCCACAATAAGGTCTCCTGGGAGCCTTCTCCTCTCCAGCCTGCACAGCCTCAACTCTCTCAGCCTGTCCTCACAGCAGAGCAGCTCCAGCCCTTTGATCATCCTTGTGGCCCTTCTCTGGACATGTTCCAGCACTTCCAGATCTTTCCTGTCCCAGGGGCTCCAGGACTGGACACAGTGCTCCAGGTGGGATCTCAGCAGAGGGTGCAGAGGGGCAGGATCACCTCCCTCACCCTGCTGCCCACACTGCTCCTGCTGCAGCCCAGGCTCTGGTTGCTCTCTGGGCTGCAGGTGCACACTGCTGGCTCATGCTGAGCTTCTCATCCACCAGCACCCACCAGTCCTTTTCTTCAGGGCTGCACTTATCCAAGCCAGGCACTGTCCAGTGTGTATCAGCTGCAGGACCTTGCACTTTATCTTCTTGAACCTCATGATGTTGGCTTGGGCCCAGCTCTGCAGCCTGTGCAGATCCCTCTGGATGGATCCTTCCCTCCAGCCACACCACACAGCTTGGTGCTGCTGAACTTGCTGAGGGTGCCTCAGTGCCACTGCCCATGTCACTGAGAGAGATGTTAGACAAGAGACTGGTGCCAGCACTGGTCCCTGAGCACTCCATGTGTCACTGGCCACCAGGTACAATCTGGCTGCTCATCTGTCTCCCCTCATCTTGCATCCCTCCTCTGCTGCCTCCAGGAAGATGGTGAGTGCCTCAGCTCTGCCTCTGGATACGAGGAACTCCTCCTATGTGCACCAGGGGGTTTAAGAGATGGGATGTTTGAAAGCTTCCAACGGGAGCCTTTCTTTTCACCACACATTGCAACAGGAAAAAAGGACAAGGCAAAGGAGAATGCTTCCAAAGACTTATGCACAAGCATGAGGTGAAGCCTTTACCAGGTGGAAGAGACCTGTGCCCACTCCTGCTCATCAGCAGAGGGACATCCCATGTCCTGTTAGGGACATCCCTTGTGAACAGGATCATCAAATGATCACAGAATCACAGAAACACCCAGGCTGGCACAGCCCCTCAGGGTCACCAAGTCCAACCTAGAACACACTCCTCTCTCCTGCCCTGCTGGCCTCGCCCATGGTGGATTTTAGGCTCAAGCAATGAATGGATGCAAGGAAGTCAGAGTCAGTTCATCTTTCAACCCTAGAGCTGATTTACATTAATTTTAATGTTGTTTTTCTAAAGCCTCCCAGTCTCTGCTATACATTAGAATGCAGCCAAACTAAAAATTACCTCCCTGGCCATAAACTGAACCAAATTCCCATTCTCAGCAGCAACTGAAGTCCAACTGAGCTTCTCTGGAGTTATTCATATCTTGTCACCAACCAGACCATCGTTCATTAAATATTTATTAGCCATGTAGGAGGTTTCAGCAGGGAAATGTTGTGAGCACTCTGTTGAGCAGACAATAGCTCAGCGTTGTCAGAAGGTTGTTTGGTGATGTTCCTAGGCAGGCAGAGGTGCCCTGCTGAAGCTCAGCACCCAGCACATTGGTGAAGCTAGACAAGAGGCACTGTCCATATTTTAATCTCTGACCAAAGAAGCACTCTCTGGGCTATAGGAATCCATGCACACACATATGTAACTGCACTGGGTTGTGTCACCCCCAAGCAACCAACTTCAGCATATCATCCCCAGAGATGAGTGACACTGGAGCTGGAGGATAGGGGCAGTGGTGTGAGATGCAAAAGCTTCTGCAAGTGGTGTTTGGGATTGCAGTGTTGGGGTTGCAGGAAGGGACCTGGGTTGTTGGGATTAGTTGTGAGCCATTACTGACTAGAATCACACAACCATAGGATCATTCAGGCTGGAAGTGCCCTCTGAGATCACCCAGTCCAACCCTCAACTCCACCATGGCCATTAAACCATGTCCCACAGTGCCATGGCCACAGGTTTCCTGAACACCTCCAGTGATGGGGACTCCACCATCTCCCTTGGCAAACTGTCCCTGACCACTCTTGCAGCAAAGACATTTTTCCTAATCTCCAAGCTCGACTCCCCCCAGTGCAGTTCCAGGCTATTTCCTCTTCTTCTATGACCTAATATTAGGCAAAAGAGACCAACCCCACCTTGCTCTAACCTCTTTTCAGCGAGTTGTGGACAGCAGTGAGTTCTCCCCTCAGCCTCCTCTTCTCCAGCCTGAAGAACAGCAGACATCCTCTGCAGCCTCCCTGCAGGCTCCCTTCAGGCACTGGCAGCAGCTCTGAGCTCCCCCTGGAGCCTTCTCCTCTGCAGGCTGCACCCCCCCAGCTCCCTCAGCCTGTGCTCACAGCAGAGCTGCTCCAGCCCTGGCAGCATCTTTGTGGCCTCCTCTGGCCTCTCTCCACCAGCTCTGTGTCCTCCTTCTGCTGGGGACAGCAGAGCTGGAGGCAGGATTGGAGGTGAGGTCTGAGCAGAGCAGATCCAAGGGGCACAATCCCCTCTCTTGCCCTGCTGCCCACACTGCTCTGGCTGCAGCCAGCACACAGCTGCCTGCTGGGCTGCAGGAGGGCACTTCATGAACTGATGCCTAAAAGCTGAACTGAACCCAGAGTTATTTTAACCTGGAAACTTCTTTTCCAGCAATCAGAGTGTGAGGGATTTTGACCATTCCTTTTCCTTACAATCTCAGAGAAGTAAAGGCACAAGTTAGGGAGTTTGAACTATCTCCTCCAGTGCCTGAAATGATCTTTTAAAATTCTTTCAGAATAAAATTGGACAGAACTATCCCTCAGGTTTCTGGCCTGGAACATGGGCTAATACTCAGCCTTTCAATCTCAAATCAGCATGAAATATTGAAGCTCTGCTATGTTCCATGGCTGCTCAGTGATGAGATATAACTGCTTAAGAACATGGTTCATGGTGTGCCACAGCCTCGTGGCTCCCCAGGGCACCAGATACAAGGCTGGGGTATTGCAGTCCCAGCTCTGCCCTGACCATCCCCCACCCAGTGGCAGCCAGGAGAGCTGGGGTGAGCCCAGAGGGATGCCCCCCAGCCCCTTGGGGGCCGCACAGTCAGCGCAGGACACTTCGAGAGCGCTGCTGGCAGAGTGCTCCAGCCTGCCCTTACTGCCCTCTGGGCATGTCTGCAGAAAGTGCACTGCAGTGACCAAAGCCTGCTGGAAAATCAACCAACCTGCTCCTACAGGCAGTCTGCAAAGCACTGGAGATACAGTGGCAAGGGGCTGGGCACCAGCTGAGTGCCAGAGGCTCCCCAGGAAGCACTCCTTTTCCCAAAGCAAGGAGAAAGGGAAGAAGGGAGAGAGACTGATGGGTGGGAAAGAAACTGACCCAGCTGGGATGGAGAGAAGAACAATGCCATGGGATAGAGACACAGAGACACAAACCAACAGGGAACCCAACCCCTGAGGGCACCACTGGCACCACTGGTGCTGGGGGCAGGCACTGGGCAAGGCCCAGCCTGGACTCAGCAGCAGATGGGAACCACATTCAAGAGCTGGATTCTGGAGCTGGATTGAGGAAGAGAGGGATGGAGCTGGAAGGCAGAAGGGACAGAGTCCTGCTGGGACAGCAGCCAGGGAAGAGGAGGCTTGACCCTGGGCATGCCTCAGCTTGCTGCTGAAGATGCCATCCAGGGGCTGCAATCCCTTGGTGGGCACTTGAGACTCACCTGTGCTGCCTGCTCCTCCCCACAGCTCCCACCTCTGCCTTCCTGACCCCCAAGGTGTGGCACAGCTGTGGCAGTGCCCTTGGTGTGCCCTGAGCTTCAGCAAGTGCCTGAGTGAGCAGAGCCTGAGCTGGGCAGTGCCAGCCCTGAGCAGGATTGCTGCTGGCCCAGCCCAGAGCAGACACCACTAAGTCTGGGCCAGTTTTCAGTGCCTGACAGCATTAACTAAGCTCCTCTCTCATGTAGCATTTACCCAGAGCCTGTGCAAGCTCCACACTCCTTGGTCTCAGCAGTGGGACCTTGAGCAAACGTTGCCATTCCCTGCAGAGCAGAGTGGCAGTGCAGAGGTTCTCCTCCTACTCTATCCATGAGCTCTCAGGCTCTGTGTCCTTTCTGTGTTCACAGGGAACAGCAGGTTTAGGGAATTTTTGGGCTTCCCTCTGTAAGGATTCCTTCACTGCCACTATTGACAAGGGCTTGGAATGGCAGGACAAGGGGAATGAGTTTGAAGTGGTAGAGGGGAGATTGAAAGTGGATGTTAGGAGGAAGTTGTTTGCAGTGAGGGTGGTGAGACCTGGGCACAGGGTGCCCAGGGAGGTTGTGGCTGCTCCCTCCCTGGAGGGGTTCAAGGCCAGGTTGGAGGAGGCCTTGAGTGACCTGTGCTAGTGGGAGGTGTCCCTGCCTATGGCAGGGGGTTGGAACTGGATGATCCTTGAGGTCCCTTCCAACCTTCCCATTCTATGATTCTGTGATTCTGCTGCTCTGCTCAGGACCCAGCAGGCTCTCTGTCCCCACAAGCAGGGTGGTGGTTTAGCTTTGCCTGCAGAATGCTCCTCTCCTCCCTGTTTGATCAGGGCAATTACAGCAATGTAAAATGGTATGTCAGGAAGAAAAGGTTGCTGCTGTGCTCCTAATTATGCAAACTTGCTTCCTCATCACTCCGTTTGCCTCCCTCAGACCCAGACTCTCCAGCTCTAATTGTTCCTTGGGGCTACCCAAAGAGGTGGATGCTGTGAAGCTGGCTGCTTGCCTCTCCCTCTGTGCCATTTCCTCCCTGGTGCTGGTGTCTCTGCAGGGGCAATCTGAGCCTCTTGTGCAGGTAGGGGCAAGGTGACAGCAGTAAGGAGCTGTAGCCCTTGGTCCCTGCAGGCCACACTCATTCACTGTGTCCCTATTCAGAACCTCTTTTGTTTCAGCCAGGCAAAGCTGCTGCTGCAGGCAATAGGGAAGAACCAGCAGAGAGGAAAAGAGAATTTATCTGAGGAGGCTGAGGTTGGACATTGCAAGAAACTCCTTCACTCAAAGGGCTCTCAGACACTGCACAGACTCTGCAGGGAGGTGACTGAATGCTCATCCCTGGAGCAGTTTCAAAGAGGCAGAGCTGTGGTGCTGAGGGCCATGGGTCAGCCCCAGCCTTGGCAGAGCTACAGGTTGGACAGGATGATCTGACAGGTCATTTCCCATCAAAGTGATTCCAGGACTCTGTGGTTTTCTGTCAGTCAGATGTGGCAGGAGGGAGGTTCTCAGTGGCTTGGAGCCCAGCTGGAGAGCAGTGACAAATTGACTCCCTCAGGGGTCCCTATGGGACCTGCACTGGTTAAAGTTTTTATTACTGCTACAGATAGGGGGTCAGAGGGCACCACCAGTAGTGTGCAGATGGCACCAAGCTGAGTGGTGCTGTCCATGTGCCAGGGGGACAGGATGGCATCCAGAGGGACCTGGACAAGCTGCAGAGCTGGGCCCAGGTGAGCCTCATGAGGTTCAACCAGAGCAAGTGCAGGGTCCTGCAGCTGGGCAGGAACAGTCCTTACTGCCACTGCAGGCTGGGGGAGGAGGGCACAGAAAGCAGCCCTGAGGAGAAGGACTTGGGGGTGCTGGTGGAGGAGAAGCTGCACAGGAGCAGGCAGTGTGAGCTTGCAGCACAGGAGGCAAATCACAGCCTGGGCTGCATCCAAAGCAGCACTGCCAGCAGAGCCAGAGAGGGGATCCTGACACTTTGCTCTGCTCTGCTCAGACCTCCCCTGCAGTGCTGCAGCCAGCTCTGGAGCCCTCAGCACAGGAAGGACATGGAGCTGGGGGAGAGGGGCCAGAGGAGGCCATGAAAATACTCAGGGGCTTGGAGCAGCTCTGCTATGGGCACAGGCTGAGGGAGCTGGGGGTGTGCAGCCTGCAGAGGAGAAGGCTCCAGGGACACCTAACAGCAGCCTGCCAGTGCCTGAAGGGGCTGCAAGCAGGCTGCAGAGAGACTGCAAAGGGCTGCAGGGACAGGCCGAGGGCAATGGCTGCAAACTAGAGCAGAGCAGATTGAGATTGGCTGTGAGGAACAAGTTCTGCAGCAGGAGGCTGCTGCAACACTGCAACAGGTTGCCCAGGGAGGTGGTTGAGGCTCCATGCCTGGAGATATTGCAGGTGAGGCTGGAGAGGGCTGTGGGCAACCTGCTCTAGTGCAGGATGTCCCTGCTGAGTGCAGGGGCTTGGGCTGGGTGAGCTTTGGAGGTCCCTTCCAGCCCAGCCCAGCCCAGGCTGTGATTCTGGGATAGAGAATTCCAAACTTGTGGTCCCAGGGCTTTTTTTTCAGGGGGGAAAGCTTTTAACATTTAACATTTACCACTACTGAATTCTAAAGCACAGTGAAAGAACATCTGATGGTGTAGAGCAGTAGATGACCTAACCCAGCAGCCTGCAAGCCACTTCCCCTCTCTCCTGTGCTCACAAAGGTGTTTGCTATGTGCTGTGTGATTGCTGTGTTATTAAAACAGCACCGTTTGGCCATGTGGTGCTCTAATGAGTGTGAAACATCATCGAGGACACCTCTTGTAGATGACAAATGGAGCAGGCTGGCTGGCTGAGGGCTTCTGCATTGATACAAATGTATTTTTACACTGTTGTTGGCTCAGGTCTCAGGCTTTGCCATCTGTAGCAGAAAATATTTCATGTGAAGTAGGCTCTTGACTGTGGTTAGATAATAAAGGATTATACTGAAAAGGTTTGTCAGCAAATCTCTGCAAGGCTGCTCCAAGCAGCCTGAGTGGCAATGACTTCAGCAGACCTGGGGTGAGCTGGTGGGGACTGGGAGCACCCCTGTTGCACACAATATGCCACAGCTACCTGCTGCAGCAGAGAGAGCAGTGCTGGTGTTTGAGATGGTCTTTCTTGGTGGAGTTTTTGAGTTGTTTTTCGTGTTTGGTTTTTTATTCTTTTATCTGAAGGATGCTACTGGCAGAGCAGCCCTTGGCTACTCCTGGTCATACTGGTTGCATCCAGCTCTGCACTGGAATAAAAAGCTAGCTGCAGTTTGCTGGAGAGGGCCCTGTTTAGCATTCCCTGCTGCCAGAACACTCCTATTGTCTGCAGCAGCAGCTTTGCCTGACTGAAACAAAAGAGGTTCTGAATAGGGACAGAAATATCCCAGCACAATCCTGCCCCCAGCCCCCCAGCCTCGCCCTGAGCCCCGTGGTGTGGGCACCTGCTGCCTGCTGTCCTGGTGCTCCAGTTCATCTCCAGAGCATCCCAGCTGGCATCAGCTCCCTGGGGACATCCACAAGGGCTGCCACGGGGCTCAGCTTTGGCAGCAGTGGGTCCAGCTGTCTGCTTGGTAATCACTGGGATTGTTCTTTGGTGAACTCACACCCACGAGTATAGGGCTGGGGAGGAGGAGATGATGAAAAGGCACAGAGGACACAGGAGGCTCCACCAAAACATAAGGGAAAAAAATCCTTTGTTTTCAGGGTGGCAGAACCCTGAAGCAGGCTGCCCAGATTGTTGTGGAGCCTGCTTCTCTGCAAAGGTTCCAAACCCCCCTGGCCATTGTGATGCTGGGCAGGCTGCTGTGGGAGCCCCTGCTTCAGCAGAGCAGTTGGACTGGGTGATCCCCAGAAGCCCCTTCCTACCCCAGCGTGCTGGGAGTCTGTGATCTCTGCCAATACCACTCAGTCCATCTCTGACCACACCTTCTGCAGCTCAGAGGACCTGCATGGTGCCCTGCCGTGCTAAGGCATCTCCTCTGAAAGGATGAACAGTGCTAAGATACTGATTTTGCAGCAGAGGGGTTGCTGTGGGTGACCTTCTGGGGTCCCTTTCCACTCCACTGTGCTGGGATTCCATGATGCTGTGACACCATTGCCTGGCTTTGATTTGCTGTTGGCTGCTGCAGTGTGTACAGACCCCAACAACAACAACCAAAGGCAAACAATAACACTGAGAGGATCATCACCTGAGAACAGCTCAGAGCTGAGCATCATAAGAGTGCCCTCTCTTTGTGGTGCTCACCTCCAAAAGGAGGGAAGTCATCAGCTCTGCTGTTCCAATTCCCCTAAGCTGGGGTACAGCAGGGATTTATCCTCCTCACCCAGGGGCACAGCAGCAGAGCTGCATGCCCACTGCTTGCTCCTGCCCTCCAGATGGTGATGAGATTTCCTTCTGGGGGTGCAGAAGAGGCCAGGATTCCATTGCCTTCCTCAGGAATGCAGCACTCCCAGTGTCATTTCAGTCTAGTTTTGGTGACTGGAGCAGACACTGCTTTGGGATGCTCACTCCAAGAAGGACATTGAGATGCTGGAGTCTGTCCAGACAATGACAGTGAGGATGGGGAAGGGTCTGGAGAACAGGACTGGGGAGGAGCAGCTGAGGGAGCTGGGGGTGTTCAGCCTGGAGAAAAGGAGGCTGAGGGCAGAGCTCATTGCTCTCTGCAGCTCCCTGAGAAGAGGTTGGAGCCAGGTGGGGATTGGGCTCTTCTCCCAGGGAACAAGTGATAGAATGAAAGGAAATGACCTCACATTACACCAGGGGAGGGTTAGGTTGGAGATTAGGAACAATGTCTTTGCTTCAAGAGTGGTTTGGCACAGGCTGCCCAGGGGGGTGGTGGAGTCCCCATCCCTGGAGGTGTTCCAGAAACCTGTGGCCATGGCACTGTTGGACATAGCTTAGTGGCCATGGTGGGGTTGGGTTGAAGATTGGACTCAATGATCTCAAAGCTTCTTTCCAAACAAAACAATTGTGTGATTCAATAAGAGGCACAGCTTAATGTGGTGGATGTATCAGGGTCCCCATCCTGATCTATCTCATCAGAGTGCAGAGGATGGGCAAAGGAAGGAGCCTGTCAGAGATGGATGGAAGCAGCTCACACTGCAAACCTGCTCCTGTGTCCTGAGAGGAAAGAAGAAAATCCCAACAAAAATAACTTCCTGGTTTGCCCAGGGTCAGCTGCTTCTCTGAAGTCACTCCATTTCAAGCACCCCAATTTTCCCTGAATCTAAGTGCTCAGGCTTCAGTTCCAAGCCCAGGGCAGACTCTGTGACTTTAAGAAGAAGGAAAAGGAAAAGGA
>WBNM01005722.1:0-25288 GCA_013399055.1 Ramphastos sulfuratus
TCCAACCCCTAACATGCTATGATACTGTTATTTCCTTCCACATGCCCTCAAAAGCCTAGCCTCAAAGGGAAAAGAACACAACACAAATGAAGCATGCATACAGATGTATTGCCTGAAAGGGTTAATGCCTTTTTGCTCCTGCAGGCTGAAGAGGAAAAGAACTTGAGGAAGATGGTGCTATAGATGATTTCCTTCCCATGGTGAAGTTTGCTGACAGCTGCTAAAAAAATACAACCAGCACCAGCATTTTACAGCGTGGGTATCAACATTTTTATTTTTCAAAAAGACAAAAACACAGATATATCATTCAGCAACTGGAAATGTGTACAAAGTTACATATTTCAATGAATTCACACATTAAAGAAACAAGCTTTGAAGGTTTCTGTAATATATGGGACTTTAAAACCCTTTCACAACTGATACTATGAGTTTCAAATACTCTGCAATAATGTGGTATTGGGAGAGCCAGAAATCCCCTAAGATGCCAGCACTGCAAGTACAAGAGGTGCCAGACCTTAACCTCTCAGCCATGAGTACTAAGGATATCCCACAAATTCTGCCAAATAGAAAAGGAGCTGCTTCAGCGACAAAATGCCCTAATCCAAAGCCATCCCAGGAAAATCCAACAGTACCTCAAGGCTCTCAGTGAAGTGGCAGTTCTCCAACATCTTTAAATTAACTCATCCCAACCCTGATAATTAGAAGAGCTTTAAAGATTGTATTAAAAAAAAAAAAACACCATCACACACCAGTATTGTGAAATTTATGTGAATGCACACAACTTTAGCAATAACCATGTTTTCAGCAAAACTTGGCCATGAACTTCTTGTAGCTTATGCACAAAGCTGATTAATGAGAAAGGAGCCAAGCTTTCTTTCCAGTTTAGCCCCTGGCTGGAAGAAGTATGGTTTTGGACCTGGCAATATTAAGAATTACTAGGACACCAGGGAGCAGTGGTTTGTAAACACTTTTATCTTACTATTAAGACCCACTGCATTTTCACTTTCTTTTCTGACATTATGGATCAGCTGACTGATACAATGTTCTAGGAATTCATAGGACATATAGCAAGTCTGGCCAATATAAAATTATTTACACAAGTTCATTCCTAGAGCCAAGTTTAGAGAAACACCAAGCACGCATTTGATCCACAGCAGAATCACAGGCTTTTCTTTTTTTTTTCCCCCTCCTCCCTCTGGCATGTAGGAGTTTCCATTCTATGCCAGCAAAACAATTTACATTTTGCAGGATCCCCACTCTGCAGTCAGGGGAAAGTAGTTGTACAAGCTCATAGGCAAGACCTGAAACACAGCCCAAAAAAAAAGGTCTAGATTCCTTAAGGATTGGCCTATGTCAGACAGCATCACCCACTTCTCTCCTGACTCCTACTGTCCTCAACACCCTTCAACTAGGGAGAGACTACATGATACTGTATTTGAGGCAAGGCTCACAAGAAAATACCTGAAAGCAAATATATCAGAGATATGCACACATTAACAAAAAAAAAAAAAAAAAGCTAGACTATATCAAGACAGGAAAAAGAACTTTTCCTGTTGTTCTTGAAGCTCTTCTTAACTCCTTCCTCCTCTTTGTCAGCTGCAGTCCTGAGTAATGAACATCTGCCAGATCTGTGTGGCCACTTCCTCAAACTCTTTCCTTGTGCTTCACGTTAGACAGCTTCACTGTTTCTTGCTCAGAGGCCGGTGGAGAAGGCTCATCATGACATCCAATCATCAGCTGATAGACCATCACTCCTGCAATGGCCCCAAGGAAAGGAGCAACAATTGGAACCCACCACCACTGCTTACCAGTCCTGAAAATAAAAAAAAAAACAAAAACAAAAAAAGTGCACAAGGTAAGAACTGCAGCCTAAGCATTAGAATATTTGTGGTTTTATCTGGAACAACACAAAATCTGATCATCTACAAACATCACCACTGACTTACAGACAATAGTACCCATGTGTTCACAGCCATTTCCTAGGCAGATATTGCCCTCCACTGCAAGGTGGCAAGCAACTCAGAATAGCTACTTTCAGGACTTCCAAGACTTTCTCTTATTCAAGAAAAGGAAGAAGTTGCGGTGCCTGGACCACATTTACTCCTCTCCACTGCTTTCAGGAAAGCATCCCTCGATAGCACATTGTCTGCTGTGCTTGTGAGTCTCTTGACTGTCTCCAGCAACAAAATCCACTCTTCATTTTACACCACCAAAAAAAATTTGAAATGATAGACTCATGCTCTGCACACACCTGAATTTCTTGTATGTGCTCCTAAGTTTCCTTTTTTGGTAGCAGTTTGGTCACTTGCTCTCATCACTGGAAACTGCTCAGCTTCTACAATGTCTTAAGAAACTGGAGCAATGCAGTTTCTTAAAAACATTTAAACAACCCAAAGATAGCTCACACATGCTAAGACTCTTCACAGAGATAGGGCTACCATGTAGTTGCACTTGTAATTTTTTTCCCCTTGCAAAAGGTTTCTATTGACAAGCACTTACCAGAACACTTCAGTGCCCCAGCCAGCAATGGCTGTGAAGAGACGAGGCCCAAAGTCTCTGGCAGGGTTGACAGCATAGCCAGAGTTGAAGCCCATGGATGTTCCAATAACAAGAACAACAAAGCCAACTGTGAAAGCCTCCAGCCCAGTGGGGACAGGGTTGTTGAAGGGATCAACAATAGCCAAGACACAAACGATCAGAGAAGCAGTGCCAATGAACTGGGGAGGGAAAGGGGGAAAAAATATTTAATCCAAATTAGTCTTTTAACCATGTTATTTAACTTCTATGGGGTTCCATGCATTTAGAGCTTATTCTCTAAATTGCAAGAGCTGCATTAAATCATCCCATGGCATTATCAGACCACAGCAGACCCAGCACCTGTAGAAATGGAAGAGTGGTACATGCTTCCCCTAGCAGTCCACAAGCTTGATGAAGCCCACACCTTTTTCTTACCCTAACTGAGTTGGCAGAAAAGCTGAAGACATCTTTTGAACCTGCTTCCAACCTGCCACAAGTGGCTAGCTGCTGTCTCTTTGTAATAACTGATGGCAACTTTAAGGAGGAGACACTCACCTCCAACACTGATCACCACATTCAGCTGACCTCTGATCTGCATAAGAGCCACAGTAGGAATCCTGCATACTACATGCAGAGCCATCCTGCATACTACATGCATTCAGGAGCTAAGAGCAAGTGGTATTCTTTTCCCTAGTATCCTGGCCAATGTCGTATCACTGATGCCCCCTTAATACAAGCCTTCTTGCTATAAGGGTCTTTTCTGACTCTGCTCTTCCTACAGGCTGGTGAAACACCTGTCTCAGCTCCAAAAAAATGTTCTGGGTATCTTCTTTTTAAGTTGCAATTCAGGAGACTCAGAACCACTGCATCCTTTTCAAATGCCTCTTCATCCTTCCAGTGCCCTCTTACCTGGTCAAAGAATCCGTTCACGACATTCAGATGCTGAGAAGGGTAGGTGGCAAAAATACCAGCAGTGCCATTCTGTCCTGTTACGTACAGGTGGTTACTGCCAAAAGCCCAGATGGCATCTAGACAGGACAGGGTCAGGAAAGAGGAAGGTAGAGAGGTTAATGATTTTCCAACACACAAAGAGAAGACCCTGCTTTGAAGATGACTACAATGTAGGCTCCACAGACCCATAAATATTGAGATGGGTTTCCCTGTACACTTTGTTGGTATGTGTTCCAAAACCATTTGTGGCAGAGCAAACACTCATTTGGAAAACTTAAGGCATGATTCAGCACAGCATTTTACAGTCAGGCTCACACAGGTGACCTAAGTCTATGTTCCTAATAGTTCTGGTTTGCCAGGTACCATGAAAGAGACCTAGGAAGTAAACACTAAGGTGACTACAAAGATCCCCCAAAGGCACCTAGATGCTTGTAGTATCTGGCTTTGGTGTTAAGATGTGATATATTGGTACAAATCTCATCTGCAGCAAACAGGATTTGGGCTGACCTTGCACTTTCCTCTAAACCAATATACATGCAGTTTCAAATCTCAAGGCTGTCTTGAAGGGTAGTCAATCCCTCCCTTTACCACCATGCAGAAGCTGGATAACTAATCTAGGTGGGCTGTCTAGATTTCCTCCATGGTCGGTGGAGAGAGAAACAAGCACCTCTGAAAGTAACTCAGCCTACAGGGAACAATGCTTCTCTTGCAAAAACAGACATCAGAAAGTGAATTCTAAGCTAAAATGTCACCCTTTAAGGAAGAGCAATTTCCAGCACAGAGAGTCAGTCCTTGCCCATTGAGTATTGCCTGTAATGAGGAACACCACTCAGGAGGAACAGATGCATGAGAAACTGGATTGCCAGAATGTTCCCTAAAATACAGAATCATTAAGGGCAGAAAAATTTCTAGAAGTCTGTCTGGACAATAGCACAAGACAATGCAGAAGGCCTCTATGAAGTGGGTCTGAGCAATACACAAGTACAATCCCCACCACTACTAGTGTTTGATAGGCTTCTCTGGAAGGTGCACTTTAGTCCAAACAGTAGATGCAAGAGCAGACATCCAGTGGTCCAGTCATATTTATTCAAGGACCAAGACTCACGCATTGGCAGTGCTGGTTGGTCTTCAGATTGATTTGATGAAGGTTGAACCCATCATCATGAAAGCACAAAAGTCCTCCCAGAAAGACAATAAAGAGATTTCTCAGATCTCTGATCTGCAAGAAAATTATTCTCTCTGTTCTGGAAACCAGCCTTCCTGCAGTGAATCAGAAAGAGCAGTAATCTTACCCTAACAAACACAGAAGGTTTCTTCACTTACCATAGTACAGCCCAAAGACTATGCCAGCTCCAAGGAAAGCCCCCAGGGTTTGTGCTAGAGCATAAATCGGTAGCTTGATCCAGGGCTCCCGGGCCAAGAAACACATGGCAAAAGTGACAGCTGGGTTCAAGTGTCCACCTGCAGAGAGGTTGCCATTTAGTGTAACTTTACAAGCAGAATTTGGATCACAGAGATGAACCAAGGGACACTGGCTTCCATTACAGTGCCACATAGCAGAAGTGCAGCCATCTAGGCCCACACAACAATTGTCACAAGTGAAATCCAGCCCACGCAGAGCCCAACTTACCTGATACCTGTCCTGCAATCAAAATGCCAAGTGTCACTGCAAAGCCAAAGGCCAGGTTGACAGTCAGGAAACCTCCATGAGTCCCTCTGCTGAGCACAATCTGTGCAACAGAGCCACATCCAAATAGCTAAGGAGAGAAGAAGGGACTGAAATTATCCTCTGTTTCACATCAGAGCCAGTTGCCCACCAGTGCCTGTGACCGCTTCACTTACACCTGCATGCACCTTCAGAGCCGACTCATGACTCTAAGCCTTGAAAATGTTAATCTTTGGTTAAAGTATCTGAGCAACTTGATCTAATGGAAGATGTCCCTGCTCACTGCATGGGGTTTGGACTAGATCGTCTTCAGACGTTCCTTCCAATCCAAACCATTCTATGACTCTACGTGATCTTCAGTGACAGCAGGAAAGGCGAAAGGACACAGAAAATGCCTATCCCCTGGCAAGGGGAACCAGAGTCAGAGCCGAAACCAAAAGCAAGATGCATGACTCGTGGATGGAAGATTTGCTTAGTCATCTAATTTTAAGGTGGTAGGTGAAAAGAACCACCAGATATCATCCTGGATTGAGATATTTACAATGCTCACATTACCACTGTGTAATATAGGTGCCCTACTCCTCATAAGACCTCTCCTCTTATCTTCCACTGACTCCACCTGAACTGATTCTTGGTGTATAGCAGCAATTATCATGTCAGTAGGTACTGAGAGCATCATAAACTAGGACAGGGATTATAGCCATCTTCATCTCTCCTGCCAAAACTGGGCATGCCCATGGAGCAACACAATCCAGATCAGGGCCAAAGCCAAACCACGCCTAATTTTTATCCCCTTCCATCCCCTTTACTATTGGTGAATTACTAACAACGCAAACACTTCACTCAGCCTGCTGGGAAAGGACCAAGCAGGTAGGTTACTGGCTGGCTTATGAGGTGGACACTTTGTGTAAGAGGTGTCTCTTGTCCAGAAACCAGGTCCACAACACTTGGCATAAAAAGAACAAAGAAACCAGGCAGCACTGCTCCCTGCTGGGTGCAGTCAGAAAAGCCCTTTTAGTGTCTTCTTCCCAAGCTGCTCAGGTAGGAAACCATGGCAGAGGGGGCAACCAGGCAAAGGCAGAAAAGATGAGTCTTGTTTATTGTGCAGCAAATAGAACCATCATTCCCAGCTATGCTCAAATCACTGAGGGAAGTATAGCTCCTACTGAGCAAATAAATACTGGCTGATGACCATGATGACATCTGTTCCTTCTCTTACCCCAGATGAGCACCAGCATGCTTTAGAGAGGTTTGAAGAGAGTTTGCCTCTCTAAAGCCACTCAGTACATCAGTCTGGCCAGGGAGGGGCCAAGCCCATAAAATGGTGCAATGGACATCTGAATTTGGTAAGGTTGGCCCCAGGTGTTCCTAGAGATTAAGGTATTTGCATTATTCACTCTGAAAGAACTGGCAGTCCTGCAAGTGGATGGTGGTTGCAGAAACCACAAAGTTTTTTCGCCTTTAACTTCCTGTTCAACCTCAAAGGTCTTCCTTTAACCTGGAGGAACGCCAGCTCTACTATTTCTCAAGAGGTTATTCCCCATCCTCCTCCCCTCCATCCTACACCTGGCAATAGGTCTCCAGCTTTTCCTCAGAAAAGAGTCTATGGGCCATGCAAAAACACCCTGGAGCCACTTCACAGTAGCATTACAACTATTTATCAGATGAGCCCTGAGCTATGTGGTTTAATTCAGCGTAACAGTAGAAAATGTCCCTCGGCAGATAAAGAATAAGGCAATATTTAGGGGCAAGTTTGGATTTTAGTATGATTGTGCACAATTCTATACTGTGCCAACATACTCCACTAAGCATGAAAACATTCTTATTCATGATATCTGTCCATGGCATTTGACATAGTGTTGCTGTGATAGTGGTTATTACAAATTTTAAAATCACACTGTTCCTACTTCCGCTCTTTACTAGTTTTCCTTCCAATTCTTTTTCCCAGGCCATATAAGACAGAAGATCTTCAGCATCCATGTTTTTTTTTAAGCCTTCCTTTTCCAGTGCTTACAAAGAAGTGCTTATGAGCAGCTAGCTTGAGTTGAGAGGCAAGTAAAGGGCAATGAAGATCAAGTTAAACCAATTCAGCATTTATCCCTGTGGCCTTTAAGTCTGTAAGCAAAGGCCGTAAAAGTCCTTAGGCACTATCAGACTAGTAAGTTCAGAAAACAATGCTGTACACCCAGGGGTGAGACAATCCTGCATTCTCTTGATTTTAATTATCTGCCTCCAAAACCCTTTCTTCTGGAAAATATTTTGGGGGATTGGGGCTGTTGGGGTTTTGGTTGGTTGGTTTTACATTTATTTTTAATTTTTTTAGTTACTGGAAAAACATCCTAGCCAACAAAACCCCAAATTAGCACCTCACACAGGAGTGGGCACAGTCACCTGTTACACCCTTGTGATCCACTAGCCAAGTTCAAACAGCTTTAAAGTGCTAATAAAATGACTGCAAGTAAGCATTACTCTGATGTATTAAAACTACTCTCCTAGGAATTTAGGCCAATGCACCCATTAACCAAGTTAATGGAAGCCTGATCCCTAATTTCAGTTTACTGGTTGTAGCAGATCTAGTGGCATCCCCTGCCAACAGGAAGACTTCTCACACCTGATGACCTGATCCAACTCACTAAAAAAAAAAAAAAAAAAAAAAAAAATCCTTGTTCTTCAAGATTTGAGAGTTGAACTGGTTCAAGGGTGGAAGGGACTGACAAACTCCAAAGCTTGTACAAGAGAGAAGACAGAAGCAACAGCAGCAAAAGCAGGAAAAGGTAGCAAGTTGCTGGGTGAGATTTCACTCTTCTGGAATTCTTAAACTCCCCTGTGTCCAGATCATGTTTGGAGAATGGCCATTTGGCTTTGTCACCCAAGGTGACAACACCCTGACTGAATGGCTAGACACCAGAAAGCCCTAGAGACAAATCTCATGAAGAATTGAGGCCACCTTAGTGTACTGGCAAATCTTAAGAAAAGCATCTCCACACATGAGCTCAGGAGGAGGGTAGTGCTCAGCACTCCTCTGCACAATAGCCAGGTTTCTTTGCTTTCTTGCCTCCTGGTTTGTTTTTTTTTTGCTGGTGTTTTTTCATACCTTTAAGTGCAACACAAGAGGCCTGGATGCATTTGCTCTTGGACTTCAGATAGGCTGATCTCTAAATCAAGATGGGCAAGTTTTTCTGGCATAGACCAAGAGAAGGGTTATCTGAACTGCAGGTTTCCTCCTTAGTTAGAAAGAACCCTAGGGATTAGGCAAGGAGCCTACTGTAAAACTACTCTAATCAGCTCAGTGGATGGGAAAGGCTGCTCAGCCCTTGCCACCCTCTGGTTAGTGGGAAAGAAGCCAGAAGGGCAGTCAAGCACTAGTCCACTCTGAAGGAAGAGACCCTGAGAAATTGATGGAAGATTTTAAGCATTAATCATCAAACACACAAAAGGATACCTCTCTTCATATAAGAATGAAACTTAGAAGTATCCTAGGATACTCCTACAACCTCTTCAAGGTGGCAAGTTTGTAGGGAGGGGACAGAGTACTATCAGTTTACAGCCAGTTTAAAACAACCTCCCAACTCCTCTGCAGCTCAAAGCAAGGAGTTAAAGGCCTCTTGCTGCCCTCCAGAGGGAACAGGACTCAATTGGTTAGATATGAAGACAGGTCCACACCCATTGTACTTTCTGCTCAAGCTGCATGCAGAGGTCTCATCAACTGTATGTTCTTGTGGATGACCTTCCTCTGCCACAAAAAGAGTGCAAGAAGCACTGTCGTTTTTGCCTTTCCTCAAAGCATCTCTCCAACAGCAAGACTGAACATTGTTTACAATTTGCAAAGCAAGGAGAAACATTAAACTCCAGTCTGGGCTTTTGTCCAGCACATCTGGAGACAGCATTGACAGAAACACAGTCTTACAGCAAAAGGCAGAAGGGGATGGTCTGTCATGTTACAGCCCTTTCTGCACCACACACTGTCCCCAGCTGAGCCAGGCAGGGCTGCACATCTCAGGAGATAAAAAAAAAGCAGTGCCACGCATACATACATGCTACAACTACACTGCACAAAGCTGGAGAGAGAAGCAGCACTCAGCACACAACCTGAGCAATGGCCAGAAGAAGAGTTGAGCATTAGAGAGGAAATTCACTATTTCATCTTTTCCACACAGGCAAAAGAAGTAACACTTATTATTCTGATATTCCTGGTATTCCTCAGATTGGGAGGCTACAGTTCTTAGAAGACCCACAATTCTAATGAGGTTTTGGTCACAGAATTGGGAACTCTGGTAAAAAAGCTGCCTCTCTGCTGAGGACATTCCATGGTGGTTACACTGTGCTGTTAGTAGGAAGAAAAAACCTCCCTGCTTCTGCACAGCGACAGAAAGGAGAAACAGTTCTGACCAGTTAATGAAGAGTTCCGACCTCTTCTGGTGAAGTCAGTGAGTGGAAAGCAGCAGTACTGCCATTTCCCCACATCTCCAGGCCCAGAGCCACAGGCTGTTTGCAGGAAGAATCAACCTCGCATGCTTACACCAAAGAGTTCTAGCCTCTTTTAAAGCCTAGCAGAACATTTATAGTGAAAATGACTTTTTAAAAATATTCTTTAAATGTAATTAATTAAAAAAAAATTTACTTTCTCCACATGTAACAAGTTCAATTCAAGAAAATCAGCACATATGGAATGGCAACTTTGGGAACTGCTGTGCCACTCTGGATGACCGTGGAACAAGCAGCAACTTCAAGCTCTGCAATGCCAACAGTTAAATGAG
This sequence comes from Ramphastos sulfuratus, assembly GCA_013399055.1. Taxonomy (NCBI): domain Eukaryota; kingdom Metazoa; phylum Chordata; class Aves; order Piciformes; family Ramphastidae; genus Ramphastos; species Ramphastos sulfuratus. The sequence continues at coordinate 9,892 of WBNM01005722.1, forward strand.
GCTCCCTTCACCTTAATATTCTCAACCACTTTGCTATTTTTTATTTCTGTGGTCTGCATTACACTTACACCCCAAAAAGCTCCTGCTTGGCTAAAAAGTCAAGAAGGTCTTGACTGAAAAGCAATTAAGAACTGGTTTGCTTTCTTTTTGTGCCTCAACAGCAGTGAATCACAGTTAGTCTGGCTTCAGAAATAAATTATAAACAGCAAATTACTTCTCCTGCAAATGTGAAAACCAAACAGAGCTCGGCTTTGGCATTTAAAGCCAGCAGGGCAAAGCAAACAGAGCAAATCTTTAAGGGAGGCATGGAGGCCTGCCACTGGAAATCTGGCTTTAGTAAGTTGCTACAGTACAAACAGCAAGTGACTTGGAAAATGCCCTCAGCATTTGCATTGCTTAACTACTGCCAGTAAGTGGTGCTTCCAACATAGGTATAAAGTGCAAATCTAAAGTGCCACTTGTAAAACGCATTTTGAAGGTGGGAAAAAAGTGATCTTACTTATCAAAAGAAAGGTATAATCAGCATTACTCATTTTGTACCAACAAGGACACTACCCACAGACTAAGACCACGTTGTGTAAGATGCTGCATGCAGCAAAAGTGGCTTGCAAGTAAAGAGCACCTCACCTTTGTGCCATTTAGGGCTTGGCTGCTCTTAGTTGGATTTGTTCTAAAGAGGCACTATATTGCTTTAACATTTGCTACCGTTACAACTTACTTTAAAAATTAAAAAAAACAAACCATACACTAGGTTGAATCTTGCAGACAAAGATACTTTGCAGAGTTCTGAAATAGTTCTTTGCTCTAAAAGAGTTTGAGAGGACTTCAGTCATTATGCAAGTTTAAAAATTAAAAAAAAAAAAAAAAAGAGGGAAGAAACTGAAACCATGCCAATATCCACAGTGGGACAAGTTTTACATTACACAGTGAAATTTAAAGTAAGATGCAAACTTTAAACAGGCTCCCTCCCTTGGGGCTCAGGAAGTTGATTTCAGTGTGAATGATATCAAACCCTCAATCCATCCCCACTTCTGTTCTAGACATATTTGTGTTAAGTGAACTTCATCTTTCATGATGACAATTTCATGGATTCCAGGTCTTTCCTCAGGTGTTTTATTATCTGAAATCCATAACAGATATTTATTGAGCTCAAAACCAGCTAAATGCTTACACAGCCAGCTCAGCCTAGTGGTAGTAAGGACTCCTGCAAGGTGTAGAATGAACTAGATAGTCCCAAGAAATATTGCCAAACTACCACCCAGACCATGCAAAAGAAGTCAGTCATCTGCGAGGCCACTTCAGGCAGGTGGTACAATAAAAAGATGCAAGGGAATGCAGGTAGTAGGGAGCAAATAAATAAGGCTTTTTAGTAAAATATATTAGAATTGTATTATTTCGGTAAGAAGAACAGACTGGAACAGCTCAGAGATAGAAAAAGATTAACTTCAATCAGACCAGTATTGTAGGCTTGCTGCCCCAGAAACCATTTCCCTCTCCATGTACCCTGGTTTTCACTGTTGACAACTCAAGCGACATTTGCTGTATTTAGAATTTTCCCATTCTCCTACCAGCCCACCTCATCTTCTCCCATCATTGACACAGAGTACCTACAGCCTTCCACCCACTACAGAGCTGATGCAGGAGATCCTAGGTGACTTTTACAAGATCTACAAGATGAAGCTAAGTGTGTCACTAAAGCCAGCAGGTTCTTTGCCCCCAGAAACTAGCTCAGGAATTCCTGGGAAAGGCAAGGGATTTTCTTGTACACTTATACACACGCACACATTAAAATACAACAGCTATAGTGTTCCTGAGGAGAAGGCACACATTGGCCACTTTCACCAATGCAGCATCCAGCCTGGCTGATGGGTGTCCATTACCACCCTTGTTTGGTTATAATTTTGAACCAGTCCGGACTCTGAGCACGTCACAACTCCTCTCTGCTCCAGAGAAATAAGTCTGTAGGAAAAAAAATTATCTCTGTTATGCTGACTAACACTGTCAGAAGAAGAAGTAACATTTTGTGGATTCTGAGCCCTCCTGAGAGCTCAGATCCACATGGCTAAGGGCTTGCTTTATTTCCCAGGAGTATTAGCTTGACTAGCAGGAGACATTATTTCACCTTACAAGTCTTACCTTGCTTCAGTCTCAAGACTAACTGCAGCAACATCAGTGATTCATAGACAGCGCTTTCCTACTTGTTAATCACTTTCCTATCAGCTTCTATCCACCTTAATTCCAAATAAGCCTTTCCTGAAAAATCAACAGTCTTGTTTGCAGATCACTAAAGCCAGGTAACACTGATGATAAAAATCACTGCATTGTGCCAAGCCACTTTCTATTAACAGTGGTAGTATTTTACAGGATCTTCACAGAGTTCTCCATCCTCCTCCACAAGACTCAGTAGCCCCTTCTTCCTCATCAGAAAAACTTTATGAAAGCAGAACACTTTGTGTTAGTTCTTTTGTGTTGTTCCCCAAATGTGTGCCCATGTAGCTTCATCAAGCCTCCCCTCACTTTCAGCTCCTTCATCCACTAGGTTTCTCCTTTAGAAGTTCTGCCATTAAAGAGGTGTAAACCACAGCCATTCCCTGATACTTATAGGATTGCTCTAGATTTACACCATTTTAGAGGAACTTTCACCCACAGCTATTTGTTGTGCAAACAACAATTCACTTCTGCTGCAATATTGACACACCAAACCTGTGTCCTACCACGTATTCCTGCATTTTCAGATACAGATGCCCAAAGCCAGATATCCCTGTCTTGGTTTTGCTATATGAGTATTTGATCTTCACTCCTGACAACTGTTCTAGCTGTTCATATTTGCCTTTGACTTCAAAGTTCCATAAATCAAGTCACTTACACAGATATCTACCCCACTTTATCCCTGACATCCCATCCAGGCAGAAAAGTTTTGTTGCCCTTCACCACTTAAAAACACACTGACAGCTCAGTGTTGTCCCATACATGGCAAGCACAAGCTCCCAATCAGCTGCTGACACAGGCTGCCATGGTGTCATGTAGCCCCTCTAATAAGACACCGGGGAACCTGCACCAACAGCAAAAACACACTGCAACGGTTTAAACTCTGGCTGCTTCTTCCCCATAGGATGCACAAGGGAAACAAAGCCAGGTGAGGAAAAAAACTATCACTTCCCTGGACAATAACACTTGGAGTATTTCTGTGCCAGGAAAGTACTCCAGGGCAGACAGAAAGGAAGTTTTGCATGATGTGTAGCAAAACACTTGCTGCTGCTTACACAGAGACATTTTGCTCCCTGTGCCTTGCAGATGCAAAAAAACCTCTCGTTCTCGCCACAAACTCTGCAAACCCCACTATCCATCAGAACCCCCCAATAACCCTCTTTCATGAAAACCAACTTTCATTAATTACTTCCCTCTGAGCCGGGCCTTCTCCTCTAGCGCCCATGTGGCAGGTTGCACCCTAGCATGGCTCATGCCCAGTACATACTCTAGCAAAAGCACAGACCCTTCACAAGGACAGTTTCTATCCCCCATCCAGGGGTCACAGAGCATCCATGCACCATAAACTCACCACCAGGATCAGAGTCCCCAGGCATTCAGCCAGCGCCTGCCGCACTAATTTGTTTCTGATCCTCAGATGATCCTCAATAGTAGCAAGAATGTCCTTTTGCCTTCCCATCACAGCAGAGGTACCCTTCAAGTGGTGACAAGGAAAAAAGCAGAAGCTAGCAAAGCCTCAGCAAGGTTTCTTCCTTAGCAGAGCTGCCTTTGCTTATAAGTTCTGTGATGCCTGACACACCCCCTGGGTAACCACACCCCTTCCACCCGCTCTTCAAGCCCAACTTAATTTTTTCCTCCTTTTCTGTTTGAAACAGAGTGGGTGGTTTTCTTCACTTTCTTTATTGCTTGCACAGATCGGTAAAAGATTCAGAAGTTTCAGAAGAAGGAGGAGTTAAACATGGCAAAGATGTCCTGCTCAAACCCTTGCTGTTTTCATAACTTACCACCTAAATCATGAAGACATATCTGCTTCAGCTAGAATGCTAAAACCTAAGTTCATGGGCTGAGCAGTGTCTTAACACATCTGTGTGAGCATAGTACCCTCTGACAAGTGCTTTTTTGTTGATTCAAAGGCTGCAGCTGCTTTTGCAGCAAAATTATGAGGCAGGAGGGTTTGATCCTCCACACTTGTGGGATGAGGCTGAGGCACCTCCTCATTGGTATTGTGAAGCAAGATAAGAAAGACTCTTCTTCATGAAAATCTGCATCTGGATCCAGGCGCTTACATATCATTACAGTTTGTCTCACCCTCCTAGGGCTTTGGGGCAGTAGCCCAGTCTCCATGGAAGCTTTGGAGAAAAGCCATGAGAGATCCCCAGTGAAGAGCCAATCCCCATCACAGGACCTTCATGAGGAGCCCACAGACTCATTGTGTCACAGGAACCAACTCTTGCTGCCTTTTTATCCTCAGTAACATTCTGTATCACCCTTGGCCAATTCCATAGGATGTCCTGAATGGAAGCTGTCCCAATCTGTACCATCTGGGGTGAGGGCTGCTAACAGGACACACACTGCTTGTAGCATCTGCTTTGTATTACATGAGAGGTAAAAATTCCCTCTGCTCCTTGACTCACCAGGGCTTGACACAGAGCAGCAGAGCTGAATTTGCTGGACTGAAGAGGACTCTTTTTCTGAATTTATTCCCCCACCTCCTCTCTGCAAAGCCACAGATGCCCAGCTTTTCCTCCTCTCCTTACTTAACCATCAACTTTCCTGTTGAAAAAGCAGAGTTTTTGAGTGCAGTGGTGAGTAGGCCTTTATTTCATACAGAATCTGCAGCCAGCCCAAGGAGCAGTGTCAGGAATGTGGTTAAGAAAGCAATAAAGTGTGAGGAATCAAATGAAGGGAAACACTGAATCCAAACATAATTACAGGGACAGGAAACTTTCCTCATTACTTTGTGCTCAGGCCCAGTCTGGTATCACCAGCATCAGTGGAGTCCTCTGAATTACAGCATGTACTCCGTCAGCCCCATACATGCTCACTGCAGCAGGGGTTTGCAAACCAGCACTCAGGACATCCATTTTTAACCTTATCTCTACATCTTTCCCCTTGCCATCTTGCTATGTACCACCAGAGCCATGGTGGATCAACAGCCCCTCCCCTCTTGGCTTCCCTCTGCATTCCCCTCTGCTTTGTACACCACTCTGTCCTTTTCACCCTGACTTTTGTAGCAAAGCCATCACAGCCAGAAAAGAAGCTTTGTGTTGTTTGTTTTCCCTTTTGGCAGTTCCTAAACTGAGGTCTGTTGGCTGTTTCGCCATTTGGTGTATCACCAGTGTACAGATGCTATGTTCTGTGGCATAGAATTTATTGAGAGTTATTTATACTGAGTCCTGGGTCCTGGATCATGGATCCTGTTCCTTCTCCAGTGGTAGGGACAGGGCCATAAGACCAGAGAGAGATAGGTGAAGAATTAAGCAAGAGGTATGAGGAGGTATGATATTCTCCTGTCTGCAGTATCTCAGCCTCTCTGGCTAGAGATTGAGGATACAGACATTTCTTTACAACATGAAGTGAGGGGAGATGTCTAGGCTGCCAGGCTGATAGTAGAAGATGGTGGTAACACCAGCATCAAAGCTAGTGCTTGAAAAAGTCTAGACAGATGAAAGCCCAGAGATCCAGGGTGGGGTGGGCACTCCAACACCGGCTCTGCAACTGACTCACTGCCTGACCCTAAGCAAATCCTTTACCTTTCCACACCTCAGCTTCTCCATAAGTAAACTGAAGAGAGCGACATCTGATTCTCTTCTTGGGGCGTTGTGTGGGTGAATCACTCCAGTCCAAGATCCAATGACTTAAAATGAGCAATAGAGACTTATGCAATTTCTTTCCCAACAGACAGCCATGTTATTATCTAGGAAGGAGCTTGGGGAAGGGACAGTGATGTAACAGAAGAAGTGGAAGATCTTTTCAGAAGCAATAATTAATCAAAGCACGGGTAAGGGCTGAAAGGCCCCAGTGCTGGAGTTTCTCCGTGCCAAGACAGGAATCGCCCTGCTTCAACATTCAGCTAGGCTGCAGGATCACATGATCTAAGCACCAAACAATTTGTGTCACCAGCAACAGATTTCCAAACAAGCTCATCTCTTGTAGTAACTGGTGCACACGGCACTGGTACCCCCCCGGGTGGTTAGGAGAAGTCCACAAGTCGGTATGTAAACAAGAAAGGGTGTAGCACTAAGACTAAAAAGCCAGGCCACCAGGGCTGCTGGTCTCTCCTAGTGTCAGGTGGACACAGTGAGAAGCTCATGCCTATAGCATTACCTTGCATGAACACTCAAAGAGAATCTTTCACAGCACAAAGACTCAAAGAAGGAAAATGTCCCCAATTATTTCACAGAAACCTGTATCCCTTCTCCTTTCTGTAATCACCCATTCTGCAATTCTGTGATCTTCTGGTGTGTCTCCATCTTTTCTATCACCCAGTGACCACCACTGCCTCCTTAGGAAGGGGAATGGGGAAAGGGAGAGATCTGTGGGTTGAAATGGAAAGAGAGATTATGATGACGATAATAATATTAATAATGATAATTATAATAATAATAGTAGTAGTAGTAATACTAATAATAACAACAACACTAACATTAACATCAAGGACACCAAGTTAGACTCAGCCTATGTAGTGGTGGTAAACTGCACACTCCCAGCAGTGAAAGCTGGATGTCTAGCATTGTGAACACCACAGCTCCAACAAAAACATGACAATCACAGCACACAGGAGAGCTGGCCACCAGAGCAGAATGATGCGCAAGATCCTCCAGGGATGGAGGTGACTGAGAGAAGAGACTGTCACCAGCAAGGTTTCTGATTTGTAGTGAACTGGACGTTTATGGCATGGAATATTTCTGTTGGTCAGCTTGGGTTGGCTGACCCGGCTTTTGTTCCTCCTAGCTTTAACACCTGGCTAAATTAAAACTGCTAAATATCTTGATATTGTGGAGACCCACTTGCAATGTCTGGCCACAAGTGAAAACGAAGTGTCTTATCAACTTTGTTCTTACCAAGTTGGTCACTGCAGTCTTCTCAAAAATGCAGCTTTCCTGAACAGAAAACTGATTTTATTATTCTGTCCCAGTGAAACCAGGACATGGTGGCAGGGCCAAAACTATTAAAGCTCAATGAGGAGACCTTTATTGACATTCATGGCATAATTCAAACATGAAGTGTCAAAGTGCATAGAGTGAACTACCCCTCTTTATCTGTGCAGTGCCAAAAAATCAAGACATTGGGGGAAGAGGGGAGCAGGGGGCAATGTAACACTTTAATTGATGGAAACTGCTGGTTGCCCAGAGAAAACAAAGAGAGAAGGAAGCTCAACTCAGTAAGGAAATAGGGAAAACATTTTCTTCTTGTGCTCTTTCCATAGATCCCAGACTTTTCTTCCAATGTACCCTGAGACCACCAAATAATGCGGTACCTACGATTAAACCAAGATTGGAAACCTCTGGCCCTGGTCCAGCAGAGCACTTGTCTGTAATATTTGTCACTTACTTCTTTCCTTTCTCTCCTGCAGAACCATGCAGTACACCACAAGAAGCTTGCTGTGCTCAAACTGCTATTTCTAGACAAGATCCAAAACTAACACCTAGGTTCCAAGTTTGCTGTTTGCATTTCAGCCTTGCTGCTTGGCTGCCTCCTTTGTCACTCCACTCCAGAGGAAAGACACAGGTGAAATTTTAAAGAAAGAACCAATCTTTGGCTGCTCCCTTTCAGCTATTTTTCCACTGTCTCTGACGGCACAAAATAAACAGCCTTGTAACCTCCTTGGCTACTGCAGAGTGCTGAATCAACTTCCAGCAATGTGTGTTTTGCTGTTTAAAAAACTAAGTTGAACCAAACTTTTTACTGGATTTTTTTCTTAAGCAGTTGAATGGATACGCCTGGGCTGATGGGTTCCAGGTCTTGTCATGGCCAAATTGATTTACCAACCCCAGGATGGATGGTGCAATCCAACAAGGAGAAAAGCATGAATCACATAAATCTGTGATGAGTCACTCATTGCACTGATGGGTCACCTGGTGCAGAAGCCGTTATGCCAAGAGAGGTCACTGTGTCAACGCGTGACACGATTCATCCTTGTGAAACTTCCCTTTGGAAGACACCTTTCACCGTCTCCTTCCCATGGTCTACTTGACAGACCAATATGGTGGCATGTTCAGAAGATTTAATTACAGCAAAAATTACAGTGTGCCTGGCAAGGCAGGGTAGGAAGTGAGTGAGTAGGAAGTTTATAAGCTTTCTAAACCATGCTAGCTGGAGGGTTGAGCACAATGATTTCAACATCCTGCCTTGAATGTCTGGATTTTCAAAGCTAGTTGTTTATTTCATGTCTGTGTCTGCTTAGCCCTCCACCTTGAGATAGAAAAAAATGGAGAAATTCCCCCAGGGAACAGTGGTGGTTTACAAAGCTCAGGGTTGTTGATGACATCTATGTTTGGGGAAACTTGGGTGAAACTTCAATCCTAATTTAGGTTCCTTGGACATCTATGACCTTGAAGGTGGCAAACTGGATTTGGACTTGAAGTACAACATGGTAATGGGCATAGTATTTTAAATCCCTGAAATCAGCTCTTCATGAAGTCTCCTGCTTAGGACCAAACAGAGGAAAGGGTGATCGTGTGCTGAATCTATACCTCATGTGTCTATACCTCGTATCAGTGAGTAAGTTGTGCTTGCAGCCCAGAAGGCCAACCGTATCCTGGGCTGCATCAAGAGAAGTGGGACCAGCAGAACAAAGGTGTTCTCTGCTCTGCTTTTGTGACACACCTGGAATACTGCATCCAGTTCTGGGACCCCCAGCATAAGAGAGACATGGAGCTGCTGGAGCAGGTCCAGAGAAGGGCCACAAAGATTAGAGGGCTGGAGAACCTCTCCTATGGAGACAGGTTGCAAGAGTTGGGGCCATTCAGCCTGGAGGAAAAAAGACATAAGTGAGGCTTTATGGCAGCCTTCCAGTGCCTGAAAAGGGCCTACAAAAAAGATGGGAAGAGCCTTTTTTACAATGGCTTGTAGTGATAGAGCAAGAGGGAATGGACTGAAGCTTGAAGAGGGTAGATTTAGACTGGATATTAGAAAGAAATTTTATAGTCAGGGCAGTGAGACACTGGTACAGGTTGCCAAGCGAAGTTGTGGATCCCCTTGTCCTGGATGTGTTTAAGGCCAGGTTGGATGAGGCCTTGAGCAACATAGTCTGGTGAAAGATGCCCCAGCCCATGGTGGGGAGATTGGTACTATCTGATCTTTCTATGATGCCCATTCTGTGAACGTATGAATCATTCAGAAGTGTCTCATAGGGATGGATGCCCCAGAGTCATATTGGAACATGGGCCCACAGCCTGTTCCCACTGATGGTTCCTTGTCATGTCTGATTTCCTTCTCATCCTAAAGCTGATCTCAATTTACAGGAATAAATGTTGTTCATCACATGCCATTCCTGCAGAGCAGCCATTTTCCAGTACAAGCAGTTGCATACCAGAATAACTACTGTATACTGGAAAAGCACCAATTGTTCCAGAAGAAAGGTTTTTAATAACCCATCTGAAAGGAAAGCTATTACAAACAGCTCCTCTGAAATAGGGTTTTGGCAGGAACCTCTCCCATAAACTGATCTGTGTAGACAGTCTTCTTCTGAGAGCTGCAGAGCCAGTCCTGAATTTGAGACACTGCTGCCGCTGTGTACCACAGCAGGAGAGTTCAAAGACCCTGAAGGCAGAAAACACAGAACTGAAGTGAAACTCCACCAGCCCAGAGTGTGAGTCAAGAGCAATGACAAGAACTTTCCCTACCAGGTGAGGACATGTGCAGGAATGGAAACTGTGCCCGCTCTCCAACCCAACCACAAGTAGTCTCAGCAAAGATGTCCCTGGGCACTGAGACAATTGCTTTAAGAGCAAAAAACACCTAGAAGTCATTTAAGACGTCTACTCCATGTGATCACTTTAGAAGCGTCTCTTTGTTGGCTATAAAGGAAGCCTAAAACAATTAGCACAGATTGAGACAGCTAGACATAGTTGTCATAACCCTCCCCTAGTCTCTAAGGAGGTGCAGACCTGCAAAATGCAAAGGTACTTGAACCATAAATGAGGTGAGGAATTGATAGTAGGCGCAGGAAAGTCTTAATGATGTTCACAACTTCCAGCAGGGACTCTCTCTGCAATACCACATGGATTTCAGGTCATCCTGATGGCATGAACCCACGAGTGCCTAAGGAGCTGGCAGAGGTCATTGCCAGACCACTCTCCATCATCTTTCATAAGTCATGGTGGACAGGAGAGGTGTCTGGGGATTGGAGGAGGGCAAACATCACTCCAATTTTCAAAAAGGGTAAGAAGGAGGACCCAGGTAACTACAGACCAGTCAGCTTCACCTCTGTGTCCAGAAGGTAATGGAGCATCTTATCCTCAGCACTGTGCTTCGCCATATCAAGGACAAGAAGGTCACTGGAAGCAGTCAGCATGGTTTACAAAGGGGAAGTCATGCTTGAACAACCTGATAACCTTCTATGAGGATGTAACCAGGAGGATAGATGATGGAAGAGCAGTAGCTGTCCTTTCCCTTGGTTTCAGTAAAGCATTTGACACTGTCTCCCACAGCATCCTCATAGATAAACTGAGGAGGTGTGGTCTGGTTGATGGAGTAGTGAGTGGATTGGGAACTGGTTAAAGGAAATAAGTCAGAGTTGTGGTCAATGGGACAGTCTAGCTGGAGGCCTATAACTAACGGAGTCCCTCAGGGGTCAGTACTGGGACCAGTATTATTCAATGTATTCATTAATGACCTGGATGAGGGCATGGAGTGCACTNATGTTTATAAATATGTAAGGAGTGAGTGCCAGGAGGATGGAACCAGACTTTTCTCAGTGATGCCCAGTGACAGAACAAGGGGCAATGGGTGGAAGTTGACACATAGGAGGTTCTATGTCAACCTGAAGAAGAATTTTTTCACTGTGAGGGTGACAGAGCCCTGGAAACAGCCTCCCAGGGAGGTTGTGGATTCTCCCTTGCTGAAGATATTCAATAACTGTCTTGATGCATTCCAATGTGATCTGCTCTAGGTGATCCTGCTCTGGCAGGAGGGCTGGATGATCTTTTGAGGTCCCTTCCAGCCCCTGACATTCTATGATACTATGATCCTATGATCCACGCTCAAGAAACACAAACTTAAAGTGGAAGAGGTGAAAAGAAATATCAGAAAGACAAGCAGGTGAATAGACTCCCTTCTTTCCAGTATGGGTCATAAGTGCTCAAATAAGCCAAGCTGGAAGATACTACTGTCAATATATATATCAGGAAGCTAAAGTACTGTTTTCATTGGCATAAGTGCAACTAGGGATGAACCAGCAGTGGATAATTTTAGCCTGAAGAATAGAAACAAGAAGAACATGAATATTCTGTAAGTATTTTCCAATTCCAGGAAGATGTCTTCTTTTCTCAGGAGATGAGATGCAAAATCAGAAAGCATAAGAGAGTTAAATCTGAAAGGAGACATGTTTTTTTCCCTGAAGTAAACTCATTTTTCCCCAGTTTCTGTACCCTGACTCAGTTCTGTACCCCAAAATTATATTAGTCTTTCTATGATCTCTGCAAGCGGATTCCTACTAACTTGCACCCTCAGAGAAGAGATTCTGGCTCCTGGACTGTAAAAGCGCCTTTGGAGAAAAATACACTCTCTGTCTCTTCTGACTTCACAGATGTCAAAGGACTTTAATTACCAGTTTACTTGGACTTTCCCTCAGTCCACCTCTGCAAATGCAAAGTGAGCTTGCCTGCGCTTGGCGCAAGTGAGAACAGAGCCTGCTGATCTCTTTGGGACATTCATTCCTCCAGCTGATTTTAAATCAGTCTGAATCCTAGGGGAATTTCCATGCTGCCCTACTTTTTTTTCCCTTGTTGGGTAGTTTAAGCATTAAACATCATCCTTAAGCAAACAGGCATTAAGGAACTACATTGTAATGGACATTTCTGAGATTCCATAATGCAACAGGGATTTGGCATGGACAAGCCACCTGAGACTAGTGCCCGCGGCTGTGGAGATAAGAGGGCTGTAAAACAGAAAGGCTGGGCTGGGCCATGCAGTGGGTGCAACACTTGAAGCCTTAAGAGACATAAACATCCACTTCCCAATGCACCAGGTGAGTCTCTCTCAAAAAGAGGGAGAATGTCTTACCTGACAATTCTTGTACAGAGAGACATCAGAAGGCATGGGAACATGAGCTGGGTTTGGGTGATAGCTTTCAAACTGGTTCTGGAAGCCTCAGTGAAGGTTTGATCTCATGAGTGGGGAATATTTGGATGCTATTGTGATGAGAGGCACTGTTACCTCCTCCATCCCCTTGGATGGAGTTACATTGGTTGACTGACCTTATGGCTGAACTGTAATATCCCAAGGAAGAGGAGCCAGCATTTCCTTAGGAAAATGTTCTGGCCTCTTTTTCTTGGCCTGCCCAGAGGGAACAGAAGTGGGGGTTTACACACGGAAAGCCCTAAGGAAAGTCAGTAAAGGTAGATGCCAAAATAGGGTGGAGGAGATATTCAGAATTTCATCCCTAAGAACACTGAAATGTGCCCAGGAATACATCCATGTTCCTGTTTGTGAACACAGGAGACCCAAGTCCTCATATGGTTTCCTGATGAGTTTCATCGTGGAAAGTGTGTACTAAATCAAAGTGGTGTTTAAGAAGCAGAGGAGAAGACACAGCAAGAGCAATTCTCCACAGAGAGAAAGCTTGGCTCCCTGAGATCACAGGGCTGGATGTTGAAAACAGGCAGCCCAGAAGCCAGAGGAGCTACCTGCCCTAGTACAGGATAGAGGTTAGAGGATCAGAAATCACCAGGCAGAAACAGATGCTTTCCCATAAGTCCTCAGTGTGGCAGCAGCTCCCAACTCCAACCACCTCTTCCTTGGCTCAGACACTTCCTTTCTCTTTGGCAAGAAACACCCCCCAGCCCTACCAGCAGCTGTTGAGGGCAGGATGAGATCTGAAAGCAGCATCTGGTGGAAGTAAGCATGCAAAGTACCAAAGGGACTAACACGTGTCCTCTCTCTGCACCCACAGAGCACCCTTCTGAGATGCAGAGGTGATAGATCCCTTTGTCTTCCCAGTCCTACATCTTCTGGACCAAATAATTGAGTACCATCCTCATTGGATCTTCTTTCATTTCCAGGTTGAAGAAGAAGGAGCAATACAAAGATGGCAAGAGCATCAGTGGACCAGGAACCTCAAATAAACACAGAGAGGAGGAGAAGTTACCCCTTCCCAGGCCGGCAGCAGCCCTGTGTCTCCATATCACAGTCCCTTTGCTGTACTGTATGATTTATGGAGTAGTAGAAGTAGGGCAAACCTGTTAAGGTGCTAAAATGCCCACCCTGCAGCAAGACATCTTGCCACACACCCTACTTGGAAAACCATTTCACAGCAAAATCTGTCAGTGGAAGTCTATTGTGCATGGGCAGATCTTCCCAGGAGGGAGCTCTGGATAGTCTGAAGATACTCAGCATCTTTCCTGTTTTGCCTATTAACTACACACCAATGTACTCAGTCTTCAGGTCCAGGCTGGAGGTGTCAAACCCATGGCCCCTGGTGGGAAACTCAGGTGATGGGTCTCAGATATTCATCCCAGCTTCCCAAGCCCACAGCTCAGACATCACACCCACCCTTCCTGCCACTACATCCTGCAGGAAGTCCACAGCAACCTGAATCAGACTTGAGTTAGGCAACTGGAGTCAGCAAATTGGATATCTATTACTGAAAGGCAAGATAAGATCACTTACACTCATCCCGCCTGTGGTCTGGGGAGTATCTATTGCAGGCACCCAGCTGGTGCATCCGCTCAGCCTGGCAAAGACCTTACAAAACAGCAGCGAACCTGGCTCCATGCATGCTCTCCCACCCTTTGTGCAATGACTACACTCAGCTAACAGACGTTACTATACATACAGGAGGGAGTGGGGCTTGGCATGGCCATCATGCCACTCATTCCCTCTACTTGGCACACCAAGTCAGCAATGATGAAGGAAGGGTGGAGAGGCAAAGAGAACCTGGTGGAGTGTCCCGGTGCAGACCACTGGGGAGGAATAAGATGTGCCAGCTGTTTGAAGGAAGTTTCCATACAGGATGTGCCAAGAAGACTTAGTCCTAGCTGCTGCCAAAGAAATCACAGGAAATCTGAGCCCAAGGCTATTATTGACCTATATAGCAAACTTCTTGCCTTGCTTCTCCTCTAGGAGAGTAAAGTGTGCATGAGGCAGAAGAAAGACAGCAGTCTTCCTCAGGTGAGTTTACCATCTCACAATTCTTAGATCCCTAAGAAACAGGAGCCGTGCCACCTGTACACCCAAGCTTTGTGACATGAAACACAGTACCTTGCATGTCTTCCAGCAGGGATCCCAAACGACCTGGGGACACAGTAACAAGGTGTAAGTGCAGTGTCTGACCTCAGTGGGCCTCCAAATAGAAGCTGTCCAGAACCAGCTTATATGGAGCGTCAGCAAACAGTGCTGGGATGTAAAGATCTGTGGGCTCTGAGCAGCCTGCAAGGAGCCAGAGCCAGAGAATATGAGAGGACAAAGCTGTAGCAGAGCAAATTGTGTTGGTGGTGGTTAGACCTGCTCGTGGAACTACTGCCCTTTGCTGCTGTGTCGCACTGTTCCACAGAAGCCCAAGCTGGTTCCTTCAAAAATGGCCTAAGACCCTTTGTTAGCTTCAGCCAAGGGACGAAAGGTTTGCAGCAAGAGTGTACCCACATGAAACCCATGCTGCCCATGCTGGAGAGGTGAGGTACCCCTCAGATCAGATATGTCTTTCAGAACAACATCACGTAGGTGATAAACACCCGAGTGCTAGAGGTGACAAGCCTTTACACCAAGAGTGTCCCAAGAGGAAGTTGCAGAGATATACTCCTGTTAAACAACCTGGTGGTTACTTCCAGTTGGACCACAGCAAGCCCTGCTGAGAGCAGCCCAGGAACCAGAGACAACTGCTAATTGCTCTTCCTGAGGACACATATCTAGAAAAAACAGAGTGTGTGAAATCAGAGGCCGAGAAGTAACGCTGGTCCCAGAATACCACCCCTGAATGTTTTCTGCTTGTTATCATTTACTGTAAGGTTCTCAGAGACATTTCTGGAATGTACAGAAATGCCCTGAGAATGCCCTGAGGATGAATCTAGACTATGAAGCTCTAAGTCAGCTTGTGGACTTAGATGGTAAATGATCACATCTACCATTATTATGGAGCAGATTATCTTGGGGCAATAACTGCGCACCTGAGGGATGGCCAAGGGCTCAGGCCCAGCCAACATGGATTTAGGAAGGGCAGATCCTGCCTCTCCAACCTGATCTCCTTCTA
>WBNM01005722.1:29351-96402 GCA_013399055.1 Ramphastos sulfuratus
AAAAAAAAAAAAAAAAACAACAGACTTGGATGTTGTAAAACACATGCTGGACATACACTGACTACATAGGCCATTAACCTGGATATCCAGGGCACAGTTTAATTATCCAAAACTAGATGTCTCTGAAGTGCCATGACATACCCAAACAAATTGGCAGATCTGACATGGGACATGTAGGAGACCATTGTCCTTCCTAATAGGTCATGAAGGACATGAAGGTCATCCCAAAGAGCCCTGAACAACATCTACATCTAGGTAACTAAATCAAGCCTCAGACTTTACTCTGCTCTTGTCAGACCCCATCTGGAGTATTGTGTGCNTCTGCACAATAAAACCTTATCTACCTCATGTGGGCTATGCAATGACAACTGATTAATGTTAATTAAGTGCTTCCAGATCATCCAATTCAATGAGCTATATGATTGCAAAATATTAATTACTGTTTACTTATTATCGTGAAGCTGATAGCATTACCAGGTGCTTATCTGCCTCAGCCATGACTCAGAAGGAGGATGATGCCTGATAAAGATGTAGAGTCCACCTAATCCTGTACAGTGACACACATGTATGTGTATGTGTGTGTGTGTGCATGTGCAAACGCATCCGGCACAGAAGAGCCAAGGCCAAATGAGGCTGTACTCATGTCAAAGCCATGCAAGCAGAAAGTCCATGTAGATGAGCAAAAAACACATCTTGGCAAAGATCCACTTGGGAAAGTGGGTATCTGGCAATGATTCACATTTGATAACCCTGTTTATAAGAGAGACTATGTGTGAAAAAGAATTAGAATAGTCAATGCTATAATAAATTACTGTGAATTACTTAAAAATTACTGTCACCTTGTCAAGGATAACAAACCATACATGAAGGATAGGAGAGAAAGAGGCAGGGAGAACAACATCCAGGAACAGAGAACTTGGCAGAAAGATTGAAAGAAAACTGAGCTTAATATTTTGTCCATTTCGTTGAATTCCTGGAGGACAGAATGAATGAGTTTATGGATTGGACTTTGAATGAGCTGGTGGTCAGAGAACCAGAACAGGGTGGATATTCCACAAACAAGGACTGATATCCTCTGATTAATAGGTGTTTAGAGCTGACAGTATTGTTCGAGCAAAAGAGACTGACTCTCCTGGAAAACAGACACAACTCCAGGCAAACTCCAGTAGACAGATGTAGGAAGAACTACGCTAAGGGATGTAGGCCACTGAATTTGATGCGGTCTGTTGAGGCCTCAGAAAAGGAGTGAAGGGCTCACTCAATCAAGAGAAACTGTGTTTTGCAAGGAACACAGGAGAAGGGAGGAGAAACCATGAAGAAACACAGGAGTTTGGGGAAAATGGTGAACTGGGTCCTAGAGATTCAAGGAGGAAAGCAGAGTCTGGGTTTGGAAAATCCATGTTATGGAGAGTGAAAATCTTTACATTACAAAAGTTTTCAGACATTTGCAGGTGCCTCCAAATTAGCACCTGACATCAGAGTACCTTCTGAATCCCACAGGCATTTTAACATCCTTAAACACCTCAAATTGCAGCCTAGCATTTACAGTGACATGTAAAATTGTCTTCCCTATATGGTTCTAAAAGAGTAACCCAGAACCCTGTGGCTGTGGCTCCTCCTAGGCTGTTTGCAGAGTTCCAAGTGCCTCTGAGACATGGCAACTTTCATTGCAGGTCATTTCAGAGCCAGGTACATAAAATAACCTTTGAGGGTCCCTTCCAACATGATGCATTCTATGATTCAAGGACTATCACCAGCTCTTCTACTGACACACCTAGGAAAATATATGCAGGGAAACTTCCCTAAATAGTTCCCCAGAATAGGGAAGGTGTTCTGATGTACGAAACCAGAATCCACAAGTCCAAGCTCATTTGCTTTCAGGAGTTTTTAGTTATCATAAATTATGATAATGCGCTAGTCCAAGGCAGTCAGCAAGACAATGTTACTCAAAAGGTGAGAGCAGAGCAGGAACAGGCAGAAGTTAGTGGCAACAGCCAACAACCCTCTTCACATGAAGTATCTTTAGGACTGAAGTTAGCTTATGGTCAGGGACTCATGGGACTCTTAAACTGTTTCCTCTCTTCTATCCAAAGCACAAAATTAATAAGGCCTAATTTAAAAAGCGTGGTGATGCAATGTCCTCCATTCACTGTAGAACACAACCAGAGGACTCCCTAGAGCTCAGATCTTGCAGTCTAAAAATGGTGATAACATTTTTCAGGGCAGTGGTTTCTCTGAGCAGTTCCGTGTTTCATTCACCATTACCACAGCAAAGAAGCAATGTCAAAGCAACCATCAAACACTGGTTTCACTTCTTTTCAGTCCTCCTTTGTGACTTCTACCTAACTTCCCAGAAAACATGCATAGCAAACAAGCATCTCCCATAAGAAAATCACTGCTGTTCTCTGAGATACAGTGGCATGTCTCCTCTCTGAGCATGGTGTCAGGATCTAGCTCCTGATTCTGTCCTTGCCTCAGACAAAGAGGTCTAGCCTAAGGAAACAAACAATACTCAGGGTGTCTCTGTGATATGATCAGTCTGAAAGGCCTCAGTCTGACAGGGAAGTCTCCTTATATTGCAGATGAAAGTTCAGAAGATTCAGTGGAGTATTTGCCCAAAGCTATTCAGAGAGTCAGGCACTCAAATGCCTTTGGTCTGACATCGGAGCCAACACACTGATACCTTTAGAGTCTATCTTGCCCATTCTCCATCTCATAAATTGCTTCCCGGTGACTCCTGGCTATGGTGGAGTCGGTTTGTGCACCCTGAACATCATGGAAAATCAGTGACGTGCTCTTCTGGCACCTATCAGCTTTGACTGAAATCTAAGCAGGAATAAGAAGTAGGATTTATTCTTAGAGACTCTTGTTAGATCTGTTTTGTAGCCATCTGACTCATGTCCACATTATAATACTAGCTCAATCTAAGAGGAGATTTAATAGCCTCAATATAAATAGGACTAGATTGTGCTAAACAGAAATAAATGGATTAAAAGGTAACTGTTGTGTCCCACTCTAAGCCTAAAGTCTGATTCTCTTCTGTCTGATAAGAGGCACAGCAGTGGTCATAAGCACTACTGACTTTGGGATGCTGAACCCAAGATTATGGCATGGAACATTAAAGAGAGAACTTGTCTGGTCCCCAGATGAATGCAGAACCAAAAAAGTAAATTGCAGACATCTAATTTGTCTCTTACTGTCCAACAAGAAGCAAAAGTAAATAAATGATGAGTCACAGCATCTTCCTGTTTAGCTTCTTTAGCTAAGACAGATTTCCATCTGAGCAACTCCACCCCATATGCATCTATTGTCTTATTTGTCCTGACTCCAACATCTAGTACTTTTACACTTGCTCACACCCTCTGCAGCATCATTTCTGCTTCTCCACCCCTGTGATTGCTGAACAGCTGTTCTCTGTTCACTACAGAGAGCTTAAGCCCTCTAAGCACCTTTGCAAAGGGTTCCCACCAGAAACAAGGTCTCTCACTAGTAGTAGAGATTCGATCCTGATAGTGGATCTACTTTTACTACTTCTGTGTTCCCAAACACAGATCTGTTTAGAGGGACAAAGCAGACCTAGTCACATTTTATCAAATTACATCTTCAAACTGTCATAGTGTTATGAATATTCAAATTTAATATACAAGAAATAGGAAAATATTAAACTTTATTTACACAAACTCCCACGCCAAACAAACACACACCCCTAAACGGTGAACTATTTACAATTTGGTAAAGTTCAAATACCCAGTCGGGAATTACTTACACAAAATGCATAAAGGAAAACCCCTTCAAAGTAATTTAGGGAAGGAATAAAGAGATGCAAATATCCAAGGGTTAGGAGTGGCAATCGCCGCTGCCAGCCACAAAATGGATTCCCTTTGCCCTGGGCAGGGATATTGGTGGGAAAACCAGAGACTCCAGTAGATTTAGTAGCCACATTTACTCACTGATCAGCGCTGAAATGATAAACGAGGAAGTTACAATTCCAATTTTATGCTCTCGATGCAACCACGAGGCAGAGAGGGTAGCCCAGCCTGAACATGCTGCCGAAACAAAAACAAAGCCTGGGAGGGAGCCACCTGTCCCCCCGGGGCTAGCCTGCAATACCCACCGGAGGAGGAAGAGCATAGCCCAGAAGCCCCTCCAGATCAAAACCCCTTCAACTGCTCCTGGAGGCAAAATAGGCCACTGGCAGGAGAGAAATTTGAAACCCAGCCAAACAGACAGGGTATTAACATTGCAAGCAAATACTCAGGGCCCATTTTGCCCCAGCAGGACATATAGACATTTGGGTAAGCTGGGACCATGCAAACATCTGAACCACTTATGGTATGGACTTCTGCTCTAGCCAAGTTTCCTGCTGCAAGAAAAGCCGAAAGGTGAATGCATGCCGAGGTGAGGAAAGGAAAGGCCTTCTGAAGGTGAAGCCATTTAGTCCTCATCTTCCACAATCTATCAGAGCCCACAATTTCCTCCTCTACAAGATTCTTACTGGCTCTGACCAACAATTTCACACTGGAAGATACTTTTGTGTCAAAACGGACAGGACTAATGGCTGCCTCTACAGTGTCAGGTAGAAACTCTATGCTGTGTCCCACAGGTCAGAGAAAGCCACAGCAAGGAAAACAAAGTGAACTCTGTATTTCTCCATGTATACCTCAGTTCAAATTGAACTGCCTTCTACTACCCTTCCCATGACACTTGGACTATCGGATCTTCTGTGGCACCAGCAGAACAAGGACAGTGGCTCCAAGGAGAGGGTTTCAAACGTGCATAGCAAGTTTCGAAAAAGGAGTAGCTAGCAAAATTGGGAAACTGACCTTTGGGGGGGAAAAAAAAAATCTGAATTCATAGTGTAAGAGCAAAAGAGCCTGTGTGCTTCCAAAAGACATAATGGATGTGTATACTCATCATAAGAGATCAGTTAGAGCATTGGAAGGCCAATAAGGCAGTGTGATAATTGACTATATGCAAAAGACTTGTTCATTGCAAGTGTGATAAAAACAGTTTGCTTAACCGAGCCGTGAAGGTGTTTCAACTAACCCTTTTAATTTCACAACCAGAACAGGTTCAAGCAGAGGGAGTCAGTTACTGTGTTTGATCTGACAGGTAACAATTTCGTATGATGTGTTGACTTAATTCTCTTGCAATCATATGAACATGCCTTTAATTAACCACACAAAGGTAATCTATCCTGATGAGCAGAAGTGAGAGGAAGTACAGTGAAAGATGACAGTGATGGCATCAGACACCTGTTGGTGCCCTGGGAATAGGAAAGGAATTGTACAACTAATGGAAATGCTGTCGTATGAGCAACGATGAATATGATGGAAAGCCCCAGGCAGGCAAAGACAAATTCAGGTAGGCTGAAGAACTTACAAAGGTTAGAAGACAGCGAGATACAGAGAAGGCTGTACAGGAGAGGTTCCTGAGTTACACTGGCAGTAAGTGGAAGATGAAGAAATGCAGGCCTGCACTTTGCAGGAGAGGAGAGCACATAGCAAGTATCACAGTATCACAGTATAGCAAGGTTGGAAGAGACCTCAAAGATCATCAAGTCCAACCCATTACCACAGACCTCAAGACTAGACCATGGCACCAAGTGCCACGTCCAAACGTGCCTTGAACACCTCCAGGGACGGTGACTCCACCACCTCCCTGGGCAGCCCATTCCAGTAGCGAATGACTCTCTCGGTGAAGAACTTTCTCCTCACATCGAGCCTAAACTTCCCCTGGCACAGCTTGAGACTGTGTCCTCTTGTTCTGGTGCTGGTTGCCTGAGAGAAGAAAGCAACCTCCTGCTGGCCACAACCACCCTTCAGGTAGTTGTAGACAGCAATAAGGTCTCCCCTGAGCCTCCTCTTCACCAGGCTAAACAATCCCAGCTCCCTCAGCCTCTCCTCATAGGGCTTGTGCTCGAGGCCTCTCACCAGCCTCGTTGCCCTTCTCTGGACACGCTCAAGCACCTCAATGTCCTTCTTAAATTGAGGGGCCCAGAACTGGACACAGTACTCAAGGTGTGGCCTAACCAGTGCAGAGTACAGGGGGAGAATGACCTCCCTGCTCCTGCTGGCCACACTATTCCTGATGCAGGCCAGGATGCCATTGGCCTTCTTGGCCACCTGGGCACACTGCTGGCTCATGTTTAGGCGGGTGTCAATCAGCACCCCCAGATCCCTTTCTGTTTGGCTGCTCTCCAGCCACTCCGACCCCAGCCTGTAGCTCTGCATGGGGTTGTTGTGGCCAAAGTGCAGCCCCCAGCACTTGGATTTGTTGAAAGCCATCCCCTTGGACTCTGCCCATCTGTCCAGGCGCTCGAGGTCCTGCTGCAGAGCCCTTCTGCCCTCCAACCCACCAACATCTGCCCCCAGCTTGGTGTCATCTGCAAACTTGCTGATGACTGTCTCAATGCCCTCATCCAGATCATCAATGAAGATGTTAAAGAGGATGGGGCCCAGTACTGATCCCTGGGGGACACCGCTAGTGAGCGGCCTCCAGCTGGATGTGGCACCATTCACCACCACTCTCTGGGCTCGGCCCTCCAGCCAGGTCCTAACCCAGCACAGAGTGTTGCCATCCAAGCCACGAGCTGACAGCTTAGCCAGCAGTTTGCCGTGGGGGACAGTGTCAAAGGCCGTGCTGAAGTCCAGGTAGACCACATCCACAGGCCTCCCCACATCCACCAGGCAGGTCATCTGATCATAGAAGGAGATCAGGTGGGAGAGGCAGGATCTGCCCTTCCTAAATCCATGTTGGCTGGGCCTGAGCCCTTGGCCATCCCTCAGGCGCGCAGTTATTGCCCCTAAGATAATCTGCTCCATCACTTTCCCTGGCGCTGAGGTGAGGCTGACAGGGACTGAGTGAAAACCAGTACGTCCTGTGCCATGCTTCAGATGCAGGAAGAGGTTAACTGGGACAAGTTACCAACAACAGAAAGTGTTAATAAGAGGTGGAAAAAGAGTCCAGGATAAGAAGAACACAGGTCAAAGCCTCAGTGGGCAGAGTTTAATAAACTGGGTGTACTTAAGGAAGCATCTGGAGACACTCTGGACCCAGTAGTAATTATCTCCAAGACCTTTTGGCATTCTCTTAGGACTAGTGCAGGGTAAACACAATACATATCTTTAAAAATCAGGCCCAGGAGGATGCCAAGAAGTCCAGCTCAGTCAAGCCTCCTTGCATAAAGGTCTTTGTCAGCCCTATTAACTGATATAAGTGCTGGGAAAGTAATAAGTTGATAGGTGCAGCCAAGGTGGGTTTGCTGAGAAGAAATCATGTCAAATCAAACCCCTTTTCCAAGTAGATTACCTCATGTTCTGTAAGTAAATGGGAGATGAGCTGTCACTCTTGGCACTGCCTTGAATGAAATTTTAAAACAAAACCAATAGAATGCAGCTGCAGTCCTGATTTTAAGAAAAACTGCTCTTGGAAACTTTGTTGTGCAAAACATGCTGTCAAGTATGGGAGCATCTCAAAAGAATACTCAGAAGAGCCAGCCTTGGGCATCCTTTTGGTCTGTACTTTCTCTGATTCCCAGGCAGAAAAAGAGGAGGCTTATAAGTAAGACAGGGAGGTCTTTGGAGAACAGGCTCAGGGAGAATATAAATTACTTTAATAAGCAAAACTAAAGACAGCCGGTGCCCAAGGGAGGAAAAAAAACCAAAATTGGGGGTTGTGTGGGTGTTAAGGACAGGAGAGGCAGAACTAAGGCATGGCAAGTAATTATTTTTGGGTTTTTAATGCTGATGGAGCTATAGTCCAGTGTCCAGCTGCTGTCAAGGCACTCCTGGAACAGCATAAACAGGCCAAAGAAAGTCAAGACAGGTCAGCAAGAAAGGTTTCAAATGCAGGAAGATTACTGTGAGTTGCAGCCTGCCTGGAGCACAGCTCTCAGCTGCCACAAGCTCAGCATGGAGACAACAAGCCTTCTATGTAGCAAGGACAAACAGATATGTTTGGGACTCTCACGCAAGCCAGTGAGAATGAGAGTCCTGCAGGCATCACTGAGGTGCTGGTGTCAGTATTTCTGGTTTCCCAGACCCAGCATGTGCTGGTATCACTGGCCCACCCTTCACAAGCCCTCCCCAAGGTTTCATGCCAACATGAACTGCATTCACTGGGGACTTTGCAAGTTGATACTGACTTTAGGGCAAAACAGCCACCTGTGTGCAAGGGCTTTACATAGAGGAAATACTACCTTTGCTCACGGAGACCTGGACTTCATGGTTTCCACCAGCCACTACCCATTTATAGTACAGATCTTTCTCCTAGTGCTCATCTAGAATAAACCAAAGAGTATGAGGCCCTGGCTGAGAAGCAGAGAATGACACGTGTTCAGCAGCAGGTGCCTAGTGGGGGCTGCTGGAAAGCCTACAAGAGTGAGGAAAGAGGTAGTTGCTGTCACCCAGTTCAGTCCAGTTGCATAATGCCCCAAGTGACATGATGCAGATGATTCAGCGAGGAAGGATGGAAGCAACGCTCCCCTTGCTTAAGCTCCCCAAAGGGTCCCCGCTCCCCCTGCCATCTCCAGTTTTGCTGCCAGACCCAGATGATCTGAGACAGATATCAGATATCCAGGGACAGCCTACCTCCATGCACCCATTTCCTCCCCAGCACAGCATCACCTCACTCATCCTCAGCCACTCTGTTGTGAAGAGACCCCTGCCAACTCAAGACACAAGAGCATTATTCAGGATTGAGTGCACCTTCAGTAAGTCTGCAGATGACACCAAGCTGGGTGGCTGTGTTGATCTGCTAGATGTTAAGGAAACTTTACAGTGGGACCTGGACAAGGTTGTACCAAGGCCAAGTGCCAGGTCCTGCAATTGGGTCACAACAACCATATGGTAAATTACAGACCTGGGGAGGTGTGATTGGAAAGCTGTGACTTAGAGAGGGACCTGGGGGTTCTGGTTGATAGTCAACTGAATATGAGTCAGCAGTGTGCCCAGGTGGCCAAGAAAGAAAATGGCACTCTGGCTAGCAGGAACAGGGAGGTGATCATAGTCCTGTACTCAAGTACTGGCAAGGCCACACTTTAAGTATTATATTCAGTTCTGGGCCCCTCACTATAAGAAGGAGGTTGAGGTGCTGGAACTTGTCCAGGGAAGGGCAACAAGGGTGGTGGAGGGCTCAGAGCACAAGACCTGTGAGTAGCATCTGAGAGAGCTGGGGGTGTTCAGTCTAGAGAAGAGGAGACTGAGAGGAGACCTTATCACTTTCTACAGCTACTCAAAGGGAGGTTGGAATGAGGATGGAGCCAGCCTCTTCTCCTTGGTGGCAAGTGACAGGACTAGAGAAAGTGGTTTCAAGATGTGCCAGGGGAGGCTTAGGCTGGATATTACTAAATAATTCTTCACTGAAACATTAGAATGGTCTTCCTGGGACAGTGGTGCAGTCACCATCCCTGAGGGTGTTGAAGGATCATGTGGACCTGGTGCTTAGGGACATAGTTTAGTGTTGACCCTTCAGTACTGGATGGAAAATTGATCCCTATCCACCCAGGTAGCATGGCTGCTAGAATTTCTCTCCAGTAACCAGGCCTACCACCAAGGTCTTTCCCGTTCTCAAAGCTCAGTCCACCATCACTTTCCCTGTCTTGCACAGGGACAGGACTTAGTGTTGCCATCCCCAGTGCCTCTAGGTGATTAGTGAAAAGTGTCCCTAGCTCTAATCCTCCTGTAGACAGATTCCCCCATTACTTGTGCGTTCCAGGGAATCCATTGAACCTCATTTCCAGCTCAGTCCAACAGTGAGTGGCTCAGTGATATTCCCTGCAACCTCTCACCTCTGCAGCACCAAGTCCACCAGGACCTGGCGCTTGCTGCATCTCTGTTGTTAAGACTTGCCCTTGCTGAATCCCTTGAAACCAGTCTTCACCCAGCTCAGAGGTGAGTACAGACTGGGGCATTGCTCGAAGACACTTAAAAAGCCAGGCTTACATATTGGTGGGGTGTTTTGGATATCATGAGGAATTCAAGCTACTGTGCACCAGGGTGAACAAGGAAGCCCAGACAACCAGAGACAGTTTGCTATGTGATTTAGGAAGCTCTCAGATAATTGTAACTTCCCAGCTGAGATGTGGTGCTGAGCTGTGTGGTAATTTATATGTAAAAGAGCAGATCAAGACATCCACTTGAATTCAACCACAAGCCAGAAAATAACCTTTACATGTGACTTATAAATTTGCTTTACATAGTAAATTATAAAACCAGGGACCCTTTGGTCCAAAAAGCAAGAAAACAATTGTCTTCTTAAGGTAAAGCAACTCATACACATACAAAGTATCAGTTTCAGTGTAGACACAACATCTACATGAGGAAAGTAAGCTTTGTGAGATATTTATGTTTTTCAATGAGCTATTATTCTGCAAGAAATATTATACAGCTTGTTGGCTGGGAGCACAGATGTAGGAGGGTGTTAATAGAACTATTAGAGCCATTACCCATGACAGAAAAACAGAACACTCTACGTTTTGCCTGAGAAAGATGTTAGTTTGAGGAAGCTGCTACTTTAAAAAAAGCAGTAGCTTAAGTGGGCAAAAGGCATTGCAGATTTTTGTATGAAAGATATGTTCTTCAGGGGACACTTTCTCTCCCCCAAATATCTCAAGCCAAAAGATGGCTGGAAAAGTTTCTAGATATTGGTTATCTTTCTGATTCAAGCCTCTAAGTAGTCTTGGTTATTCCTTAACTGATTGCAGTAGTGAAACACTTTGAAGAACTTCCGTGTGGATTTTTTCTCTGCCTTATACAGATCTTTATGTAATTACCCCTTTGTTGCTTTTTTATGTAATGTTGGAAAGATTCTATTGCATATGGCAAACTCTCTTAAAAAAACCCAGCTGTTAGCATGATGACCAGCAGAATGCTGAGTATTTATAAGAATCAGGAAATTATTTGCCTAGAAGGGCACAGACACGCTCCTCAGAAATTTCAGAAAGATCTGAAAGGTGTTAGGAAGAAAGGATGGTGGTATTTTTAAAATGAATTCAAGTGTAAAGGCTTTCTTCAAGAACTAATATTATTTAACAGACAACTTGTGTGCTGCAGGACCTTCACACAAATAGTGAAGTTTGTCCAGGTCAACTGGAACAAAATTTTCACACCTTTAAGACCCTGAAAATTTTTAAATGGCATCTCAACAAAATGAAGTCTATTCTGATAATATCCCTACTCAGGAGAAAAAGAGAAACAAAAACAGTTTTTCCAAGAGTTAAAAAATCTGTAAAGCCATGAGATGAAAACTTAAACCCATGAAGACACTGTCTTAATACAAAGGCATGGAGACAACACAATAGCTTGCTTCAAATCTAGACAAGCATTAAAGAGTTGCATTTTCTTTCTTCTTTGGGTATTTCGAAAGACATGATCATAAATAACCCTCTGAACTGAACATGTAAATGTCTGCTATCCTTAGCCCTCAGAACTCATCACACCCTCTCTGCAAACAACCCTGGCAAGTGAAACAACAGAAATAAAAGAATTTATCACATAGCAGAACTGTAAGACTCAGCAAATCTTCAGCAAAATGGCGTATCAGAGGCTTTTGTGCTTTAGATGAGACAAATCATTTAAACCACGTCCCACAAATCAGACCAACACCTTTACAGATAGTAATAGTTTTTTTAACATTCTTGCAAATTTAGTATATCCCTGTTAATCTCATGATTGAGACATGTTTTCTCTGGAGATGAAACACAAACAAAGCTTCAATGAGAAAGAAAACCAGTAGGATTTAATTGTGCTTTGGGTAGTTATTGAGATCTGCTATCTCAAGACAAGTCTTTAGATGACTGCTCCTGAATAATAGGTGTAGAACATTTCTTTGATTTAATAAGACTTACTTTTAACCCCTGTGTTTGTCCGTTCCACCTAAGAGTTTGTTCTTGACATGCCCCAGGATCCTCCAGTAAAGTACTGCTGCCTGCAAAGCCTCTTAGCTAGTGATGGTACTTGCAGCACGTCTTCTGCTGGTGTTAGCAAAAGGGTGAGCCCTCTTCGTGCTGTAATCCCTGCAAGGCCTTTGTGCAAAGGAGCTGCAGCTGGAATGAAACACTGTTCCCTTTCTGCTTGCTTTAGAGTAACTTTGCCTTTGGTTACATTGCCCCATATATACTGGGCAAAGATAACTTAGGAATCATACACTTTGGAGTGAAAACGTCCTCTTCACAAAACAGAGCTGAAAGAAAGTCTGTTTAGAAAAATCAGGCAGCACATGTGAGTGCCCAGGGTGGTGCCTACACTGAGGTGAGATGCATTTTCAT
This sequence comes from Ramphastos sulfuratus, assembly GCA_013399055.1. NCBI lineage: Eukaryota > Metazoa > Chordata > Aves > Piciformes > Ramphastidae > Ramphastos > Ramphastos sulfuratus. Next base: position 41,620 of record WBNM01005722.1, read on the forward strand.
CAGTACTGCGATTCTAATGTGGCACAACGAGTTATTTCATAACTGCCCCACTCCTGAACAGTGCTTCAGCTTACCAAAGCCTCTTAGACATGGCAGACAAGAAGCTTCTAGAACTGCCAGTAAACTACAGTGAATGTAACATGGCCCCTGACCTTGCACTAGTATTACAGAGGCACTGGATTCACTCCTGCAAAGTTGAAGTCTCTCATCTTCCCTAGATCATCCTTATTAAATATCCTGTCCTAAAGCCACATTCCCAGTCTGTCAGGTGTTTCACTTTTTCTCCTATCTGTTAGCAAAGTCCTCTGCAAAAGGCACTGCCTCTTTAACAAAGTTGTGTACAAGACTTTGAAACATTTGTCCCTGCTAGCAAATAGAGGCTTTGCAGTGAACAACTCCAGCTTTTGCTATCTTCAAGCCATGGCAAGTGTTTTCAGAGGAACTGGATCCTTGTCAAACAATAGCAGTGGAATCAGCCTGCTGTTACAGGAACTACTCTTTTTCTCACTGCTACCAGGTAAAACGCAGGACAATGTCAATGAAAGTAGAGGTGGGTGACATTCAGGAGGGTTTGTTTGTCAGCACTGTGAAAAGTTATGATCAAAGCAGATGCTGGGACAAAAGACTGAGGCCACTGAGGTGTTTATCTCTTAGAATCAACATTCTGGTCTTGTGATGCAGAAGTACAGAAAAATAGAGTTGGGGAGGTCTGCCTAGCAATTTGTTGATACCTGGGGCTGGATTACTGGAGCAGTGGATTAATATTGCTCAACATAATCCACAAAAGGAAATGAGCGTTTAGGTGACAACTGGTTCATTGCTCACTACATTCTCTCTTGTGTTTATGGATATACTAAATAACAATGACCATAACTCAGCACTAGTTAGTTACATAATCATAGAGAAATGGGGTGGAAAGTGACTTACAGAAAGCCAAGAAGGGGTCAGTCCTATCCCTGTGACAACAGAGATATGCTTATCTAGCCTGTTCTTAGAGATTCCCACGCTGGGAATTTCCAGCCTCCTCACATGACACATTCCAGCATCTAGCGATCCTACTATCCCTACAATTCTACTCTCTCCATTTTCATTTCTACAACTCACTCTCCTAACTTTCTGCCCCTGCAATTGAGAGAACCGCTTCTTCCTTGTATTTTATGCATTTAAAAACTGTCACTGAGCCCATTTCGGTCTTCATTGTGCAACAGCAGTGGTTTGCTGTCTCTCACTTCAGCGTTGGACTCCTGCTAGTGCAACCTCTTTAGAGATACTGTTCCTGTAGACAGCTCTAAAGCATATAGAAACTTTTCTCAGTCACCTGTTCTAGACCCTTTACAAATAGAGCAGAAGACAATAGAACACAGTCAAAAAAATCACTGCTTTAGACTAAACAACCCTGATTTCATTAGTCCTTCTCCATGCATCACATCTCCTCAGTCTCCAACCCTTTCCATTGCATTCCTCTGGACTCTCTCACACTGGTACCTATATGGGTAGTGCCCACGGTTGGTCATATTACTGCTGTGTACTCATGGTCTACACTAACAGAGTGTTGGAAGTATTTCATGTGTCCTACAAACAATGCTGCTCTTCATACATCCCAGAGATGTTTAACTTTTCCTTTCTTTTTTGCAACACCATGACGCTGTTGACTTACGGCCAGCTGACAACTACTATAACCACCAGCAAAGCCTTTTCTGTACAGTTGAAGTCCACCTGACTGTTTGTCTGCCTCTCCCCTGTTTGTACAGAGGACTCTTCCTGCGTCCATACCGAAACCTGCGTCATTCTCTTCGAACTGCATTCCTTCTCTCTGGTCAGGGCTAACAAATACAGTGATCAAAGAGCTGAAAGACCTGGGCATGGTGATGGCAAGGTGGTCTATGACACTGGCAAATGGATCTACATAATGGCAATTTCAAGGAAATAAAACATCTGATTTACTCAAAATGTTGTTTAGTTCAGCCCTTCTGCAGAGAGACTTGATCATAGAATCACAGAACTTTACAGAGGTTGGAAGGCCATCATCAAGTCCAACCTCCTTGCCAAGGCAGGATCCCCTAGGGTAGTTCATATAGGAACACATCCAGGCAGGTTTTGAAAGTCTTCAGAGAAGGAGACTCCACAACCCCTCTGGGCAGCCTGTTCCAGTGCTCTGTCACCCTCACTGTAAAGAAGTTTCTCCTCATGTCAAAAAGTGAAACCTATGTTTCAGTTTGTAGCCACTGCTCCTTTTCTTATTGCTGCTGACCACCACAAAGAGATTGGCCCCATGCACTTGATACCCACCCCTCAGATTATTTGTACACGCTGATCAGATCTTCTCTCAGTCTTCTCCTCTCCAGACTAAACAGCCCCAGGTCTCTCAGTCTATCTTCCTAGGGGAGATACTGAAGCCACTGAATCATCCTTGTGGCTCTCTTTTGGATACTCTCCAGCAGATCCCTGTCTCTCTTGAACTTGGGAGCCCAAAAGTGGACACAGTATTCTAGGGCAGAGTAGAGGGGGAGAAGAACCTCCCTAGACCTGCTGGCACACTTTTCCAGGGTGCCATTGGCTCTCTTTGCCACAAGGGCACGTTGCTAGCCCATGCAGCACTTGCTGTCCACCAGCACTCCAAGGTCTTTCTCCACGAAGCTGTTTTCCAGCTGGCAGCCTCCAACCTGTACTGGTGCCTGTTGTTATTGCTCCCCGGGCGGTGGAGCCTACACTTGTCCTTATTGAACTTCGTGTGGTTAGCCTTCATCCAACTCTCCAGCCTGTCCAGATCTCATTGGATGGCTGCACAGCTTGGGTGGGCTGTCAGCCACCCACACACTCCCACAGTCATGTCTGCTGTGAGATGACCGCACAGTAGACATCTCATTGGCAGTCTCTCTATTCCATCTATGATGAGTCAGACTCTTTAATTTTTAATTAAATCTCTGCTTCCAAGGGGGAAATTCTCTTAACATCTCATGATCCCTTGCTGAAGATCTGCAAGACACATCCCAAATAGCACACGTTATCATAAAAACCTGTGGCAGAAGCATGTGATGGCAATGCTGGCACCACGCAGTTCTAGTTGCCTCTGGGAAACAAGGATGTTCAGGCTGAGATTCCCAGAGGCAAAACCCAAAAGTACAACTTCCCTACTGCTCAAACTGTAACCCAGCACAACCTAGCTCGTTACAAAAATCTCACCTTGACTCAACATCTGTTTTCATTTCATGTTTCACCTGTAGAGTAGTGAGCTTGCAAGATACCAGCAAGGTGGAACTTCAACATGCACCTGGGGCGCTACACTTTGGCTGCTGGGCTAGTGAGGCTGATGAAACAAGTGAGGGTATGTCTCGAGAACAGTGACATGGAAACCCATCAGAGTCATCATAGCTTTTCATATGCACTTCAGCAAAAGCTGCAAAATAGCAACAAGGAACAGAAGGATGGATGAAAGGGAAGTTTCAGGAAAGTTTCTAGAGTTATTGGAAGAATGAAGTCTGAAGACTTTTGACTGAATACTTTTACTCTGCAATGCCCCATGGGCCAGAGTTGAGTACGGTATCTCATGTAGGGTGTCCTGTACAGACTTCTCTCTCCAGTGAAACCAGAGTTCTCCACCTTCTGCACAGGTGATGAGGATGAGCCAATCAGATCCACAAAGGATCTGGTAATGCCCATCTCACTAATTATCCCTCTTTTATTTCTCTTCATGCTGAGGAATATTTTAACTGGCATGAAGCTTGTCATCTAGTTCAGGTCACAAATTAAGACAGAACCAATGTCCATCAAATTACTTGTGTATCTTCTTTGCTTTGTACCAGAATTTCCTAGTCACTAGAACCTTTCTTACTGATTAAACCTCCACCAACTGAGGAGTGAGTGCTTTTGCACTCAAAAACCCTATGGCCTTTCCTGCTGTAGGTTTTCATGCAAGACCTTGTTTGCCCACCTGACAGTCCTATCAGCCTCTCAGCTCACACATACCCATGTGTCAGATTCTGCTGCCACCGTGAAATACTCCCAATTTGAAGGAATACAAAAGAATACAAAACACAAAATTACTCCACGTGCAGAACTTCTGTAACATGAAGGAACATTGCAGAGGTCTGGAGCTCAGCAAGATGGACAGGGCAGTCACACCTCGCCCAGCTGTGCAACACATGCCATGCCACAGCCATACTTGCAGCACACCCCCAGAAACCTCTGCAAGAAGAACCCAACTTCTCCTTTAGCCTGATAGAAGGAAGGTTGGAAGACTAATGGGAGTACTCCCAGGAAGGTTCTAGGATGCTGCAGCACCCCATTTGACCACCCTTCAAGACAGTTCATGAGTTGGCCACACAATGAGCCAGCAGCGCTACTGAGCCAGAGCGTGTTTCATGAGAGGCCCCCATAGCTATTTTCCTTCCATTTGGCATTGGCACTGGCTGTTTCCAGCCCATTAGCTGTTCCATCACAGCCTGGGTGTGGACACTTCCACTCCTGGGGCACAGATGAGGCCCCATTCATCGATTAACCACCTCAGTGGGCAGCATCAACAACAGGCACAATTTGTGCACTCAGACTGCAGCTGCCAGGAGGAACTGGATTTTAATCTCAAGTTGCAGAGGTCATATCCTCAGCTCACAGCCTAAATCACATCTTCAGCTCACATTCCTGACCCATCTTCGCACATGATCCAGCCCCACTGGCAAAGAAATGGTGATGGCTAACTTCAAGCACACACAGAGGCATCAAAGAAGCAGCCCATGCCTGAGACTCCCCCTATAACTGGTGGAAAGTGAGGGCAGCTGAACTCCTTTCACACTTGGCCATCAGGAGGATAAACTCAAGCCCTACCTTCTTTCTTTTCAAGGTGAATGGAGAGAGCCTTTTGGAGGTGGACATAGACCAAGAACCATCAATAGTTTTTGCTTTCTAGCCCACTAACACTACCACCTCCCAGGCAGCAAGCAGCAGAACCAGCAATCCATCTGTGCCTCTCCACTTAGCCTTCTCTTATATGACAGTAACCAGGTATGGTTCTTGACTTGGCAAATGGCCTGCAAACAAATTACACAAGACACCTCGAGTTACACAAAGCACATTGCACAATGCATTATATAAAACTCAGATCACAGCCCCATCAGCCAACAGCTCTCTTATATCAAGGAAAATTAATCCAAGAACCAGCAAGGAAGGGAAAGAAAGAGGAGGATGCTCTCTTCGTCTTAGAGAGGAGTGTGGCACGCAGATGGCAAACGTGCCCACCATGTGCACCTTCTGTGTCCAAGCTGGTCCAAGAGCTGCAACTCCCAGTGAAACCCTACCTTTTGGATACAAGTCCACCTGCAGGATACCCAGTCTGGAAGGATGAGTTATGCATCCCACAGGATAGAGACCTGTAATCACTACCACCTCACTGTTAGCCTCATCTGGTTCTAGCTGAGTGGTGTGTGGGGTGTCCACCCAGTGCTGTAACACACCTTGGAGGGGAGAAATGAGAAGCTGCTTTTGTACATATTGCTCAAAAAGGCCTAGTTTTCTGAAACTTTCTGATTTCAAATTATCAGAAAACAGCCATGGAGAACATTGGAATGCTTAAAGTAAAAGAGCAAATTTCACATGAGAAGGTGGAAACCAAATCAAAGTAAGAATGCTAAGCCAAATCTGGTGCCAGAGATGCCCCCAAGATGTACAACAAAATCCAAAGTCCAACTTCTGTGCCCCAATATTCAGATTTTCTCAGGGAAATGATTAGAAATTCTGAGATTTTTTAAGTCCTAAGAACTCCATTAAATTAGACCCAGCTTTTCCAATTAATCCACCATAGAGACAGCAGGTGGAACCTGCTCCTTCTTTTGGAAAACCTCACCCTTGGAGTTCCATGAAGCTGCCTGTGGGTTTAGTGTAACTCTTTCAGTCAGCTTCAGCAGGTCTTGGACAGGATTTTGAACTGGCAAGCACTTCCCTGTGCCTAGCAGGATCAGCAGGGATCTCAGTGAAATTAGTGTGTTACTGTTGCTGTTTATAGTAATAATAGCACACATTGCAAAGGAAAAGCAATAAATCTGTAGGGGAGATACACTGAAAATAAGCAATGAGGTTTCAGCTGTGCTTTGAAGTACCACGGAAAGGCCCAGAGGCAAAGAAACACTGAGAACTGCTTTGTCCATTATGTCAGATCTGCAGAGAATTTGCTTGTACCAGCTGGGAGACTAAAAGGTGTGAGGAGAAGAGAAATGCTCTCTCTGAGGGCTGGTTTTGCTGCTTGGCTGGGCTTTTCAATGGAAGGTGAAAAATGAGGTGTAGGAAACAGCAAGAGCAGCACAGAGAAGTCCTCATGAGATATTTCTGGGCATTAGAAGGAGATAGTTTCTAATAGGTATTCCCAGGAGAATGATCATAACAGAACCCAGGATGAGCTGAGATTTTGTGCACTTCCACATTTTTCTGGCATAAGGAGAAATCCACAAACTTTAAATTTGTCTGAGCTCATGGCTGCTGCAATAGCAATTTGGTTTCGGGTTGGGAGCAGAGGCAAGGGGGTTACTCCTAGCTAATCCTTTCATCCATCCTCCTTTTCTTCCAAGTGTTTTTACCAAGGGGTTATCCAGTGCACAAAGGCTTTTCTGTGCCAAGATTAGTTAGCTGAGTCACTAGATGAAAAGCAAACCCATGCCACAGGGGAGATGATGCATGTAACGCAAGAGTCAGAGGGCTCTTGCACAAGGCACTAGGTTCCTGACAATGACTGGCCCCACATCTGGCAGAAAGCTGTGGGCTTTTCACACTCCAAGTAAACTTCTCTGGGCAGACATGAGATATCAACCTGTGGGACGTTCAGCCTGGCTTCACCTCCTGCTTGTCTGGTCAGGAAACAGGTTCTGCAGCATGACCAGGGAAACCTGGCCCCAGCAATACCTGCACCTAATCCTCCCTTTGTGTGAAATAGCATTGAATAGACATATCCACTCACACTTTCCCCAGGACTGATGTGCCACCCACACCTCTGTCTCACACAAGCGGTGTATTCAGAACATCCTCACTCATTATTAATGCAAACAGATTGAGACCTGTGCAGGAGCAGATAATCACAGGGTCATCTTATTAAGATTACACTTTGAAGCTTATACAAACACAAAGCTCCCAAGCAAAAGACAGCAGAATCTGAAAAAATGGTGCTGTAGTTGGTCCTGGTAAGCTTTAATGGCAGTCAGGGAATTCAGAATCTCTTTTGGTGTGTAGGCTGGTCCTCGCAGGGGTTTTTATCACTGTGGGAAGCAGCATACAATTGCCCACATGTACAGGGGAGATGAGACCCTCCAGTTACAGAGTAGCCCTCTTTGGACCACAGCAAAGGCAGTGTAAAACAACACAGGCCTTCCTGCACCAGGAATTTCTTGGGTTGGGGAACTTAGGAGGATGAGTAAGTCTTGCACAAAAAGAATATTGCAGCCTCTCATGGTCAAGCCAAGCTTTGGTGACAAAGCCAAGCAATGGAAACTACTAGCAGACCATTCTTGGCCAGGCAACAGCTGTGTTGGTACAAAGTAGGCAGTGCACAGGAAGTGTTCCTGGAATTGCCCAGGAGTCCATTTAGGCCTAAGAGATATAACCTAGATGAGTCAGCACTGACCTCTTCCACTCAGTGGCCCTCACTTGATGATCAGGGGTTTCCTACTCAAATCCTTTCTCTCCTTGAAGAAATCAGACCTAAAAATTAAGAGATCAAGCCCCATGCTAACAGCCACCCTGAGACTCAGGTGGTCACATGTCAGATTTCCACATCTCCCCTTTGGAAAGCTTTCAAACACTGCAAGAAATACTCCAAAAGAGAAAGTACAAGTCACTTCCATTTAAAAGGGCATGGCAGAGGAAAGCTGCTGAGACTGAACCCACTCAATGCCCTCTCAAGTCCACTTGAGTTTTTGTGACAGATTCAGGTTTGGGTCTCTGAAAGTGAGGAGGGAGATGGGAATGGGATGAGAGCAAGGTAAAAAGGCAAAAACAGGGAAGTAGATGGGGAAGGAAAAGAAGATACCTGTAGGAGAGGACAAACCAAGACTAGGTAAGTTCCCCTGCCCAGAATTAAATGGGATGGAAATAGTGGATATCTGACTTAAGCATTTCCATTCTCAGACTGAAGCATTTGGGGAATTTGGGGAATTCTCCTGCTGTGCACTGTACACTGGCCAAGGCAGTCAATACTGTGTTTCTAAGATGGAAAACGCCACTGGGCTTAGAGGTGTCCCTGGTTCACAGCAGTTCCCTTCCCCAAGTGTTCCAAAGGAGCCTCACACAGTGTCTCCATGCCTGGGGTAAAAATGGCCATGATGGAGCTCCTGTGCCTTTGGCAGTGCAAGAAGGGTCATAGGGCAGAAGACCACAATTCACAGGTGTAGCAACACTCAAGTCACCTGTAGCCCAGCGTAAGAAAAGATCTGGTGCTGCTGCAGGGACACTAAAGCACTCACTAGAGTCAAAGTGATTTACGGAGAGCTCTTAGAGAGGAGGCGACCCACAGCTGCAAGTCCAAAATCACCTTCTGCATGGGACCAGCTTCCCCTTCCATGGTGTCCATCCCTCCCTGGGCTCTAGTAGAATAAAAAACTATGTTCCTTTCTCTTGTTATTTCTGAGGTGCCTGGCTAAGGCATGGCAATGGAAGGAGGCCTAGAAGAAGGTTGAAAAAGGAGTGATTACAAAGGCCTGTAGTGATAGTACAAGGGTCAGTGGCTTTAAATTAAAGAGCATTTGATTTAGGTTGGACATGAGGAAAAAAATTCTTTACCATGAAGGTGGTGGAACACAGGAAAAGGTTGCCCAGGGAGGTAGTTGAGGCCCTGTCTTTGGAGATGTTCAAGGTCAGGCTTGACAGGACTCTGGGCAACCTAATCTAAAGAAGGATGTCTCTGCTCACTTAAGGGGGGTTGGACTAGATGACCTTTGGGGGTCCCTTCCAATCTAAACCATGCTATGATTGTATATATACTTGGAGAGAGGTAGCAGTGACATTGAGAGTGATAGTTATCTCTTGACTTACACAGACATCATTGTACACTTCCCGATGGAATAAAACATTTGCCTGGATTTTGCTGTCGTATTTATTAGCTACCACAATCAATAGGACATTTTCAGGGCTCTGATCTACACGCACAAAGTCAAGCACAGTGTAAAACCACCATGGATGGAAATAGTCCACACCATGTGAAGGGAGGGATCCCAGTAGATTTGCACAGGCAAGAGCTTGGCTACCCAGTCCATCTCATCTGAGAGACCTGTAGTCTTAGTGCTGCTACTTTTGCACAGAAACTGTGTCTTACAGGGAATCCTTATTGCTTGAAGGAGCAGAGACATCGGTGTTCATCTCAGAGCCCCAAGTAATGAGTGCTGCTACACCAGCCCAGTGATGCACTGTGCATGGAATGAGGCGGGGAATTATAAAATCATAGAATTGTCTGAATTGAAAAGTACCTCCAAAGGTCATCCAGTCCAACCCCCTCTGCAGTCAGCAGGGACATCCTCAACTAGATCAGGATGCCCAGAGCCCTGTCAAGTCTCTCCTTTAATATCTCCAGGGATGGGGCCCCAACCACCTCAACAGGTAACCTGTTCCAGTGTTCCACCACCCTCATGGTAAAGAACCTGTTCCTAACATCCAATCTAAATCTGCTCTTCTCTAGTTTAAAGACTTTGTCCCTTGTCCTATCACTAGAGATCTTTACAGTCTCTCTCCAGCCTTCTTGTAGGCCCCCTTCAGATACTGGAAGGCTGCTATTAGATCTCTCAGAGCCTTCTCTTTTCTAGGCTGCACAACCCAGCTCTCCCAGCTTGTGTTTGTAGCAGAAGTGCTCCAACCCCCTGGTCTATGCACTAGTTTTGCTGCTTTCCTCTAGGGCACTGGGAAAACATCAGAGTAGTGCTAAAGGGAAGGCACTTTGTCAAGCACCCCATCAAGAATGCCTGTTCTCTTGTCATCTTATTTAACATTTTATCTTTTTTAATTTATTGCTCATTTGCTACTAGAGCTTTGGGGCATCACTTGCTGCCCAGCCACCTCCTTATCTTCCTCTCTACAACCTCTTTGGTCAAACCTAGTGAAGTGTTACAAGGTAAAGGAAGCTGACATCTTCTCAGAGGCATCAGACATGAGCAGCCACGGGCAGAGTGGGCAGATGGTAGGTGAATACAAAAGCATTCTCTTCTCCTTCCTTGGGTGAACCAGGCACTGCTTGCACCTTCGGCTGTTGCTGTGCACTCTCATGTCTCTGCATGTGGCAGCTGGCTTCTTCTTGCATTGAGATCAATGACAGAAGTGGGGAATACATAAATAAATTGAGAAAGACCTGCTCATCAGGTCAGATGGAAATGCTTCCTAATCATCCAGAGTATGTCTTGCAACATGCAAATGAGAATTGATAGAGATCCTTTTCCAAGGATCCTTTTCCAAGGGCTGAGCCTGCTCATAACCAGCAGATACCCTTTGCCAAATACACCCACCCTGAAAAGCTGTGTGGGAGCACTGCTATCTGCCTCTGCATCAAGGCATCTCAGACCTCTGCAAGGTCATGGACAATTCTGAAGTTAAAGAGAATGGAAGAATTAACAGCAGCAGATGTGTTGTCCTTGTGGTCCAGCATGTCAGGGACCATTTCTGGATGATGCTGTGGGGAGGAACATGTATTTTTATCTCATCATGTTCTTGCACGTGGAAGGAAGGAGCTGAGTCCCTATCATGATCTTTGTCTAGCAAGCCAAGTCCAGATGCAGGACCAGCCTGTGGATCTCATTAGTATCTCACCACCATTTCACCATCTCACCAGCTCACTGAAATGTCACCTTAGGAACATCTTTTGGGCTTTGTACCACAAATGGGCTCAGTGCCTGGCAAAGACAACTACAGCAGTGGAAAAACAGCCTCAATGAGGAGGCAGGGCTTCTAAGGCACTGCAAATCTCTTTGCCTTTTTTTTTAATTAGCTTTGGTAAGCTAATAATTGAGCCATGGACAGCTACTTGAACCCACTCGCAGCAAGTGCTGCAATGGAGTAGGTGCCCAGGAAAGCAGGTGGTCTCACACCTCACCTTTACTGTACAGAGAATTGCTGAAAGAAGAAACATCCTAGGATCACTCCAGGGACAGTAATGAGGCAAGACAGCAGTAGGATGAAGCAACAGCATGGACAGCACAAGGCATGAGCAAGAAAACCTGCTCTTGGGTCAGATTTCTGTGCCGTTAAGGCCACACAGCTATGTCCCATTCCTCAGATTATTGCTGCTGACTCACGCAGAGAAAACCCCAGCATCCAGAGATTTGCAAAGTGAGTGGGACATAAGCATCAAGGCTGACCACTGGCATCACCCAGTCCAAAGAGCTCCACATCCAGCTGTTCCACCATGATCCTGTCCATCCTGCTTGGTGAAGAGGGTCTTACTTCCAGAACCACACTGCATCGTGGTTGAAAGGCTCTGTCACTCAGTGGAGCACTGGGCAGGGACACCTCATCCAAGATCTGCTTGATGAAGAATGCTGGAAAGAAGCAGTCACAAGCTAGCATAAGCAGAGCACCCAGAGGCCAGTGCTGCTTGTCCAATACCTACTAGGGTACCTCCTTTTGGCCTCATGCAGCCTCCCTTACTGTCCTCAGCATGCACAAGATGTTCAGGGCAGGGGAAGAGGGAAAGAGCAGTGGGATGGCATGACTGTACTCAGCTCGCTTTCAAGAAGCTTGCGTGAATCACACCTGCCAAGTGTGGAACATGGGCTTGGCCTTAAAAGTGTAAAGCTATTATTTGCTGGCCAACACATGCACACAAAGGATGGCTAGGGGAGTGAGCTCCTTGACTGTTACTGTGCTCACCATGCCAAAGAGTTCCCCAAAGAGCCTTTGCTGGCCAAGGATTGTTTGTTGGCTTCAATACTCCTAGGGATGATCCACCACAGCACCTGAAAAACACTCTGACTCCCTGTGGCTTTCTCCTTCAGGATTTTGCACCTTTCCTTGCTGCCACCATCTCAGTCACCTCACTTCTATTGTCTTACCTTTCCCAGTATAACCATTTTCCCGGAAAGTGGAGAAGATATGGCAGGGTTGCAGCTGGGACTTCAGACTCAAGAAGTTGAGCCCTGGAAGCAGAAGATTAATTATAGGTGGGCTTACTGAGAGGTGGGGAGAGGAGGAAGGTCCTCCATGCCTTTTAGTTAAGCTGTTCCACCTCTCAAAAAGAAAAAATATTGAGGGGAAAAAAAAAAAAGAGTCCTTTGAGACAGGGAGCAGGCAAAAAGCATGTGCAGCTCCACCATGACTTGTCTCTGCTTTAAGATAGGAAAGTAAAGTTGGTGTTTCCCTTCTCTTGAACGTAGAGGACAGTCTGGTGGCTAGGGGAGCATGCCACTTGGGCTAAGAGATACACTGTGCTCAGGGACTCCACAAGACACAGTCCAGCCCAACAGGAACAAACAGTTGATATGTGATCCACAGCTCCATGTCCTCTGTGACATTCAGCAATGCAGCTTTGAAAGCCAAGCTTACTGGAGTCATGGCAAACCTTGCAGAGCCAGGAACCAATCTGCACATAGAGAGCACAAGCAGCATCTGATTGTTTGCTCCAGACCACTTCTTGGACATAACATGCTGCTGCATAAATACCAGGTGGATTAAAGATGAATACAGGAACTTCTCAGATTTCCATAGGTAAGCCAAAGCTCAAACCTGCTCTCAGAAAAGCCCATATCCTTTGTACTGCTGCAGAGGAAGCAACAGGAAAAGTGTCTGCCAGTGCTGCTCTTACCAGCCTTTTCTTCTGTACCCCAGGTGTGGCAGGGTGCAGAATCAGTGTTTGGGATGACAGCATTTGTTGGACCCATGGGACTCAGGAGGCCAGCTAGGGCCTCTCTGTTCCCATTCCTGGACCAGATGGTGGTTACCCATCCCACCTAGAAAGTCACTGGGAAGATAGATGGTGCCCTCTAGCCCCACAGCTGCCTCACCAGCCAAGTGGGCACACTGGCTCAAAAAATGAGCTGGATAGTGCAAGGGGCTCTCTTTTCAGGGCTTTGTATATCACTTTTTGGGGTAATGCACGTTCAGGCTGTCCTAGCAGGCAGTACAAGGGTAACCCAGAGCCCAAAGGTTTAGGTGGAGATGGGTACATTACAGAAGACAGTGTGGAGGAAGCTTGGGCAAAGCAGAGGGGCATTGCAAGCTTTGCTTTCCTCTTGGTGCTACTTTTATACCTACCACTCCCATCTCCAGGCTGGACGTTTTTGTTTTGGGCACTCAGCCCAGATCCAGGTCCCTCTTGGTAACTCAGTGTGGGTGATCCCCAAACAGACCTCACTCATGCCATGCACATTGAGCTCATCATTGAACCCCAGCAATTCAGGGATGAGCAAAACAGTTTTCTTCTCTAGAGAGTTCCAGTGGCTGCTTTAGTAGTGAACTCACCTTTGCTGTCTCCAGCTGTGGAGGCTGCTGAGTGTTTTTCCAGGAAAGCAAGGGTTTCCCAAGTGCTGTAGCACATGTGCTGGCACAGTTGAGGTCTACCCTGGCTCACACCAAGACCTGTTTGCCCCAGGGGTACTGGTTCAAGCACTAAATCCCAGCCTGAGCAGTTCACACGGCCCAGCCAAAATTCCTGAAGAAAAACTAATACTAACAGATAAAACTTTGTTGGAAGTGTTGGCATGAGCCAGAGGGAGGTTACTAAGCTTTATACAGAAACTTACCAACAGTACTGTGGTTTCAGATGAAACTCTAGACGTACAAGTCCTTTGGCCAAGTTTCACTTCCAGGTTTCAGTGTCACCCTCAGCAGCAAGAGTCAGCCACTTCTGTGGGACAGGGCTGAGACAGCACCAGGAGATCAGGCTGACAGCTGAGAGCATGGCTAGCCCCCTGGTCCTTCCAAGACCGGAGCAGCTGGGCTGGTTCAGGAGATGGAGAGAAGCTGGTCCAGCTTGCACATGCAATAATGGGGTGCTCTGTCAGCTCGCAGATACCAGACTTCAGCTTACTCCCCATAACGTGTCAGGGAGGTAGCCCAGCCCTCTCCAGCTTGTACTAGAAACACTGCAGAAGCACACTGGGGTAGCATCTGGATTGTGAGCCACAAAAGAAAGCTGAAACCTGGGCAGGCAGCTGTACACACCCCTCTAACACCAGCCTGACCTGCTGGACCTGGAGTACCTCCATGCTAACCAGCCTCTTCATCCCTGCCAGCACCACCAGGAGCTGTAAACCAAAAGCATCATCCATCTGCTTCCTCTCTCCTGCATCCCCAGAATGCTGTGGTTTGTCAATTCAAGGCTGCTTGCTACTGAGATGACTGTTGTCTCCACCTCCCGCCAATGAATAAATTTTCCCATGTGCAAAAACGCAGCAAGGCCACCCCCTATTTCCAGGAGCAGCCACCTTGCAGGGGAAATTCCTTCGCATGGACAGGGCTCGTCTGTCCTCATTACAGAAGGAACAGCAGCTTTCCAGTGCCCCATTTCCACGCAGCTGCCCTGCAGTGTCCAGAGGTGCAGAAGAGGCCTCACAGAAGCGTGCTACAGGCTGATAGTTTATCTTTGATTGCTCCTGAGCACCAGTAATACCACATCCCTGGGAAGAAAACCCTCTTCGGAGCTTTGAACATTAGTCTTCAGGAGCAACAGGCAGCACGTGGAAATAGTTTTGTTCTTGGAAACAAGTTATCTGTGAGAGGCTGCACTGCTCTTCCCAGCCTGCAAAGCCCCAAGGCAGCACCAACTCGCTTTGAGAAGGGGTGAAGCATTGCCGGAACCATGTCCCTGCTCCCAGCCCTGACAACAACTGGCCCAGCAGCTTTGGCCCTGTCACCCCCGCGAGCCTCACAGCAACCAGCTGAGACAGGGAGATAAAATCAGCCATGTCCCAGCACCACCAGACCATGGCTGTAAGGCATTTTTACAGAGCTTTTTGCATAAGATGGCAGAGTGCAGCCATGCAAGGAAACTGCCAGGTCTGCTCCCTGTCCTGGTGAGATGGGGGAATGGCTGTTGTGTTGGGGAAATGATGTAAGCACAACAGAGACCACACATTTGGATCAGGCCAACGCTTTTCCCCACTGCAGCAGCAGCATCAGTTGTAGTATCACCCTGGGATGGACAGCAAGCATCTGGGGTGAGCAGAGGGTGCCAAAAACGCTTTTGGATATTTTTGTGGAGGACTGAGTTGAGGACCATGGCAGGGAAAAGAGCAGGGGAAGAGGCCCTGCAAGCCTATCTTACTGTGAGCCAGCATGAGGAGAAAGGAAGCCATCAATCTGCCTCAGACAAGAGAGACAAGGTGTCCCATTTTTGGAGTCTTTCCAAAACTCATGTGTGTGATGTACCACCCCATCCCTGCCTCACAGCCTGTACTCCCCCCAGGCTCTCTCCTCTGCTGCCGCTCACACCCTCCACATCTCATCCTGCCTCCCTACAACGGTCAGTGCTTCAGGGCAGGGAAAGTATCTCACTGTTTCCTTGTGAAGGGCTGCAGCAAATCACTGGTGCTAAACAAACTGAAGTTCCTGAAGAAAAACATCTCAGTCACAGGGCAGGATTTGCAAGTATTACTCACTCAGGAAATCACTTTGGGCTGTGTCAAAAGGGACCAGGGGTAGCAGCTGCAGAGATGGAGACCCTTGCTCTTTGCTACTAGCCAGTGATGAAGTGGCATAGTCCACTGGTCACCCAACTATCTGTGCCAGGAAAGGGCACATGGTTCCCCAACACTTTGTCATGCCCCAAAAGATATCCAGGCCCTCCTGTACAGATACAGGTGTATCTGTATAAATACAAGGTATAAGGTATGTATAAAGTAGCACATATTGCTCCATGTTCATGTAACAACAGTACATGGGGGCCTATTTTGAAGGCCAGAGGGGAAAGGAAAGGTCATTGGAATGGGACTGCCGGAGAAGAGGAGACAAGGTCCTGGCACTGCAGCCATGGAAGCAGAGTTACACTTCTGCAGCTCCAGGCTAGATTAGGAGGAAGCCTGGGATTTGGTTGCACATTATTCCACCTGGCTGAGCCTTTAGTGATGCTAATCCCCACCAACAAGACCTAACAGTAAAAGCTGGCCTAGCCCTGTGCTGTAGGATACCCCTCATACAAAGCATTCCTGCATTGTGAGTCCTGATTACACTGGGTAGAAGAAAGACGTCACCACCTGCCCCTCTTCACTCTTTCTTTGGTTCACGAAGGAGTGGGCCCTGATCCAGGACAGGGTCTGCTGCTCACCAGTCTTACTACAGAGCTTGCTGCCCACCAAAAATACAACACCCTTCAGCCCTTGCACTCCACCACCACCACAATCTTCAAGCACCCAGGACATGCTTACCCTGTCCACAAACATGGTGGCAGCATCTCCAGTCCACAAACATGGTCTCTCACCCTGCATTAATGCAAGGCAGGTCAGCAGTAAAATCAAGCTTGGCTACCATGTACTTTGGAAGGGAAGAGCCACAAGCTACAAATTCACAGCCCAGTGGAGCCAGTGCTCTAGTCTTCCTCCATAGCACCATCATCCTCAACATTTTCATATGCACAGAAACAACAGGTGATTCAGGCAAAATTTCAGAAACTATAGCTAATAAACCACCACTGACCCAGATATCTGCTATACCCTTTGCTGGCACCTACCTCAGCCTTTCCAGGCAAATCCAGGAGGAACAGGAACAGTCTGCCTGGTACCTTCTGCAGAGCAGGAGACACAAGTGCAAGGTGCAAGTTTTTCTGTGCAGTCTCCCAGTCAACACAAGCCCCTGGCACCTTTGTTAGTGACTTTAAATGAAGCCCTGAGGAACAGGTCCTCCCTCTCACTCTGGTGAGAGGAGGCAGTGAATGTGCTGAACCTGAGCATGATGCTTATTGGGGAAGTTGAGTAATGGGGAGATCCCTAATGCACCTCTGGTTTGCTCCTCTGCAAAAGTACGCCATGGCACCACCAGCACACAGTACCTCCCCACCATGCTCATCCCCACTGCTTATTTTCTTCTTAGTGGCTGCTAAGCATTTAGAACTTGGGGGTTGGTGCAGACTCCACAGTACCAGAGGCTGTGTCTTCGTGCCAGACAGGGAAACAATTTGGAATTTCCTCCTGCTCCTCCAACATGGCCCTGGAGTGCCAGTGACTATCAACTCCTCCCCAGTCCCTTCACAGACCACACCTCTCCCATTTTTCAATTCTCCCCAACAGCTGTCACTTCTCTTTGTGCACCCTGCACTTGCTACACATTACCCTCATCCCTTGAGCATCACCCCTCTAATGTCTCCAGGAGGCCACGCAGATAGAAAGCTGCCACTTAATAGAGCTGCTTTGCGCTGCTGGCAGTTCTGAAAGCTGTTGCCTTGGCCAGGGAAAAAAAAAAAAAAAAAAAAAAAAAAAAAAAGCACTTCAGGTCCAGAGCATTCTGCAGGTAACAGAAACCCTGACATACAAGCCAGCAACCAGGTAAGCAGCATGGCTGCTGTGGGAACAGCAAACTAGAGGAGAATATTCCTTTTCTATGCCAAGAAACAAGCAACTACTCCTTCCCCAGCCAGCCATGGAAATTTAGACTAAGACTTTTCAAAAATGACTGGTGATTGAGCATGCCTAAGCAAAATGCTCCCTACAAGAGCTTTTATTTTCAGCAAGCAGACACATGCTTCTTGCCTTCAGAGAATCAGTCTGAAGTTCGACAGTCATGGACACCCCAAACTGCCTCCAAAAAGATCTGTGGCCCTATTGAGTAAGGCATAAACAGTTAATCTGATGAGAAAACCCCACAGCACTCAACCTGCTCTGACCATCCCATCACAGCTGTATTTCACCATCAACTTGTTTCCCCAGTTTTTCATGAATTTTGCAATTGCCACTCAAAGTTATCAAGGGCGCCTGGCAAGCAGTGGTTTATTGGCAAGAGAAAGGCTCCATTCAAAATCCCTTCTCCTGAGACAAGCTGCCTCCCAACAACTGCTTCTTGGGAGAGTATCCTCACAAAGCATGAGCTGACCCTTTTAGGAAAAAGCTGTCCAAACGATGGCTCAGATAAAGGTCCAGAAGAACACGTAAGTTTTCGGAAAGGTCTACTAGAAAGTGGATACTGTTAAGCCCTGCCTTGGCTGACCTCATCCATCCACTACATGTATCAATGCTGCTCCAGCCCAGTTCTGCATTTGGAAATACCTCACTCCTCATGCACAGAAAATGCACCAAAAAGAGCTTTGAAGGACAGGCTGCAAGAGTCGGGGCTGTTCAGCCTGAAGAAGGAAGGATCCGGGTAGCCCTTATGAGCAGCCTTCCAGTACCTGAAGTGGGCCTACAAGAGAGCTGGAAATGGACTTTTTACAAGGGCTTGTAGAGATAGGATGAGAGAGAATGGCTTTAAGCTTGAGGAGGGTAGATTTATACTGAGTGTTAGGAAGAAATTATTTACAGTGAGGGTGGTAACACTGGAACAGGTTGCCTAGGGCATGAATGCCCCCTCCCTGTGGGTGTTCAAGGCCAGGACCTATGAGGTCTTAAGCAACCTAGTCTACCAAAAGATGTCCCTGCCCATGGGAGGGAGTTTGGAACTAGATGATCTTTAAGGTCCCTTCCAAGCTAAACCATTCTATGAATCTATGAATCTTCAAAGATAGCTTTGCAAAAGCAATGGGGTAGAGTAGCAACACATCAAAGCCAACTGCTATTGTCACAGCTCCAGCACTTCCCTCCCTTTCCCCTCATCCTGCTTCTCCCTACATGACAAGGCATGGGCTTTCCAGGGCAGCTCTGTGTTTGTACAGCTCTCGCTCATGGTTGGGACCCCAGCTAAGCAAATACCTGCAAGCAAGTGCCCAGTTGCTTATCTGGAAATGGAAACCTAGCATGGGCTGTCAAACAACTGTGCTCCAAATAACCCAGGCCTTACCCCAGCTTTCACAATAGAAATTAGTTACAGTGCACCAAGAAGAGCACTTATCAGGCAACAGGAGATAAAGTTGCAATGGGGATCTCACTTGGTCCCTTATGTACCTAACACATTCCTTTCCTTTGGATCTTGTCCTTACAAACCCCTTAGAGGCAGATAGACCCTCTGCTCCAGAGGTGCTTTACATTTTGCTTTAGGTACCAACTGTTGGTCAAGAAGTCAGAGGACCAACTCTCAGTCCTCCAGAGCATACTCAGACAGTCCAGCTCAATTTCAAGGTGGTTTTGTCCACAGAAGTCTGATTTTAGCAGATGATTAAAACTTGACTTAGAATGTTTGACCATACAAACAAGGGGTCCAAAATAGCTCGAAAGTGCCTTTAAATGCTTAGATACAGGGGGAATTTTGGACATTAAGGTGCTACTCTTCTTCTGAAAGAGGCAGGAGCCCATAGATGAGCCACAGCTTTAGCAACAGGAGGAGCACTGCGAGGACAGCCGGGGTAACATGTTACACGGATAACTTTTGTTATTCATCCCCTCCAAGTGATGTAAGCTGGACAAGTGGTCAGTTTTCCCAGTCAAGGGCACAGCTGAGATTCTAGTAGGTCACCAAAACTGAGTTTTAGAGCAGCAAACATCTGCAGCATGGGCCTGACTGAGGCTCCCATCTGGCTGCTGAGTACAGTGGCATTACCTTGTGAAACGCAAGCAGGTTTGTACTTGCATGAGGGCTTGGTTATGAGTGAGTTCATTTATCAGCAGTTAACCTGGCACCATTACTTTTGCAGAAGGCTAGTTTGGACACTGCCCAACCCTTTGATGCAAGCTAGAAACAACAGTGGTTTACCTGAAGGAGTAGCAGAGAGGGGATTCGATAGAGGTAGTTTGAAGCTAGTAGTTTTATGACTTTTTAAAGTCGAAACCAAAAAGGAGTAGCAATGATACTTGACAGCATAACAGAAGACAAAAGCAGAGCTGCAGAGCTACCCCTAAAGGGTACATCCTTCACATACCTCATAAGCTCATAAGGAGCAGGGCTGGCAAGGACAGGGTAAGATATTCAAAACCCACCTGGACACGTTCCTGTGCGATCTGGTATAGGAGATCCTGCTCTGGCAGGGGGGTTGAACTGGATGAGCTTTGGAGGTCCCTTCCAGCTCCTGACATTCTGTGATTCTCTGAAAAGGGATTACAGCAGTGTTCAGCTCCAACAGCATAGACCATCTCTCCATAAATATTCCCAGGCAGTGAGTATCTCAGTGAGAGGCCGCATCCTGCATCAGGTTTAGGTAAGGGGGAGCAGGACCTTCACCTTGTGCAGCAGGGGTGGAGGAGCTCTGCTCCCCTACAAGCTAACTCGGGCTATGGCACACATCTCTGCCCTAGGGAAAAGTGCAGATTTGCACAGCAAGAACTCCCCAGCGCAAAACCATTTACATCTGCAAGCAAGGGCAAGATGCAGAACAGCAAAGAAACAGGCAGAGCTCTAGCACAGACAGCCACTGTGACAACTTGAGTGATGTTGAACAGTTGTGCTGGCGAATTTTCAGGATTCCAGTGTCAAGTACCATGTCTGGAGTGAAAGCAGACAGGCACAAAAAGCAGGAATGACCTGACTACTGAGGAAAATTACAGCCATCACTGAAGGCAGATTGGGCAATTCTAGCATCTGGAGTATGATAGAACAAAGAGAAGCTTAAAAACTAATCCCTAATTAACTCCTCCTGAAACCTGTTGAAATCTCTGCTTACATCTTGTTTGCTAATGGACCTGTCAGCAGCTTCTGAGACTGCACAGGGTCCTGGTAGCAACAGAAAGTAATGCTTTGTTTTCAGATGTGGTATCTGCTTTGCCCACTAAAGTTTTAGGTGTACTCAAAAAGCTCTCGCAAACAAAGGATGGGCAAAGGATTTTATCTATAGCCTCCCTCAGACGCCAGCACAGAGGAGAGAGAAAAATGTTTCACATGGTTTTAATATTGGATATGTATCCCAAAACGATGGATGCAGCACACAAGTACCTATCTTGCAGGACACATTCTGCCTCCAAACACTGGATCAGAGGGCAGTAGTGAGCATCAACCCAGTGCCACATCTCTATCACTAGCTGCTTTCAAATGCTTCAGAAAAACACTTGGGGACATTAAAAAAAAAAAAAAAAAAAAAAAAAAAAAAAAAAAAAACCACCAAAAAACCAACCCACACAGTTGAGAATCTCCTTCACAAAGTTTCAGACCCACTTCCAGCAGCTGGAGAGGCCAGGTGGTCTTGAAGCAACAGATTTAACACCCCACCTGAAATGCTCTTTACTGAGGAACTACTGTCCCCAGTTGAACTGATTGAACATCCCCTTGTCTTTCCAAGTTTGATCCATTTTTGTTTTCTGGTGTCTTGAAATACTTTTTTTTTGTTTACTCCACAAGCGATTCACCTATACTTTGCTGTTAGAACATGTGTACTCCATCAGAAGAGGGCATATGACGAGGACATTCACTCCCTCTTCTGCCTCTCTTCCCATCACGAGTCCCCAAGACCATTTCACACAAAAGAAATAAGCACCCATACTCAGAGAAGGTTATCTACAGCAGCTGCCCAGGAGCATGTCCAGTTTGGTTTTGAGAAACTCCAGTGACAGAGACACTACCATCTCCCTGGGCAACCTGTAACAGCATTCAGTCACCTTGATGGTGAAAAAAAAGAAATAGTGTTTTAGGTAGAATTTCCTGCATTTCAGGTTATATCTCTCATGTCATCATTGGGCATCAGTGAGAAGAGCATGGCTTCCACCTTCTCTAGCCCCTGTCAGGTATTTAAACACACTGGTAAGATTACCCTCAGCCTTCTCCTCTCCAGGCTGAGCAAGTCCACCTCCTGCATCTTCTCCTAAGAGAGGTTTCAACTCCTTTACCATCTCTGCTGCTCCTCTAGCATCCACATCACTTCTTTACTGGGAAGCCCAGCACTGGACATGGCATGACAGATGTGCCTCAGCAGGGCTGAGTAGAGGAGAATAATCTGATCATTTCTGAATGGCTCGATGTTTCTTTGCTAACCTTCAGAACAANCATTCAGTCACCTTGATGGTGAAAAAAAAGAAATAGTGTTTTAGGTAGAATTTCCTGCATTTCAGGTTATATCTCTCATGTCATCATTGGGCATCAGTGAGAAGAGCATGGCTTCCACCTTCTCTAGCCCCTGTCAGGTATTTAAACACACTGGTAAGATTACCCTCAGCCTTCTCCTCTCCAGGCTGAGCAAGTCCACCTCCTGCATCTTCTCCTAAGAGAGGTTTCAACTCCTTTACCATCTCTGCTGCTCCTCTAGCATCCACATCACTTCTTTACTGGGAAGCCCAGCACTGGACATGGCATGACAGATGTGCCTCAGCAGGGCTGAGTAGAGGAGAATAATCTGATCATTTCTGAATGGCTCGATGTTTCTTTGCTAACCTTCAGAACAACAGCAGCTGCTATGAAGTCCCTGCAGCACAAGGAAAGTGTCTTCCAAACACATAGCTCATCCAGAATTTTCAGGCCTTAGCATTTTCATTAGAACACAGCTTTAGTTTCCTACAAGAACAGGCACACCTCCAAAAACTTTATCTCACCTTTATATTGTTTTCAAAATAAAAAGGCATTTGTATTTGTTAAAACAATAGTAA
Source organism: Ramphastos sulfuratus (assembly GCA_013399055.1). Lineage (NCBI taxonomy): Eukaryota > Metazoa > Chordata > Aves > Piciformes > Ramphastidae > Ramphastos > Ramphastos sulfuratus. The sequence goes on from WBNM01005722.1 coordinate 64,152, forward strand.
GTCCCATCACTTTCCTGAAGCAGGCATATAAAGAAATATAGTGAAACACACTCTGGGATTGTAAAATTTGAAAGCCTTTCTTAGAACTGATTTATAAAATGGTCTCAGAATGAACAAACTGCTTCAAGACAGGCCACTCCTGACATCTCTCAGTGGCCTCAGATAGTCCATTTCTCTGTACGAGCTTCCACACTTTTGACCAAGCCTTCTCCCAAAATCTCAAAGTCCTCCAGAATTGCCTCCACATTGGGAATGCAGACTGGCTCATTGTTCAGAGTTGTCATGATCCTTCCTTTCATGCTGGCGACCTGCAAGACACAAATATTGAGTAAACGGGAACAGCCTCTCAGAGCTGCTTTGCAATCTTTGTAAGCCCCAAGTAAGAGAAGTAATTTGCCCTCCTTATCATGACCAACCTCTGCTACACCACTACATCAAATTTTGCTAAGCTTCACTTCTCAACACCATCAATGCTTATTATCAGAGCTAACAAAGTGCAAGACTCTCTCTTCCACCCTCTTTTAGGGCTCACTCTGGAGTCACAGTCCAAAGACTATATAGGAGAGAGAGAAGTAAGGGCCAGGAGCATGGTAGAGATGGGAAAAGTGTAAAAGTGGGTGGCAGTCTGTGCAAGCAGTAGATGGGGTATGAAAAAAGGACAACATAATGTTGAGTAAGAGGTGCCTGGGCTTTGCTCTGCAATTTGGTGGGTCTCAAGACCTCAAGGAAAAGGAAGAGGTATTTGCCTCTACCAGAGTTAAAACCCCAAACTCTCATGTTTGATCAAGTCACTCAGCTCAGATGCAAGCATCTCCTCCTCATTTCGCCACCATAAATAACTGGGTTTCACAACTGCAGCTAGGCTCAATGGCCAATACCCTCTGGCCATGAAGAGAGGGGAGATAAATCACCTACAGACTGACAGCAGAAGAGCCTGGGCTGCCAACACTGAGCCATGAGTCAATGGTTTCTTTGCGTCTTTCCTTCATAGAAAGCAGCATGAGTCACTCCAGTGTGCCTCATATGTAGCTTAACCATCCTCTAGAGTTTGCCATTCCACACAGTGTAGCTGGAAAATATCTTTGTGCCTTCACAGGACTCAGGCACTATGAACCTAGGTAGTTGCCCCTCCGGATTCTACCAGGTCGATTTGGGTTTGGGTGTCTGACCCAAAAGCAGAGAATGGGACAGCCTGGTGCACACACTTAGTGTCTTTTGCAAACAAGGCATCATCCATCTCAGAGAAGGGGACCAAAGAAGAGCAGGTGGCACACAGAAGTCTGTTCTGAGCCATAATTATGGTGCTGCAGCTTGTGCAAGGACACATGTTTCTTTCCCAGCTCTGCTGATGACTAGGAGGCACAGTGGATACAGCCCTTTCTTGGTTTCACCCTTTCCAAAAAGGGACAACAGTGTGAGCTCCATTTCCCAAAAAAAATTAGGGCTGAGGAAGAGTTAGACAAAGCAATTACAACACAGGAAAAGCAGCCCTCCAAGTTTTCAAGAGCATAAAGGTAACAAACTTAAAGTAGAGTCAAAAACTCACCTTAAACGGCTGAGGCTGAAAGCTTAAAGGTTTCCACAAAACTGCAATCACTTCTCCACCATGCTTGTCATAGAAGAACAAGGCAAGATCGCTGAAGGCACACTGTGTAGAAAACAGAGGTTGCATCAGACATGGCAGAGGCAGAGTCCAACCCTGATTCAGTCTCCTTACACAGACACACACAGTGGCTCCACACAAGCCAGGACCACAACTTTAACTACATTCTCAAGAAGGAAAGCAACTTGCAGCCCACAGACAAGTCCTAGGTGCCCCTTTCTGCCTCCTTTCCTGTTTTGATGAAGTCTGTGCACTGCCTCCAAGTTTCACACACAGTCCTTATCGTTGGCCACCTCTCCATCTCCCAAAGAGCAGAAACATGACCCAAAACTTCCCACAGGCCACAAGAGAACCCAGAAACCAGCAGCCAGCCTTAGGACACTCAGCCCCTTCAGTGTCAACCCACTGAGTGTTCCTCACCACTATCCCCCATCTGCCATTACCAAGCTGTTCTATCCCAGTGTCCAACAGCCATGTCCAAGGTTTCAGTGCATCACATGGAAAGAGGCAGGCCCTGCCCAGCAGGCAATGCTGCCACAATGTTTTATACATGGCAGCAACGAAGAAGCCCCGTTCAAGGACCTTTCACTGGAGGCAAGCACCTCCAGCTCTGCAATATCAAAGCTCCTTCTTCCCCCCAAATAAACCTTCAGCGTGCCATCAGCACTCAGGGTCCTTAAAGGAAACATACCAGCAGAAATTAAGTAACAAACTTGTGTGAGGTGCAAAGAGATGGCAAGCTCTGAAGCACTGCAGAAAGCTTCCTTTAGTGCCCCTGGGTTTCAGCAGCTGTGCCAACAAGTAGTTCCTTTGGTGGTGCTGGGCACCGAAGCTCAAAGAGATCTTGCATAAAAAGCTGACTGAAATCCAGCCTTGCTTCCTCTCAAATCCATGCCAACTGGATTCCCAGTTCTTCAAGAAGGCAAACAACGAGCATTGCAACAGAAATAAACAACACTGTCTAGAAGCAACTTTTTGAACCCAGCAGGCTACCTATGGCTGAGCATCCAACATGCTGGTACCTGGAGATATGCATCCTGAGAGCAGCTGATCAGCCAAGAATCTGCTCCTTGACACTTCATTTTGGAGTAAATTAACACCAGACAATGGCACACACTTACAAGGCTGAGCAAACAGCTCCTAGCACCAATACAGGACAAGTTTCTGCGTATGGCCTTACCAGCTTTGGGAAAACTTGCTGCACAAAATGCAGACTCTCTGCTCCCTAATCAGACTCCATCCCCTTACTTTCCCCAGCTGCAACTCTCCCATGCTCTTACAAAGAGAGGTCTTTGCTGGCACCATTGTGTCATAATGTTTTCATGACGATGTGCATTTAAAAAAAAAAAAAAATCATCAACAACAAAGGCAAGCTTGGAAGAGGTCTTGCATAGACATACCAGGATTGTAGTTGGAGAAAAAGATGGATTGGGTTGGTATTACCAGTGACCCACTGGGTCGAGTAGCATTTTAAGAGTAAAGACCTGATAAGCAGAGAGGGGTGGCATTGTCTGCAACCTTCAAAGCCACATTTATGAGTATGATCTTTAAGTATCACTAGGAGGCCAACAAGTTGGGAAGATTCTGAGACCTGCCAGCTCATGTCACCTCAGAGATAAGGCTGGTGAAGGCACTGTCATGACAAACTGGGTAGAAAAAGTGCAGTCTGAAAACCCACAGAGAAAGACGCAGCCCATCCCAGCACTTCGCTGCTCAAAGTGGCAGGCTACACTCAGAACCCTGTCAACACAGGAGATTTCATCCAAAAGGCAAACAGATGAGGAAGGGAAAGCACAATGAAGGGCAAGAAAGCTCAGGTCACACTGACCGCCAATGCGCAGCTTTCTGAACCAAAGAGGAGCAGAGCATGTGGGAACCTGAAGAAGCCCCACTGCTCTACAGGGTGAGGTCTCAACTGCAACATGATGCTCCCTACAAGAAAGGCGTGATTTTTTTTTTACCTTTTTTTTTTTTTTAAATAGGCATGTGTATCTGGACAGGAGCCAGAGGAGCACTGGCAGGAAAGGAGCCCTCCCAGGCAACAGCTCATTTCCCAATAAAGACACTGGTCATTCTGATACCCAGCACCTTTTATCCAGACAGCCAGGAGCAGAGATCAGATGCTAAAAGGATAGCATCCAGTTCAAAATTCCAGTATATATAACACTGCCTTGGACTGGCCCAACTGAACTGTGGAGATGCCCATTTAACCCTTGGGAAACCACAGCATCAAAAGGGTCTGGTGTATTAGTCACCACACTTATGTTTGTACAGAGGCTTGGGTAGTAAAAGGAAAGAGTTCACCTCCCTTTCCACATCCCGTGCTCCATGCTCAATGCCACTGGGCTTGTCTGAACCTGCAAACACCTTCCTCAAGAAAGAAAAGACCAAGAATGCACCTTGACCCCTATTCCCCTCTCAAGCTGTCATATCTTTGGCTGCATTTCAGCTTTAGACTCAGGGAAAACTCTCTCCACTGAGGAAGACACCTGTCATCAGCTAAACCTACAGCTGATTCCAATCTTGCAAAGGTGGAGGGGAAACTGCAATTCAGAGTGGTACATTATCCAGTGAAGGGGTACATAAGCCCAGAAAGATCACGACCTCAAAGTCGGTAAAGAGACATCTGGATTGTTCAAATGAAAGCATGGAGAGCTGTGGCAAGTAAAACAACACTCTGATCTAAAATGGGATTGCCCCCACTGTAAGAGATCCATCCCAGAATCCTGAGGAACCTGGCTGATACATTTGTCAAGCCATTCTCCATGACATCTGAAAAGTCCTGGCAGTAAGGACTCTGCAAACTACCTGTCAGCGTCATATCTATGCCTAGGAAAATCATGGAATAGATCCTCCTAAAAGCTATGCTAAGGCACATGAAAGACAAGGAGGGGATTCCAAACAGCCAGTATGGTTTTACCAACAGCAAGCCCTGCCTGACCAATACAGTGACTTTCTATGATGAAGTAACTACATCAGTTGACAAGTAGAAATACGGATGTCGTCTATATGGATGTCTGTTAAAAACTTTGCTATAGTCTCCCACAACATCCTTCTCTATGGATTGACTCTTCAGTAAAAGAGTAATTTGTTGGATGGTCACATCCAGAAGGTAGAGGTCAATAGCTCAATGTCCAGGTGAAAAGTGGCATCCCTCAGAGGTCAGTACTAGGACCAGTGCTGCTTACTAACTCCAGCAATGACATAGTGCAACTCAGTGCATCCTCAGCAAATCTGCAGGTGACACTAAGTTGAACGGTGCAGTCAACACGCTGGAGGGAAAAGATGATATCCAGAGGGACCTGAACAAGTTTGAGAAGTGCACTTGTGTGAGCTTCATGAGGTACAACATGGCCTACTGCATGGTCCTGCACATGGGGTGAGACAATCCTCAATACTGGCTAGGGGATGATTCAACTGAGAGCAGGCCTGTAGAGAAGGATTTGGGCAGCACTGGTGGATGAAAAGTTGATACGAGGTAGGCAATTCTGCCTCTCTATTGCACTCTGGTAAGACCCCACCTGGAGTACTGTGTCAAACTTTGGAGTCTTCAGGGCAAAGATGGTATCAACCTGTTGGAGCAGGTTCAGAAGATGGCCACACAAATAGTCAGAGGGCTGGAACAATTCTCCTATTAAAAAAAGGCTGAGAGAGTTGAGGTTATTCACCCTGGTAAAGAGAAGGGTCTGGGGAGATCCTATAGCAGCCCTTACTAAGATAAGGCTTAGAAGAAAAGAAACAAGAATCATAGAATGGTAAGGTTGGAAAGGACCTCAAAGATCATCCAGTTNAAACAAAGAATTTTTTTTTACAATCATGGTGAAACACCAGCACAGGTTACATAGAGGTGGTAGGTGCACCATCCATTGAAACATAGGTCAGGTAGGACAGGGTTCTGAGCAACTTGTTCTAGTTGACTATGTCACTGCTGACTGCCCAGGGATTGTACTAGATGACCTTTAAATGTCCCTTCCAAGTAAAACCATTCTGTAAGTCTATGATTAAGCAGCTCAGGCTGAAGTGTGGATTGTGCCATGAGGCTCACTGCTAGCGAAGTAACAACACTGTTGTTGTTTAGGGGTGGGGTTCTTTGGCTTAACTATTTATCCACCCAGATTTTCACTGCTCTTACTTATACCTAGATATTGGGCTCATTGCATCACAGCTGCTGGAAAAAGAGTGGTTTGGGGAGGTCTCTCCACCCAAAACGCACCTAGCAGCTCTTCCTGGTGCAACAGCAGTTCAAGTGGCAACTACATCAATTAACATTTCCTCAGTGCTTAGAACATTTTAAGCATTCCTAGTAAGGGATCAGTATAAATCCATATTAAAGCTTCTTCCAACAAATGAGTACACTTCTTGTTAATACTTTAAGGTCCTTGTCATCCTACTGCAACCTGCCCTGATCCTAACAGTTTATGCGATACAGGTTTTCCTAATCCCCAAACAGAGCAAGAAGCACTGTAGAGAAAACCAGGCAGGGGTTTTTCCCTGTGTCAGGGAGGTTTTAAAAGCAAAAGGAAACATGGGTGTTAAGTTTTGGGACACAGATGGTAAAAGGTATTTCAAACTACCCAAACTTTTTCACCTCAGCAGAGCCACATGCACATCCTTGTCCTGGAGGTTTGGGACAGCAAAGTCAAAAAGCCAACTATATTCTGCTAGAAGCACTAGCAAATACACCCCATCCACCAATCCACCAAACCACCTGAGACTAAAGTCTTCAGATACTTCTTATAGGACAAATCCTGCTGGACTCTGGAAAAGCAAAACCAACACAAAGAAATGCAGCTTCAAGCGTGCTGTCAGCTCACCCAAGGAGCACAAGGGGCCAACGCCTCACCAAGTACATGTGTGAGTACTTGTACACAGATGCAAACACTCCCAATCTTGGGCACAACATTAAGAGTTGTGTGGCTGTTTCCAGACTGAAAGGCCTCCTCCATTCTATGAGGCCCACAGTGCTTTTTCAGTTTGTCTCTGCCTGTCTGTAGTTGCCACAGGAGGAGTTGCCCCTGTCAATCAAAAATAAAAAAAGGAGCAGCCCAACCTGAAAAAATAACACCAGTTACAGCTACATCCCGTAATCACAGCTTATATATCATAAAAGATGGAGAATATTTAATGTCATTAATTCCTTCCTAACATGCAGTAGCAAGACTCTTCTTCCCACGGTATAGGAATGTGTAAGGGTTGTAAATCTTCCAGGAAGGTCTTGCCTGAAAGTGCAAGAAATGCAAAACATTGTTTTAAGAGGGAAGGCTGTTTACAGTAAAGGAGGAGGTATTTTCTTGCTCATCCACACAGGAAGGATCACTCGTGTACAAAATGGACAGCTCCCCTACCAGATCCTACAGGTATGTTCACCCAGGGAAAGCTAAATCCCAGTTAAAGACAGCACTTTACATCCAGTGACCTACTAATACCAAAGAGCTGATAAGAAACATTAGGTCTTTTAGCATTCTTTACAGACACGCAGGTGAACGCGGCACAGGCACCTTCGTCCAGTTTTTCCTCTCAGGTGCACCTCAGGGAGATCTGTTGATGGTGTGGCAAGCATACCCACAAGTCTGGTGGCCTCTGAATTGTCTCAAGTCTGAAGGACAGCCAAGCCACCCTGGAAGAAAAGCTGCACCACGCAAGCCTTTCCATGCCACATCCCCAGCAAACATCTGTGAGCTCTGCAGCTTGTCAGCTGCCATGACACAGACTAACAGTCCCAGCAGAGATCCACAAGGAGCCTCATTTCGGACACTTAACTTAGCCTTGCTAGAGAACCTCCACAAGGACTCAGCCCAAGGTTTGCTCATTAAGGCGCTCAGTAGCTTAAGTGGCACAGAGGCTAGTGATGAGTTGAAGCTCCAAGGAAGACCTTTGTGTGGAACATCTGGCACCTGCTTTCAGTCAAAAGCTTCTGTCTACAAACCTTGTCATCTGGACAGACTCCAATAACAGGCTATTTCTATCAGGTATGTCCTGGAATTGAAGAATTTCCTGTCTGAATCCCATGACCAATCTTTCACTCCTAATCAAAGCCTTCCAGGCACCTAGGCAACTCAATCAGATCAGCTCCTGTACCGCATCTCCTTGGAGAAGGGAAAATTGAAGCAGTCAGGACTTAACACCTCCCCTCCTTTCATTTTCTCCTCTGATCAGGCACACATCAAACCTCCAGCTTCAGAGTGCTCCTGCCTTGCTGACCCCTTAGATCTGAAAAGAACAGGGACCTCTCAGAAGCAAACAGGTTGGACAAAAGAAAAGTGGGTCTCCTGGTTACTGGGCCAAGTACACCGGAGAGGATGCTACATCCTGTCCCTCTTACTCAGTATGCCCACGTCTTTGAATCCCTTTTTCACACGGGAAACTCAGAAAAGGACAGATGTTTCTTTTCAGTCCACAGAAGAGAACAAAACCCCACAGCACTGCTGCATGGCAGATGTCCCTTCATTGCTATAAACTCACCATGGCTGCACTGCCAAGCTCAGCTGCAACCCTGTTGCTCAGTTCTGTGTTTTATGCTATAATTACTCTGACTCAAAGCCAGCCAGTTCTGTATCCAAGTGCCTTCAAATCCAAGAATCTCTTGTAAGGATTCACTGCTGCCTTCATATTTCTTTCCAGAATGAAATTCTTGCTGATCATCCCCCAGTGCTCTCAGCCTACAGAATGAGGAGCAGCTGAACACCACTTAGTGCAGCAAAAGTCAAGGGAAGAGAAATACAAGACAGGAGAGGCTACCAACCAAAGCCAGGTCAACGCACAAAGCCAATGCAGAGGTCTTGGCTTAAGCAACAATATTGGTACACTGAAACTCAGAGTCAGATAATTTTTGATGAAGTGGCTTCTACTGAAGCTCACTATCACCTGCTTGCTGGTGACCCTGCAGTGCAACGTCAGTTTCTGAGCCTTCCAAAAAGACATAAAAACATAGCTGACTTATCTGAGAACCACCTCTGATCTTTCCATGAGAAGAAACACCTGCTTCCCCAGAAAGAGATATTCATCAGCCTCTTCAGGTCTGCCTGCCTCTGATCCAGAAGCTACAATAGACAAGTGAACTGGTACTGCAAGATACTTCCAATATAACAGCCACAAGGAAACACAGCCATACTTATCTCAGAGCCTTCAAAAAGGGAAAAAGCCCCACAGGTAGGGCTACTGAGGCAGATTTCAGACTCTCTATCCCGTACCTGAACTCCTCAGAGAAACGTGTGACCAGTTCCTGCTCCTGAACACCCTTTGGGTCAAAGAACGAGACACTAAATGAATGCAACTCTGCTTCCAACCAGGCAACATGACCTTTGCTCATATCCATCTTTCTTCATTGGGATGTTAGTATATTGGATTTAGGACTAGCTGCAATTTGTAACTCAATCAAGCTCTATTCAGAGTCTATTACTTAATCTGTACTAAACAGGCAGTAAAAATGAAGACATTTGAATGTCATTACTGACTAACTGATTAAGTCATAATTGCTTAAAGGATAATGAAAGCCATTCTCCAGAGAAGTATCTTTGCACATTGCAATTCTAGAGCCATTTGTTCACACTGACTTGAAGTACACACACACACCCCAAAAAAAAAAAAAAAAAAAAATCTTATGAACTGCAACATATGCTGAAGAGTTTCCTGGCTGTTTCAAACAGCCATATATGGGGCCCTGAGCAACCTGATCTAGCTGAAGTCCCTGTTCAGTGAAGGGGAGGGGAGTTGGACAAGATGACCTTTGAGGGTCCCTTCCAATCTAATGCTTTCCACGATTCTCTGATACTTGCTGCAAGCAATTAACAGTTTCTCCAAAGAGCCCACTCTCCCAGAGTGCTCATTCAGCAGTCTCCAGCTCCTCTGTCCCATGTCCCTGAGGGTTGCTTATCAGTGACCCCTTCAGAGACTTGAAGACTCCAATGCCACACATACAGGCACCTTCAGCACTTTAACAGCTGCCGAAAGGCTCTGTTCAGTTCTAGGTCATCCTTCCAGCACAGGGGGAAGAAGAATTTCAAGCTTAAGAATCTCCATTTCCCACACAGATTTAGGCATCTTGATTGGGGTTTCATGGCAGAGCACTTCTCCTCCTTGCGTTTCCTGAACCCAAGAAATCTCACACTACTCTTTACAGTGTGTCTGCAGGACCTCCAGCTTCTCAACCACCTTCCTTCTCTAAGGAAAGAGCACTAGGAATTTCCTCTTGACTTGTCCTGCCAGCTAAAACAGCAGTGTACAGGGAAACTGTGGTACAATTTCAAGGTTTTCCTCAATTTAAAGAGGCCTTGCCTGCCTGCCTCCCTGTCTATCAATTCCTCACCCCTCAAGACTGTCCCAGTCTGTTGTGGGGGACAAAAGGACTATGCTTGGACCTCAGTAAACCTGGCAGCTCTGCTGAAGCCACAGTAGATTCCCATGGGCAGAGGTAATCATGTAGTAGAGCTTGCAGGCAATTTAGGAGGTAGTAACACCCTACCCAGGGTGAGCACCTCAGAAAAACCTTTGCAAATCTTCTTGGCCTATGTCCTAAGCTACCTGAAGTAAAAGTGGAGGCATCTTCCAGCCTGAACCAGAGTTTCAATTCAGGCATCTTTTACAATAATTATCAATCATTGTGACAGGGAAATGTGAGAAATCCATGCCTTGAGACAGTTGGCATTCAACAGGACCAGGCTCTGAGCAACCTGCTCTAAAGTCATCCCACTCCGCTGGCTCTCCCTTGAGTGGGGAATGGGGCTGGAGCCCTTCACAGCACCCTTCCTCCCAAAGCCAGCACACAACTCCTAGCTCTGACACTGCTCACAGCACTTACACTTAAGGGATGCTGGCACTCGAAAGCCAAGCCAAGTTTTGTTAAAAAGGTCACCACAGTCCCACCTCTCTGAACACTGACTGAGCTACCACACATGAAGCTGGAAAGAGCCAGAGAGGCAACACTATCTAGCAAAACACTGGCTCTTCAGCTCTGGTGTGGATCTCTGCTGCTGCTCAGTATCTTCCTTATCTCCCCAGATTGCTGAGTTCGACACAGCCACACATGAGAAGAGAAGTGGATTGACAATTTTAGATACCCATGTTCTCCACATTACCAACTTCCTCCACCACCACGCATGCAGACACAGAGAAACCATCCTATAACCAGTATTTAACCTCTATAGCTCATGCAACCACTGGCCCAACAGGAGGTCAACACCACAGATTTCTGTTCACCCCGCGTGAAAATGTATGTAGCACTGTTCATTGTGCACCCTGCTCCCTGCACAAGGAGCCACAAAAAGCCAACTAACTGACTAGAGACAAACAGCTAGAAGACACTTATGCACTGAAATAGCATATTCTTCATCAAAAGCTCCTGTTGCTTTGTAGCTGCAGTCATTTTCACATCAGCAGTACTCTCATTTCCATGGAATGGGAGGAGCATTTATCAAGTCTTCTGCTGAAGATGTGCTTCCGGATGCATAAAGAGAGTGACCATCCACACAAAATACATAAAGATGCTTCTGCGCTGGCAGACAAACGTGAACGGCAGAAGGTGTCTCCCCTGCGGGCCATGCTTACCCTCAACTCCTGGAGGTAGCATTGTACAGGGTCATAACCAACCACAGGGAAGAGGACGTTCGCAGCACTGCTGTTCTTCACCACACCCCGGGAAAACGATTTCAATGGCCGGTCCACGCTCTCCAGATGCCGAGGAATCTGGTTTGGATTCAGGTGGATCAGGACATCATAGAAATCCAAAGGAGGGCGGAAGACCATCTGCAGAGAGCAAAGACCAGTGCTACTCAATACAGGACACTGAGAACAGGAAAGATGAGAGAACGTTCCCAAGCCATTGCTTTTACCTTACACCCTTCTCCTTAGAAAGTAGCAAACTACACACGATTTTTTTTCTGAGAGACTTACGTCAGAATTTTGCCAAAATATTGTCCTGCTTTTCATTGGGATAGAATCAAAAAAAAAAAATATTTTTTTTTTGTTCAGGAAAGCTGCATTTGAGAAGACTGCGGGACCCAATTTGGTGAGACCCTTTGTTTTCATCCAGTGGGCAGCCCTGGTACATGGATCCTCGTAGTGACTAAAGTCTTCAGCAGTTTTGAGTCAACCAAGTGCTAAAGCCAAAAGTGTAAGCCAGGGCAGCTGACCCTAGCTGGCCAAAGGTATTCCATACCATAAATGTCATGATCACTAATTTTTAGGAGGTTTAGTGGAAACAGTCTCTTCTGATGGCTGCCATCGCTGGAGGGTCTCACTTGTGATTCTGCTTCCAGGGCCAACTCTCCTCACCTTCCCCAGGACTCAGGCTCTGTTTCTGGAGAAGAGCTCTCCACAGGATCAAGGTGCTCCTCTACAGTCCTGACCATAGATCCCAGGAACCCACCTGAATGCACAGCAGTAGGGTGGGCAGTCAAGAGGACAGAAAATGAGCTGAGACTGGTAACTGCATCATATGTGCCAGAGTCCCAAAACAAAGAGGAGAGTCAAGAAGCTAACAGGAGCTGAACATCACCCAGGGGACACAAGGAGCTATTTAATAACAAGATGGTCCTATCTGTTCAACAGCAGTTGCTCCATAGTACAGCAGCATCTTGGACCAAGCAGACAGATGGTAAGAACAAGCTCTACTAGTGGACAGGAGCAATCTCAGTCACATAAATATTTGGATATGTAGGATCTGGCACTGTAGATGCGGCTGCATTAAAAGGGAAAAAAAACCCTTAAAACTAAGCGTATATTTTCATGAAATAAATGATGTAGAGACATGATCAAGGGCATGGGACACTGCCCAGCTTGGCACTGGCAGAAAACCCACTGCTGGGAACTGGTTTATAGCCAGGCTGGGGAGAACACACACAAAGAACATCAGCAACAAGCACCAAGTTCCTAATCTGATCTATGCAGACCTCCCTTCCCATCCAGCTGACCAAGACCACAGCTTACTGTAACCACTCTATAAGCAGAGAAAGAGTTCACAAACCCACGTGTGCATCTGCATGGGAGTAGGAATTGTCACCAAGTGACTCAAATGCAAAGACCAAAAAAACAAAACCCCATACATGGGAAGAAGAGGCAACACCGAGCTGCACTGGAAAGGCAGCTTCTACCCCTTCTACCCCACGCTGCTATGCAGAGCTGGATCCCCTAGAAGCAGATTACAAGAGAAGGGCTATCAGCTCCCATTCTCTCTGATCTTTACTGTTCTTCATCCCTGGGCATCCACACATGGCACAGCCTGCACTAACACCAAAGACTGATGTGCATTGCCAGAGCCTGAAAAAAAAAAACTTGTGCTGGTGCCCTAGGGGGTTACCTTAACATCATGGCTGTTGAGTGGGTCCATGAGCTGTTCCTCCAGGATGCGGAGAGACTCTGAGGCCAGCACAAGAAGGCGCTGCAGGATCTGAGGAATTAAGGACACCAGATAGTGAAACTCCACAGCCCTGGACATAGCAGGGATCTGGCTCACCCATGGAGCCACTGAAGCTCACTCTAGCACTGGGAGCAAGGAATTGCTGCAAACCGGCGGCTATCATGGGGCAAACACAGAAGGCTCAGCTCACCTGTGCTGAGGGTCGCTCTTGGGTCCACATGGAGCTCCATCGGTCTTTGGGGGTGGCAACGAACATGACAGGGAGGCAAGAGCGTGCAGCCACAAACTTGTTCTTGATCTCTGTGTAGTCAGCATCTAGAGAGGGCAGGCAGATTAGTGAGATGCTCTGTGCCAGCCACAACTCTCCAGCCTCCTCACTCATGTATTGCAGCCCACAAGAGGGCAGTGCAATGGGAGGGTGAGACAGGATAAAGCCTATCTCACAGTCTATGGACAATCAGAGCTTGGGCTCGCTCTACTCACATCCCCCTCAGCATCTGTCAGGCTTGATGGGGCTCAGAGCAACCTGATCGAGTTGATGTCCCTGCTTACTGCAGGTGGGTTAGACTAGATGACCTTTAGAACTCACTTCCAACCCAGTGCATTCTAGGATTCTATGACATTCTCAAGGATCTGGTAGTAGTAAAACCGGAGGACTGCAACCCTTTTCCCCTGCAGGTTTTGAAATTGGAGATGATCAGATCTTAACCTTGAGTACTGCATCCAGTTCTGGAGAACACAGTATAGGAAAGACAGTATAGGAAACATATTGAAGTCTTAGAGTGTGTCCAGGGAAGAGAAACAAGGCTGGTGAAGGGGTTTGGAGGGCATCACATGAGGAAAATGAAGGAGTTCCGTTTGTTTAGTCTTACTGCTCAACCTGAAAAGGAGGTTGTAGTGGGACTGGTGTTGGTTTCTTCTCCCAAGTAACTAGCAACAAAAAATGGAGTTACGTTGTGCCAGGGGAGGTTTAGGTTGGACAGCAGGAAAAACTTCTTTACTGAGAGAGTGGTGAGGCATTCAAACAGACTGCCCAGGGAGGTGGTGGAGTCACCATCCCTGAAGGTGTTCAAAAAGTGTGTAAATGTGGCACTATAGGATATAGTTTAGTAGTCATGGTAGTTGGGTTACAGCTGGACTTGATTTAAAGGTATTTTCCAACCTTAATGATTCTGTGATTCTATGATATGAGTGGCTCAGTGGGGCTGTCAAAGCAGAAGGCTTTAAAGAGCCAGGGCAAAGCCTCAAGTGAAAATGCTGGCTACAAAGAAACAGAGGGCTTCAAAGACACCACCACATCCAACACCACTCAGGCTCATCAGTTTTCAGTGAGACCTGAAGCAGCAGAACAGCATCACCAAGATCCACTTCTTCAAAAGCTGGCAGGGAAAAAAAAAAATCCCACACCACAACCCACCCTGAAGTCCAGTTAAGAATGTGTCCTGGTTTTGCTGGGACAGAGTCATAGGGTGGCCATGGCTGCAGGCCACTAGCAGTTTTGAGGCAGCCAGGGCAGCCAATCTGAGCTGGCTCAAGGTGCATCCAATACCATAAATGTCACATTCCATATTAAAAGGCAAAGCTTGCTGAGGAGAGGGGAGCCTTCTGCCTGGACTCCTCCAAGTCTTGTTCCTTTTCCTTCTCCTGCTCTTGAGAACTGTTTTCCCATTTTACTGTGACTCNAAATGTGGCACTATAGGATATAGTTTAGTAGTCATGGTAGTTGGGTTACAGCTGGACTTGATTTAAAGGTATTTTCCAACCTTAATGATTCTGTGATTCTATGATATGAGTGGCTCAGTGGGGCTGTCAAAGCAGAAGGCTTTAAAGAGCCAGGGCAAAGCCTCAAGTGAAAATGCTGGCTACAAAGAAACAGAGGGCTTCAAAGACACCACCACATCCAACACCACTCAGGCTCATCAGTTTTCAGTGAGACCTGAAGCAGCAGAACAGCATCACCAAGATCCACTTCTTCAAAAGCTGGCAGGGAAAAAAAAAAATCCCACACCACAACCCACCCTGAAGTCCAGTTAAGAATGTGTCCTGGTTTTGCTGGGACAGAGTCATAGGGTGGCCATGGCTGCAGGCCACTAGCAGTTTTGAGGCAGCCAGGGCAGCCAATCTGAGCTGGCTCAAGGTGCATCCAATACCATAAATGTCACATTCCATATTAAAAGGCAAAGCTTGCTGAGGAGAGGGGAGCCTTCTGCCTGGACTCCTCCAAGTCTTGTTCCTTTTCCTTCTCCTGCTCTTGAGAACTGTTTTCCCATTTTACTGTGACTCCTGTACCTTTTCAGGACTGAGTAGAACTTCACATACTTTGTATTAGTTCTGGTTTTAATTTCTATTTCAACCCTTCAGTCTCCTTGTCTTTTCCTAACCCTCTTCTCTGCTGTGGAGGGGTCAACAGGTGATAGAGCAACTACTATAGTTTGGCTTCGGATATGGATTAAACAAGGAGAGAATAGGAGGACAGGAGAAAGAGAATGGCCAATTTCCTTGCTCCTGGCAGAAGCTGCAATGTCTCCATGCATCCAAGACACATGGAGCTGGGTACTGACCAAGGAGGGCTCCGAGACCCTCACACCATGGCTCTCCCATGTGCCAAGAGCTCACCTGTAAGACCAGCGTTCAGGTTGACTATCAGAGGGCTGTTTTTCCAGTCAAAGCTTGCTAGCAAGTTGAGGAAGCGCAGAAAGCCCACCTGAGGAGAGCTGCAGGCAAGACCAAAAAGAGTTTAACACTGGCATTTGCTTCCCTGACAGCAACAGACTGGACTTGGGGGTGATTCAGTGGTGCCCAGCACACATGCAGCCCAAAAAGAGATGTCTGTGGTGGGAGAAGTCTAGGACATGCATGAGGCAATTCCCCTTTTCCAAATCTCTGCAGAAAGTCTTTCCCCTTGTTCTTCCCTCTCCAAGTTAAAAAAAAAAAAAAACCCAGCAGGAAGCAAAACACTGGCCCAGCTCCTGAGGCTCTCCCCACCCAGAACTGCCAGGTTTGTGGCAAAGAGAAGATGAAGAGAGGTCTGCTCCTGTCTCTAGTGCAGCTCTGAACAACATCAGTCAAGTTCCCTGCAATGCAACAAACATGCAGACAGACAGCTAGAAGATGGGCATCCTCCTAGCAGGCTATTGTAGCAGACAGGAGAGCATTCTAGGTATCACGCTGTTACTCTGGGGAAGGAAACCAGATCCTGAGTGCATGGCAGAGTAACCTTTAAGCTTCACAAAGAGCAAAACTACTTCCTTTAATTTCAGTTCACTCCCTCTGGTCTGTATCCCCATTCACCTGCCAGAGGCAAGCAGATGGCCATGCAGAGTTATTGATGAATATGCTACTCCATTTAGCTTTCAGTGGCCAACCTCTCACTCATCCCTTGAGAGTCCTCTCAAGGAAGAAAGCTGCAGCTGCAAGTATCACCATAACATCCCTCCTGGGGAAACCAGGAGTCCCAGCAAACTGGTCGTCTCAATACAGCTTTTGCCTCTGCTTCTCCTGGCCATCACCTCCAGAAGAGGGGGTCTCACCAGTCCTCAAGGCGGCACAAGATAACCTGTGGATGTGCCACCATCATCCAGAGGCCACTTGCTCCCACCCTGCCCCGTCCTCTCCCACCTTTTTTCTGCAGCCCACGGGGTGGAGGAAGCATCTCCGTCTCCTCTGATCAGCCATTCTCAAGAAGGTTTGGGACAGTTTTGGCAGCACAAGGGCCTCACACTTCCTGCTGTGCACCTTTCCAGCACCTCATGGCCTAGCAGCACCCCATCCTTTGTCTATCCCAGGTAAGGAAAAAAAAGCACTAAATCCCCATCAGGCCAGCTCCTCATCCTTACCTAGGTGGAATGAAAGGGGCTGGGTGGAGAAAGAGAAATGCCACAAGGAGGTCCACACACTCCTCAGAGATGTCATCACTCAGGAGTTGGGCACTGATCCAGCGCTTGGCCAGCCGGCAAGTGCTGCCAAAGACAGGGTGCTGCTGCTGAAGCCTGCAAGGAAGGAGACAAGGCACAGCTCAACCCACACATCCCAGGACCCAAAATGGCCTTTGACATTTGGTTAAGAAAGTGGAGAAAATATGCCAGGAACACGCACACAGCATCATTAGCACTGGGCACTCTGTGGGTACTGAGATTTTGGGAGTGGCCTTTGGATATGAAAACAGAGACAAATCTCCTACCCATGCAGAGAACTGGTTAGATAGGGTAGATGCAACGTCTCCAGCTCCAGCAGACGAGACTCTTCTGTGTCCTGGTACTTTAGCATCCCTTCTGGGGTGACCACTTCCTTCAAAATTAGCGGCTCCCGATGGTAGGCCACTTGGAGACGGAAAACATAGCCATCCTGAAATGGAAACAGAAGGTGAAGCTAGGCTTAGCGGCACCAAAAGCAAGTGGGTGTGCTACACAGTATCTCAGGGACACAACAGTAGCATCTGGCATCATGCGGTCTCATCATGCTCTTTTCTAGGCCTATCATCCCAATTCTGCTTTTGTCCAGTGAGACCACTGCCCCAGAACCCTGCCCATCTTCCAGTAACATCAGGTCCAGAGAAGGTCCTTATTAGGCCCGCACCTTGTACACATCAGTGTGGGTGACTGCAGGTCTGCAAATCAACTGATGCTGCTGCTGGAGAAGCTCAGCCAGCTGGAGGTGGAAAGCTGCCTTGATGCGCTTGATGGCTTCTTTGTCCTGTGGCCACTGGCCACTGCCTTCCATGTGGCAGACAACTGGGGACAAAGGGGCAGGAGGAGGACAGTTAGCCCCACACAGAAATGAGGTCTTGGATGGAGGTAGCTAAGACTAGAAGTTACAGCAAGTGAGCAGGAGCAGCTGAGGCTCTGCTTGTACCTGCAGCACATAAGCACAACAGAAACAGCACTAGCGTCACTGCCTGCCTCCGCTTCCCCCACCAAATCATGTACCACTTACTCTTCAAAGGAGCCACGTAGGCCGGGCAGGGCTTCTCCTCTGAGGGAAGCAACAAGTGCTTGGTCCTGATTTGGGTATAGGAGGAATAAATCGGCTTCATGGGAATGGGAGGGAAGACCTGGGAGACAACAGTTATCTGAAGACTGAGAACAGAGCACAGCTCACCCCCTAACCCCACAAACCCCACTCCAGCAAAGCCCTCCAACCTGGAGGGCAGGACAGCAGAGAACAGGCACCACATCACCCAGACAGCTCTCAGGAGCCACAAAAGCAGACAGTAACTAATTCACTCTGTCCCTCCTCACCCTAGAGCATCCCCCAGCTTTTTGCAGACCCCCATGCACAGGCCACAGGCACTCACATCAGTATATCGGAGAGCTGGATGGACACCCTGCACAGCAGTCACTGTCAGTGGCAGCCCCTTCAGGTTCCACAGCTTGCGGCTCAGGTCGTCACAGGAACAGACAACACTGACCATGGCCTCCTCGCCAGTCCCAGATACCTGCAGACAGCACAGGAAGCCTCTCTGTTCATGTCTCCTGTTCCTGCATGGGCACCCACTTCACCTCTCTGTCAGGCTAGGATCACTGCCAAACCCCAAGAACCCAGCACTGCTACCGCAGGGAGCAGCTTCTGGCAAAAGCACTCGGCAAAATGGGGAGGTGAGATAGAAAGAAGCCAAGGATGAGCCTCTCTGTGGCTCCCCATCAGCTGTATGCATCCCAGAGGCTGCATTTGAAGTGGCAAGTGAAATTCTTTCCCATGCAAGGCAGTAAGGCAGCACCAAGAGTTACTGCCAGCATTCCCCTGGGAAAGGAGAAGATAAGAGTTATTTGGGAATAGAAATCACAAACTGGCAAGATAAGAGCTCTGCTACTGCCGCCTTGCCAGGTACTGTAATGCCAACAGAGGCAGCAGTCAACAACAAACTGCACAAACTACATCCTTAGCTAAGGCAGAGCTGTGAAGGACAGCAAAAACAGACGGAAAACATCCATTGCAGAAGCACTGGGACAGACAGGTAAGAAGGACCAAAAGGAAAACTGCTGCGGCCCTTGCTGCTTTCAGTCTTTCCTAAGCACAGCAGGTGCTCGAAAAAGGTGAAGACATCACTGATGCCAAACCACTCGGCTCAGATGCAGCTGAACTGGGCCCCACGTATCCAGCCAGGCAGAGCTTTAAAGCAGAGCAGCAGCACCCTCTGCGGGGTGTGCCACGAATAGCAAGCCCCATCCTGCCTACCCCTAGAGCTGGCTGCACCATGTTCTACGGTCCCTTGCGATGACCTACCACCACGGGCTTCCCAAGCTGCATGCACACAAAGAGCTGGAGGAGCAGACAGACGCCCTCATTGATCACCCCACAATGGCAAGTTTCTCCGTTGTTCCTTAAGCACTGCCAAGAGGACTCCTCAACATCCTCCTGGCTCCAGGAAAGGGCATTCTGTGTAGGATTTGTCAGCCCTGACTACCCCAGGCTAGATTACAGGGACACTGCTCACACACATTTTTACTGCCTCACCATACAACAGACTGTGCAAACTAGAATCTCATCCCAAATCTGACATGCAACTCTACCCATACCACAACTGCTCCTGGCACAGAAGACTCTTCTGATCATATTCATTCTCCTTTGCTCTTTAAAAAAGCGGAAAGGAAACTGTTTTCTAATCCATCCAATAACTAGGTAAAAACATGGTTTTACCAAAGATCAAAGTGGCTCATCTCCAGGCTCCAGCTGAATAGCAGTAGGGAGAGGGACACTTTCCAGTTTCCAAGATTATGAGACCTTTTCTGTCTCAAAGCAAAGTTTCTTTCTTTCAGCTGTACATTAAGCTCGATCACTAAGCTGGGCTTGGTGGGAATTATATAGCACCTGGCACCGTGACAGGAAAGGTCATTTTCCTGAATTTCCCAGCTGGACCTATGGGATGAAGGCACAAAAGTGTCTTGCCCATACTCCAAAGGATACAGACCCTGAACAGAGGAGTGCAACAGGACACTAATACGGCCTCAGACAAGGTGGACGTAGTGGATGTAAGCGGAGATCAGTGGGATTCTCACAAGGAAAAACAGGGTGTGGGAGCTGCCAGAGCAAGACAACTTCAGTGGAATGTACCTTGGTTGCCCTAAAAGATGTGGTAGATCCAAGGAGAGTACCACAACGCTCAAATAAGCACCTGCAGGCAGGAATTTTCTTCACACACTCTGCCTTCTCTTGGGAACCAACCAGTTGCCTCAGAGCCACAAAGCTACAACGACCTCCCTATAGCCCTCCCCATATCGCCCTTCCTCAGGGACAAAGATGCACTAGGGAAGCCACCATACCTCTTGCCCAATCCTGATCACAGACTCCAGCAGGGCTCCAGTATAGCAGATGGAAGATTCAGGAATGTCTGCATGGCTACATGGAGGAAGACAACAGAACATTACACTTAAGACATGCCAACCTGCCCACCCTGGCATTGCATGCTGCATTCACAGGGAAGAGTCAGTCCAAAGATGAGGAATCACTCCATACAGGAGAGTCATGGTGAAAAGATCAATCTCTGTATGTTCCTCACACGCCAAAGCCAAAGCAGCCTAGCAACTCACAAAGCTTCACAAGATTCAAAGCTGCCTGTGTGCAGCCTTTCCTCACAATCAGGATAAAGAGCTCCAGGCAACTCTCCACTATATATAAGAAAGTCTCATTTCTGGCAGTATCCATAAACTGCTATGGTAAGGCTTTCCGGTGCCTTAGGGACACCCAGCCTTGTGAACCACTAGAGGGTCTTAGGTGATTTCATAGATAATCCTGGAAGGTCCAGACAGCTTCTCTTCCTCCTCTGCCAACACTGAGTATCACAAAACCCCATCAACACATAAGGACAGGATAGTGCTGCCTCCTTACCCTTAGCATTACCATCAGGTACAGGACCATGTGTTTGGACACCCCTGCCCCGCCTTCTCTTTGGAAGCAGCTTGCAGCATTAGGACCACAACAGAAATGATCTCCAGACCTACAACATCCTCCAAAGCACAAAGCTAATGATGGTATTACAAGGCACACAGCAAGCCAGAAGAGTGGCAGTGAGCCCCCTCAGCTGCAGGTCCCCCAGCCTCAGCTACTGCTTGGCATGACTTACAGCTTCAGCAGGTGCCTGATGATCTGCTCAGGAATGAGGCGTTTTTGGCAGATGGTTTTGGCCTCCCACACCACTGCCTCACAAATGCTGCCATCCTGGAACCGCCGCAGCTCTGATTTCTCCCCCCAGAAAGTCCGGAAGTCCAAGGCCTGCAGAGTGACATAGGGCAAGACAAGACAAAGCAAGGGGTTGGACTCGATGATCTCTTTGGATCCCTTCCAACCCCTAACATCCTGTGATCCTGTGAAGGGTCACCAAGAGGGCCAGATAAACCATTTCTGTGACTACTGGCCAGCCCCACGGCCATCTGCAGCCACAGCATGGCATCATCTCTGCTTTACCCTACTCAGTGCAAGCAAGGCTCACCTCAGGGTTATCGGCCTGTGGTCCCTTCTCTAGTGTGCTGGCAGCAAAGTCAGGAACAAATAGCAGCCCAAACATCAGGGGACCAACATCCTTATGTTTTGGGGGCTCAGCATCAATTGGCCACTGCAACAAAAAGGGGAACATGAAGCTCAAGGAGAGATGAGGTTACTAGAGTAGCAGCTGCTGTCATACTGGACTACTAGATGAACATCCTGCTATGTGCTCTTGGGCACCTGCATGAGCACAGACAAAGAAAACCTCATTTAATAGGTTTCCCAGTAGGGAAAAAAAAACACCAAACAAACACACAAAAAAAACAATTGCCTTTATCTTGTCTTGTAACAGAGCCAGGATATCTGCCCAGACCAAGCCTCCCAACTGTATCTCACACTGCAGTGCAGGGCCTCTGGTCCTGTATTTCCCATGAACAGGACAGGTCTGTCTTTTCCCTCAGTTAGCAAAGATCCCCTCCCCACGTCCAGCAGTGCCACAAGCGACACACGAGATGCCACATGCTACAAAGGATGCAGTGTCATTGCAGAGCAGCATTACCTCAGGGGTTTGAGGCAAAGAGTGGGCCACGAGCAGTGCTCTTCCAGCCAGCCCACGGACCAGCAGCGAGACAACAAAGGGAAGGGCTGCAGCCACATAGTTCCCACCCCAATCCATCAGTTCATTCAGTAGCTGCATCTTCTTGCAGGCACCCTGGAGCTTGGAGACATGCTTCAGGCTATGGATGAAGAAGAGAAACTGGTCATCCACCTCTGCTACCAAATCCTTTGAGAGAGAAAAGCTAGAAGACAGATGAAATGGGGAACTGAGCTACTGGCCCAAGACATGGACTACAAGAAGGAATACTGCACTTCGGCATCTCAGGATGCACCAACAAGAGAATCTGATCATTGGGTCAGTCAACATACCCAAAGGCCATAGCAGTATTTTCTTGGGAGGCTCTCTAGATAGTAAAAGCTGAATAGCCAAAACGCAAAGGCACACCAGTCTCTTTCTCAGATCTACTAGGGTCAACTTCAATCAGGCAGGTCCAAATCCACCCCAGTCTTGCCAGTCCAAAGACAGAAGCAGCCCACTCCCCTCAACAGGCTGCTCAGCTCTACCACAGTAATATGGCAAGACTCACTGGAAGACATGGTCAAAGGCTCTGAGCATGGGTTTTGCTGTCATGAGCAGCACCTGAAAGCCATCCACCATCCGATCATCTAAAATTTCCATGGAGCGCTTGGCTTCAAACTGGACCTGAGTGAGGAGACAGGACACAGCAAGAGCATGAATAGAAAAGGAAAAAAAGTAAATTCATCCAGCAATGATCACCAAAGTTCCCCTTACAACCACAGACACACGGTCACCATCAGACTCTGACCCCAGACAGCCTCTGTCCTCAGAGTGAAGCCAAGTCAACAGTTGTCACTGCTGGTCAGATAGTCCCTCTGATATCCCCACTATCAAGGTGGATTTTTTTTTTCCTGGTCCAAAACAGTTATTTCTGTTAAATAGATCCTTAGCTCCTTATGAAGATGCCCACAAAGATGGAAACAAGTTTTGTCCATCATTCAAGCAAGACAAGTAAGGTAGCAATATATCCACCTCTTTAAAACTCGCTAAGCTTCAGAGTTGAAGACTCTGTAAAAAGCAACATCAAGTCATCTCCCCATGTACACTTTCTTCCTACAAGACATCCAACCGTTCTCTGCCTGCCTCAGCTCACTCCTAAGACAGCCTGCTCAGTACCTGATGGTATTTGCTGGCAGTCATATCAGCACAAAGGTTCACTAGCCCAGAGGGATCCACAAAGACCACTTCAAATGCTTGGTGGAAGTCATCCAGGGCAGGCTGGAAGAGCAAACAAAAGTTCTTAGTGCTGCTACACAGCACAGACATCACTGTTTCACCACCTCACAGCCATCTGACATCCCTGTAACAGGCACATCTGTGCCCAGGCAGCAGTGGCAGCACACTCAGACAGAGGCTCCTCCAGAGGCTGCTTACCAGGGAGACATCCACATCCTTTGCTAGGGTTATCCCTGTCACACTCAGATCAGTGGTGGCTGTGGGCAGATGGGAAGAAACAAGTCACATGAGCACCCACATTTACCCCGCCTGTGATACTGGTACAGCTACATGCAACACAGCCCTGATTTCACACCATTAACATGCTTAATGGTTTGTGATAGGCTTCTGCTTTGTGATAGGACTCAACTCCTCTGCAAGCTACTCCCATCCAGCCCTGCTTTTCTGCTCAGCTCCCTCCTGTGCATTCCACCCACAAGTTCTCAGCATTGGATAGAAAAGCCCCAAATCCTCCTTCCCTGTGTTTAGTCTTTGTGCAGTGACTGACACCAGCCTGCCTCTGCTCAGAGAGATCCCTTGAAAACTCACCCAGGAACTGCAGGGTGCTCCTCAGCACCTGGTACCCACTCATCACCTTGACGATCTTGCGTTTCATCAGCAGGTAGGCAACCAGCATAGAGACCAAGAACCCACTGAAGCACCCCAAACCCTGTGAAAACACTGGTCTGAGTTAACAGCTCAACAAGGCACCATAAGCATAGAGCTCCACATGGCTACTTTTGGTCTGTCATAACTAGCAGGGCAGGCCTCAAGACCACCAGGAAAACACTAACACAAAGCCCTGTACAACAAGCAAATGTATGGATCCCCGTACAGAAAGGCAACACCTCAAAGTTCTTTGGGAAATGGGATAAGTTCTCCCCAAAACACCCTCAATCAACCCAAAACTCCATTACATCATTACATAGATGTCAAAGCACAATTATCTGGTATGCAATCCTTGCAACCCACAGGGTAGGATGGAGCTCCTTAAAATCTAGCACACTGCAATTCAGAGTCACAAACTCATCACACCACCAACCACCATCATTCCACCCTTAGGAAGGAAGAGCATGACAAAGGCGACTTAGCCATGAGAGCACAGTCTGCCATTCCACAACACAGGACATACCTTCCCAAGTTGCCGTTGGTTCAACCAAACTTTGAGAAGGGCCAGGCCATCCTTCATGCCTGGGAAGTCAGTGGCTGCACTAGACAAGAACTGCAAGTGAGACAGCAGCACTGTGTCACAAAGGATGGAGTTGTTATAGTGTGGAGTCGCGGGCTCAGTGGTTCCTGTGTGCAGAGACAGTAGCACATTGGATGCTACCATTAACATCCTGCTCACCAAAAAGTGCTGCAGTGAGCCCACTTCTGGGCACTGGGTGTAGTCTCTGGCTGAACTGAGCAGCCTTGTGTTGCGCCAGGCTTAGCCCCTACCTTCTCTGGAGTTACTCTGCTCCATGAACCAGGCTGTCCGGATATTATTCTTGCTGGGATACAACCGGCTGGGTTTGAAGAGGCCTGGAGCAGGACAGGCATGGAGTCGGACAGTGACCATTTTCTCATCCTTGCCTGTAAGAGTCAGTAGGTAGATGTGCAGAAAGGAAAGATGTCAGAGACTAATTCAGAACAGGCAGCATCCCCAGCTTGCAAAAGGAAAAAAGCTCCTTCCCAGTAAAGCTCAGCAGCAGTGTAAATCATGTCAGAGCACAGCAACCACAACCCAGAGCCAGTGATAAGACTGAGGACACACTGCTCATGTCCATATGCCACCTTTGTCTTACTGGCCAGTCCAGTAACACAGCACCCTACTGTCCACCCCGGCCTCGCATGCTACTGTCTGTCCTAGCCTCAAATCACGTGTTGCCAGGGTTGACATAAACATTCAACAGTCTACACACACCTCAAGTCACCTCAAAGAAGAGTCGAGTTGCACACAGCCACACAGCTACTTGGGGAAATCAAAAGGATGATGGGGAGAGCAGGGAGGAAGGACACTGCTAGGCATAGACAATTTTGTAGGGTCTACTTTAGTCCTGAAAGTACCTACAGGATAGGCCACCCAGCAAGGCCAAGGCTGACAAGTGCAGCTAAGCTACAGAGGTGAACTTGGAAGGGAAGAGACCTTGAAGACTAGGGTGCGTGTGGAGGTAGAGGACAACTGGAAGCATCAAAGCTCCAAAACATATCACTGGTTGTGACAACAGCCCCAGACTGACCCCTTTCCACAGGGCATGCTGCATGGTGAGTGTCCACCACCACTTAACACCCACTCACAGTCCCATCCAAAGCAGGCTCAAGTGCTACCTTGAGGCCTCAGGAGAAGAATGGGCTTGAGATGGTTGCCGTGCATGTAGGCAAACTTCACACTCCCGAAGAGCTTCTTCTTGGAGAAATGATGGGCAATGTAGGCCAGGTACAGAGCTCTCTTACGGTGGTAGCGCTGATTCAAGTTATCTCTGTCCTGGAAAATTTCCTGGGAAGAGAGGAACAGGGAAATCCTACCTCACCAGCCTGCAGACTCTGGTTCAGTCTAAGGCACTACACCACCAACCATTCTCCCTTGCCCCACAAGGCAGCCTTGTCTCAGCCATGTAGCTACAGCCACAAGAAGCTCCAGTTTGATCTGGAGCACTACCCTGCTGCTGGCTCACTGGGCTCTATGATCATAGGAGACAGAGTACAGCCATGCAACCAAGCAGGGGGTCACGTCTTCTCAAACCCCATTAGAGGAAGTCTGGGCAGTAGCAGGAAGGAACTCTAGAGAGGAGCCTGCCAGTGTTCCCCTCCCCGTTACACAGTCTTGGGAGGCTGGGCAGAAGAGCAATGGGGTGCAATGCTGGACAACATTTATCTTCCCAGCAACGTGGAAGAGGTTTGTCACAAGCAGAAAGATCCTCATGAGAAACTAAAATCAAAGCAGCTGCAAGCTCTGATAGAACAAGCAGCGAGACTGCACACTCCAGCTCCTCACGGGAGTCACCACCCTGCATGTCCACATTCTGTAACCTCACTAAGGAACAGAAAGGACCTGGCAGAGGCATACTCAGGCTACACAGAAGCAGACACGGCCAGACTCACCCGCGGCATGGTCACTGCCACATCCACATTTATCTCCGGTTTAACGCAGGTGCCCAGCAGGTAGCTGCCCACCACCTTCAGCTCAGTTGGGGGCACAAAGCGGAACCTCCCCTTCACAATGAAGGGCACCTGCAGGAATGGGACCTTCACACCCTTGGGGAGCCAGGCCTGGTCAGTGAGCTGGAAAGAGACGGGACAAGTGGAGGACTCAGCATCACCAACAATAGATGTTCAGGGGTGGGGGACACTCTCCCCACAGAGTTACAGGCACTTGCACCCAGAGATTAAAGACAATATGTTCCCCTTTCCTCTCCAAGATAAAGCAAAGTAGTATTTTTCAGTTCTTAAGAGAGACAGTCTATCAGGACATCTGGTCACAGAGAAACATCAAAGTCTGCTCTATCCAAGGGCTCTTGAATTTTGCTGCCTCCTCCATCCATGGAACATACCTCAGTTTCTGGGGTCTCTGGGATGGCACTCAGTAGGCTGTTAATTTCGTGGAGGAAGTCATCGATCTTCTTCTTCTTAGTTTCCTTCAATGTCACCTCCTTCAGAAGCTCTTCTATCTGTAGGGGGAATGGGGGCTATCAAAATCAGCTGCCATACTGCAACTGTTCTCATCCACTACCTCATCCTCCAACACAAACCATAAGCCTGGTGAAGAGGGCAGCGGATGATGCAAAAACCACACCTGTGCCTCCCAACAAACCCTGCCTCGAACTAGGAGTCCCGCTAGCCCATGGGCAGAAGGATAAGGTAGCTCCTGTCATCTCCTGTGAAGCGCTGGATGACAATCGACTCCATCCCACCAACTTTCACATTAGGACAATCATAGAACTACTGATATAATTCACACGTGCATAGCTCTCAGACTTTTTGCACGACTGAGTATTAGAGGCAGGAGATGACCCCACGGTTCCCCCCCGTCCCCTTCCCAACTACACTCTCCCACCCCTCACACCAAGTTCGCTCCCAGAGCATCTGACCTGCAAGCGAAGCAGGCTGGAGTGGAAGAGGTCCTCCGTCTCCTTTAGCTGGCTAAGCTCCTCGCTGGTAGGCGGTTTGTAGAGCTCGGCCCGGCTGAGCTTCACAGGCTGTAGGGCTCCGGCCCCAGCCGGGGCGGGCCTCTTTCCGCCCCGCGCCGCATCCTTGGCGGGAGGCTCCCGACACTGTTCCTCCGCCTCCGTCGCCTCCGGAGAGCCCTACGAGAAGACGACAACACGGCTTGACGCAGAGTTCCGCAGTCCCCACCGCTTCCCCGGAGACCCATGGCCGCCTTACCCCCATGGCCGCTGCAGCAGCACACGCGGGCGCGTAGACACGTGCAGCACCACGCACGCTATCGGCTAGGGAGCGCCCCTCCCTATTGGCTGCGCGAACCAACGCCCCGCCCAGAGAGCCGCTCTGACTAGGTGCGCGTCGCCTCGCTTTGCGGCAGGGCGTGCTGCGGTTTGCAGCAGTTGCCGGCGCTTGGCGGCAGTGCGGCTTCCGCTCCGCAACGCTGGTTGGGCAGCGGACGACAGTGAGATTGAAGGGTCTCCTGGCGCGGAGTTCGTTGCCCCTCGGGTCTGCTGCGGGCACGGACCCAGGATCGTCCCGCTAAGGTGTCACGTCCTGTCACAGGCTTGCGACTGAGCAGACCCCCGGAGACCTTATGCCTCCTGGTCCTAGCTGGGAAGGAGCCCCGAGTTGTCCCCACGAACTGTCCAGGGCCAGATGAGCTGTAAACCGAATTCACAGCCGTCACGCACAGGCCTGCAGATTCCGAGGCACCCACATTCAGACTGGCCGCATGTGACTGCTACAGGTCAGCTCATCCTGCAGGACAATCCCGGCTCAGGACTGGTTTTACCCTGTTAGCCCAAGCTGGTCTGCACTGCCTCTTGGGGACTGTGGTTTACACGTTGTGTTTGAAAGAGACCTTACGATACTTGGGGATGAAAGGATTAAGTATATTGGGTTTTAATATGCATATCAGAACGCCAGTTTTCAGTCTGCTGTGACTTTGTACTCTGGACATGGGGAGAACTCGGGTCTGTTTGGGTGTAGGGGTTAGGTGGGTAACCAGCACATCACCTGGCTGCAGGTCACACTGGCTCTGTCTAAACACATAGAAAAAGAAGCTGCCGTTTTTGCAATACACCTGATTCTGGCAAACGGCTGAATCGGGTCTGGAAAATGTGATCTTCCAGACGTCTCCCCTTTTGAGCCTTGGGAGGCTCAGTGGTAGAGCTGCATGTGCCTTCTAGCATGAGGGCTTTCGGAGAACCCTGAGCTACTCGATATTGTGAAGACAGAAAAGTGTTTCCTGCAGGCAGTATGGCTGAGTTGATCCTGGACCGGGCAAGTGCAGAACTGCCTGTACACTGCAGAGCTGGGCTCTAGTGCTTGATGATTAATCAGAGTGGACACCCTGTACGTGACCTGCAGGGAGCACAAGGCAAAGCCACCACAGCCTGACCTGGTTTGGCCACCTCCCACAGAGGCTGGGGCAGGCACCAGAAGCTGGGCACAGCCAGCAGCAGCCTGAATGCAAATTACGATAGCGAGAGAAAGACTCTCTTTATAGATGCCTTTACAGAAGCAGCTCAGGCCCCAGATCTGTCCAGATGTGTGTTGTCTGGGTATTTAAAAGCTCGCCCTATGTGTGAACAAGGTCAGAGAGTTGGGAATCAGATACTTTTGTCCTGTTTCCAGTTCTTTGGCTTATGTTTAATTCAGTTCTCCTCACCTTGCCGTGAAACACGGATGTGACTCCAGTGAGGCTGTCCTTTAGAAGGACTCTGCTCTGGGATGGCATCCAAGTCTGGAGTGTGTCTTGTCTAAGACTGGTCCAAATTCTTCTCCCTGAACCATCACACCCTCAGTTCAAGTTTTTTCCTGTTCCTACGTGAACACTGGAAGCAGGATCTCTTCAGAAGCAAAACGAGTAGGCATATTAAGACAGAAGGTAGAAGACAGGAGCAGATTCAGGGGGAAACAAGCAGGCTTGGGGGGGAAGCAAGCTGGGTGTTGGAGGAAAAATAAAATAAGCCAGATTTTGGTTGCCCTGCAGGTCTGCTGCATCTGTCTTGTACTGGAGCAGAGAATGTGCTATCTTTCTTCTGCTGGAGAAAGCAGAACAATGCTACATTCACTGACACCCATGCTGGTCAGCTTCTACCCCTCAGAGCTCATTTCCACAGGGTGCCACTGTGCAGCATCTCTGACTGGGAAATCCCAGTGCTGAGCTGCTGTTTGAGGCCAAGCATTGCTTCGGTTCTGAAAACAGGCTGGCCCATGCATTGACTCACCTGCTGCCTACGTGGGCATGGTTGCCAGTGACATTAATAGGAGCCCGCTAACCTCATGTTCCTGGTATTTGCTGAAAGGTGGGTCCCAGCCTTTTGTCAAACAGGGAACCAGGATGCCTGCAGGTGGGCTTTAGCCTCCTGCTTTCCAGGGTAAGTATCTCAAGAGCCAAGGTGACTCATTGTACTTGGGGACTGCCTCTTGCATGTAAATGCTTGCCGTGGGGACATGGGTGATGGCTCTAGGTATGGGGCCAGGCCAATGGTGCTTGTTACATTTGATTGCTCCTCCTGCCTGGCTGCTGCATCAGAGCCTCTCTCAGTCCTAGCCACCAGAAGCAGCAGCCTCAACCCTCTCCATTGCATCCCAGGAGAAGATTTTTGCTCATTGTAATTTCTTAACAATTTCTTCCTCTGTCCAAATTGTCCTGTGGGCTTCTCCTTGATGTAGAGATGAACCACCTTCATCCATGCACACCCATGCACATGCTGCCTCACACTTGCATTCCATGGCTGCCTCCAAAACTGACACTCATTTAATATAGATGTTCAACTCCTAGCCAGTTTTGAAAGCAATTCTTTTGCACCACTCCAGTTGTTCTGCTAAGTACAAATTAGTGTCAGCTCCTAACCTGAGAGGACTCATAGAATGGTAGGGGTTGNAGACCTCCCTTGAACTGCTAGCCACAGTTTTTTTAATGCAACCCAGGACAGCATTGGTCTTTTTGGCCACAGGGGCACACTTCTGTCCCATGGATAACTTATTGTCCACCAGGAGTTCGAAGTCCTTCTCTATGGAGCTGCTTTCCAGGAAGTCAATCTCTAATCCGTACTGGTGCATTTATCCTCCATATTCCCAAAATTTATTCTCCATGTTCCCAAAAGAATTATCTCCTTGGCTAGAGGAGCTCACATTTCCCCCCCTTCCTGCCTGTCCTAAACAGGACCAGGATGCCTATGCGCCAGCTCAACTCCCTTTCCCCATTGCCAGTTCATTGTACCCTGTCACTGCTGTGCCACAATGCTCCCTGAGACATGATTCANCCTTGTTGTCCCACAGGATGTCATTGGAAAGAGACTAGTATCTTCTTCTTGACACCCAGCCTTCAGATATTTATGAACAGTAATAAGATCCCCTCTCAGTTTTCTCTTCTCCAAACTAAACAGCTTCAGATCTCTCAACCTTTCTTCATCAGGCAAATGTTCCAGTCACTTAAACATCTTTGTAGCCTCCCATTGGACACTCTCTAATCCCTCTTGACCTGGGGAGCCCAGAACTGGACACAATACTTCATATACGGTCTCACTAGAGCAGAGTAGAAGGGGAGGAAGACCTCCCTTGAACTGCTAGCCACAGTTTTTTTAATGCAACCCAGGACAGCATTGGTCTTTTTGGCCACAGGGGCACACTTCTGTCCCATGGATAACTTATTGTCCACCAGGAGTTCGAAGTCCTTCTCTATGGAGCTGCTTTCCAGGAAGTCAATCTCTAATCCGTACTGGTGCATTTATCCTCCATATTCCCAAAATTTATTCTCCATGTTCCCAAAAGAATTATCTCCTTGGCTAGAGGAGCTCACATTTCCCCCCCTTCCTGCCTGTCCTAAACAGGACCAGGATGCCTATGCGCCAGCTCAACTCCCTTTCCCCATTGCCAGTTCATTGTACCCTGTCACTGCTGTGCCACAATGCTCCCTGAGACATGATTCACTGCACAACACCTCTGGCTGCTGTGGCCATACCTGTGGTGTCAACTTCCTTTTGATTAAAGGTGAAGATAATTGCAGCCCTGCACAGGGTTTTAGGAAGGCTAGGAAAACCAGTCTGGCCATCCCTGGCCGCAAGACCATATCCCTACAGTGCCTGAGAGCAACAAGGGAGGAAGGACTTGGTCACCTTGGAGAATAAATGGCAGGTCCAGGGTGGGTTACTGGTGCATTTGGACCATTGTCCAAACCCCTCAGCATCCTTCCTTAACTCCTGCTGTCCCCAGGACTGAGCATAACACCCAGCCAGGGTGGCAGAAAGGGCTGAATTCTGGCCCCAGGGTGGACTTGGATAATGGGACTGTGCCTGGAGCCTCCCCAGCCTCCTGCCATCCCCCATCATGCTGCTTCTCCTGCTCTTCTGCTTCCAGGTGAAAGCCCTTGCCCCATAGCACACACAGATACAATTGCATATGTGCATATATGCACACACAACCACACACAATGTACACCCACCACATGCACATACCTCTGGACACACATGCACACACATGCCTATGTGCACACACACACACACACACATGTAGATATACACATATGCACCTGTATGGACACATCTACAAACACAGGCACACATGCACATGCACCCCCTGCACATACATATGTATGTGCACACACACGCGTGCATACAGAGAGACATGTATGCAGACATGTATTTGTGACACACACACACACATATGTGCACACACATGTATATACACAGACACATAAGCACACACACGTATCTATGCCCACACACACCTATGCACATACACAGACATGATGCACACATGTATGTGTGCACACACACATGCACAAATGCAGACACAATGCACACACACGTATATATGTCTACACACATACACAGACATGGTGCACACACACATAGGAATTGAGTGCACCCTC
>WBNM01005723.1:12553-39070 GCA_013399055.1 Ramphastos sulfuratus
CCTTCCTTCCTTCCTTCCTTCCTTCCTTCCTTCCTTCCTTCCTTCCTTCCTTCCTTCCTTCCTTCCTTCCTTCCTTCCTTCCTTCTTTTTCCTTCCTTCCTTCCTTCCCTCCTTTTCTTTCCTTCCTTTTCCTTCCTTCCTTCCTTCCTCTCTTTCTTTCGCTCTTTCTCTCTCTTTCTTCCCTTCTTTCTCTTTCTTTCTTTACTTTCTTTCTTTCTTTGCTTGCTTGCTTTCTTTCTCTCTTTCTCTCTCTCTCTCTCTTTTGTACTGTCTGTCTGTCTTTCTGTCCCAAAGCCTCCTACTACAGAAGCAACCAAAGCATAGAAATCAGAATTGCCTGAGTGGAAAGGTCATATCATTATCTCTGGTTAATTTGGTTTGAGTGGAAAAACTGCTCACAAAGGACTATTGCTTTCAGGAGTTGATCAGGAGTGTGTGAGAGACGATGGCATCCATGTCCAGGTCATCTATGATGCAAAGTCTCTTAATTCTTCTGTGTTCTGATCCTTAGAGACACAATGGATGCAGACCAGCTGGTTTATTTGAAGAAATCATTCAGAAGCCTACACAAAGACAGGGAGAACTTCAAAATCTGGAGGAGAGGGAAGGCTCTTCTGGTGTTACACACCAGAGGAAATCCCCTGTGGGGAGTCAGTAGACTGTCATTACAGTCTTGAATTTTGTTCATTTTTTGGGAGTTCTCTCATGAGTCTCACTGATCAGTTGCTCTTTGTTAAAATTCCTGAGGCATGTTTCAGTTTGGTCTTTCTTAATTTCCTCAAGCAGGCCAGTGCATTTTCTTATTTATTTAAATCTTTGTCTCTCCACCTCCAGATAGTTTCTTCACTCTCTAGCAGCTTTGCTGCACACAAGGCTGGGTCATTACTCAGAACTTCCTGGAAAGCCTCTTGCTTGTTTTAGACAAAATTTCTTGGGAAGTTCCTCAGCTCTTCCAGCAGCAGCCTGATCCTTCAATTGCACTCACTGCCATTTTTGGAGGACAAACTAAAAACAATTTTTAGTCCAGTACTAAACCCAGACAATGTCAACATTGCCCACATATTTAAAATGCTGAGAGTTTTTCTGCACACAGAATCATAAAATGCCAGATTGGAAGAGACCCCAAGGATCATCTGCTCCAGACTTTCTAGGTAATAATGGAGTGGCCCAGCACCCTATCAAGCAGAGTCTTCAAACTGTCTGCTGCAGAGGAACCCACTGCTTCCCTTGAGAGGTGATTCCAGTGTCTAACTGTTCTCATGGAGAAACATTTTCTTCTGGAGTGTAATTGGAATCTTCCCAGGAGTCACTTGTACTCATCATCCCTTGTCTTTTCTATGTGACTCACTCAGTTAATAGAAAATGTCTCCTCCCTTACTGTGGTGGCAATGTGCCAGTCAGGCTTTTTGATGTTCCCCACCAAACCTGCCATCTTCAGACTAACATGTTCCAACTTCAGGTGAAAATTTGATGCCTTTGCAGCTCATCTGTTCCTTCCACACACAGGCTTTCAGTCTTACTCACGTGGTGAGGCTTCGCCCTGCTTCAGCCACTTTCTTCAAGACACTCAAGATAAATGGAAGGGAAAAAGCCCCAGACTCAAACAGCTTGACATGTGGATTCTTCTTAGCCTCTGGTGACTCATTTCAAAGCACTTGAATCTATACAATTAGGCTGAATGTTTCCTGTGATGTTGGGTGATGGAACAATCTTTTTAATGTATTTACATAACATTTATATTTATTCTGGGCTCTCCATTTCAAGAGGGACAGAGATATACTGGAGAGAGTCCAACAGCGGCTACAAGGACGATGTAGGGACTGGAACATCTGTCTGATGAGGAAAGGCTGAGAGACATGGGGCTGTTTAGACTGGAGAAGGCTGAAGATCTTACTAATGTTAATAAATATCTGAAGGGTGGGTGTCAAGAAGAAGGGGCTGGTCTCTTTTCAGTGGTGCTCCGTGATAGGATGAGTGGCAGCAGACATAAACTGGAACCCAGGAAGTTCCACCTCAATGTGAGGAGAAACTTCTTTGCTGTAAGAGTGATGGTGCCCTGCAGCAGGATGTCCAGAGAGGTTGTGGAGTCTCCTTTTCTTGAGACTTTCAAAAGCCTTTCTGGCCTGTCCAGGGTGATCCTGCTTTGTCACAAGGGTTGGACTCAATGATCTGCAGAGGTCACTTCCAACCCCTACCATTCTATGATTCTATGGTATCTTCATGCTGTGGGAGCAGAAACATGCCAGCATGAACAAGGGAGTGGTGAGAGATTGTTGTGTGTGTAGCCTGTGTGTAAAGTTCTAATTCTCCTAACAGCTGTCATGCACTGGTATTGGCAGCTCCTTCCTGCTTCTACACTTCAGAGTCCTCCACACCTACACAGTGAAAGATGCGTGGGAGGGAGGCTTCCAAGCTGTTGCATTCATCTGCTGCCTTAAAAGTGACAACTCCCTGTGAGCAAGGCCAGCCACTGCCAACGTGAAAGTTCTCCTGAGGTGGTTAAATTAGAAACTGGTGCCTGAGAGACTTGTAAGGCTGTCTTTAATCAATGTCACTTCTTAGCTGCAGCCACCATCCATTGCATGACAATTTAATAATTGATTATGAGGGCTCCACTGAAGTGGCCTGTGCTGATTTGATTTCCATGAGCAAGTCAGATATTGCTGTGGTAGGTGAAATGATTCTGCAAGCAGCTCAAGTTTGCAGCGGTGTCTGTGTTACCTCTCCAGAAACAAGGTGGGAGAGGTGAGTTCAGGTGAATCTTATGAGGTTCAATAGAGCTAAGTGCAAGGTTCTGCACCTGGATCTGGGAACTCTAGTTATCAGTCCAGGCTAGGGGATGATGACATTGAGAGTAGCCCTGCAGAAAAGGATTTGGGGGTACTGATGGGTGAGAAGCTGGATATAAGCCTGCAATGAGCACCTTCAAACCAGAAGGCCTGTGCTGCCTCAAAAGAAGCATGGCCAGCAGTTTGAGAGAGATGATTCCTCCCCTTTGCACCGGTGAGACCTCTCCTGGAATGCTGTGTCCAGCTATGGGGCCCCCAACACAAGAGAGACATGAACCTGCTGGTGTGGGTCCAGAGGGGCCACAAATATGATAAGAGGAATGGAGACAGGATGAAAGAGTTTGGGTCGTTCAATCTGGAGAAGCAAAGGCTCTGGGAAGACCGTATAGCAGACTTCCAGTACCTGAAGGGGACCTACAAGAAAGCTGGTAAGAGACTGTTTAGAGGGGCTTGTAGCAATAGGACAAGGGACAATGGTTTGAAACTGGAGCAGGGTAGATTTAGGTTGGGCATTAGGAGGAAGTTCTTCACAATGAGGGTAGTGAAATACCAGAACAGATTGCTCAGAGATGTGGTGAAGGCCCTGTCCCTGAAGACAGTCAAAGTTAAATTTGATGGGGCCTTGGGTAACCTGTTTCTGTTAAAAGATGTCCCAGCTCACTGCAGGGGGTTGGACAAGATGGCTTTTGAGGGTCTTTTCAAACCCAAAAACATCTATGATTCTGTGACTTGGTGGTGAGAGGGATTCTGAGCTGTTACTTTTCTGAGAGCTCTGAACGTCACCATAGACTTACGAATCTGATGGAGCACAGTGCACCTCAAGAGGGATTGTAATTCCACTGAAAAAAAAAACAAACAACAAACCAACAACCCCCCAAAAAAACCCTAAAATGAGCCAAATAATATAAGCCCACAAAAGCCCCACCCCCCCTGAAGCACCTGTCTCTGCTGCTCTTCAGCTAGGTGACTATCTAACAACATTGGGGAGAACCTAATCCCAACACTCTGGGGCTGAACTGCTTTCAAATTATGGAGATTTTGTGTGGCTACTCTTCGACAGTTGCTCACACATGTATTCTTCAGATACATGTCTGATTTATTTGGATCTTTTTCTCCACAGGAAGGAGAGTGCTGACAGACCACAAAGCAAGACCTCCTGGTATGCCAAGAAGGCCTGCCCTCTTTGTGAACAGGTGGAACTTGGCAGAATGTAAATGCAATTTATCATTCCTGTTGTTTTATTGTATCAGAAAACTGGGAAACTTGGTTTTGCAAGTGGTTGTTACTAATTTTAGACCCTTTTCTCTTTGAAAGAAGAGCTTGGAAATTTGTTCCAGAGTGTCATGAAATAGTGAGTAATATTGAAACTGTAGTTTACTGCCTCTGACAAAGTATTTGTCAAGGCTGAAATAATGAGAGCTGGTGACACAAAGTGTGCTCAGAGGTCATCAAAACTGGGTCATAAGTGGTGCATATGTAGAGCTTTCCTGGCTCACAGCTCATGAAGGCAGGCTCAGACTCTGCTTGGCAGGTGCCTTTAATGTTTAACCCACAAGTTTTAGATGGTAGGTGTCATTTGAGTAAAATAAACTTAAATGGTTATTTCAGCAAATCAAATTTGTACATGTCCTCTGTTTTTACGAAGCGTTGGTGCCAAATTGCAGTAATTTATAGCTATTTCAAAACCAGATCTGAGCCCTGCAAATACGTTCACAAAGCACTTGAGAATTTTAGCCAGTTAACAATGCTCATTTCAACCTTTTAGTGGAAAATTTATAGCAGTCTTTCTGTTGGACAAGTTCTAAATCTTGCTAATGTAACTTCAGCATTATAACTTGCCATTTTCATGCATGAGAGAGCATGACATCTTTATATAGTTCACCTTTGTAGTTTTAATGCTTCTGAAAAAGAGGAGATTATGATGATTACTATTATTTATTATTATTATTAGTGTTGTTGTTGTTGTTACTATTATTATTATTATGAATGTTGTTATTATTATTATGGGTCCTTAATCAGAAACTGGCCAGACATTAGCATTCAAAGCATGACAAAAATGCTGTAGTGACAGGAAAACGATGCTTAGAGCAGGCAAGGAAATTCCATAGTAAGAAACAAATTACATCCTTAAGGAAAAAATGCAGTAGTTGTGGATGTTTATGTTTTGCTGCACTGCTTCTGTTTCTTATATTGCTGATGTCTAAGAGTTCAGAAGTCAGTTGTGTAGAGGCATTGTCTGCATTGTGTTATGATTGCCACTACTGCCTCCATTTTTTAGAAGGATCCTCATGTGTGTGCAAAAGAGGGGGTGAGGAAGAGATTGCCGAGTCTTGCATTTAGTAGACCAGGAGAAAGTCTGCCAACTCGTTTGACACGGGCCAGTTCATAGTGACAGAATCACAGAATGTTAGGGGTTGGAAGAGGCCTCTGGAGGTCATCTAGTCTAACCCCACTGCCAAAGCAGGATCACCTAGGGCAAGTCAGGCAGAAATGCATCCATATCGGTCTTGAAATCTCCAGAAAAGGACACTCCACAACTTTTCTGGCCAACCTGCTCCGGTACTCTGTCACTTCACAGTAAAGAATTTTCTCCTCATGTTGAGGTGGAAGAGTCAGACGCCCCAAGATTACAACTTCATGTCTGCTAATACGGTTTGGATTCAAACCAGCAGATCAGAGATGAAGTGCTTTCCCTTACCAGTTCTCCTAAATCTTTCAACTCTCTTTCCTATACTCGATTAAGAGATTGTACTGGGGTTGTGGTTGGTGTCTTCTGTCTAGTATCAGGTTGTAGTTATGAGAGGAAATGGACTGAAATTGTACCAGGAGAGGCTTAGGTTGGATATTAGAAAATTTCTTTCTTGCAAGAGTAGTCAGGCATTGAAACAGGCTGCTCAAGGAGGTGGTGGAGTTGGCATCCCTGGAGATGTTCCAGAAGCATGTGGACATAGCACTCTGGTGGGTGATTTAATGGCCACAGTAGCCTTAGGTTGATGGTTGGACTCTGAAAGGTCTTTTCCAACCAAAACAGTTTTATGATTCTATGTTTGTGGCAAAATGAGTGTGTTTGAAGCTTGCACCACTTGTTTAGGAACTGAGCAATTAGTTATAAAAATTGCCTGCTGGGAGCGTTTTCTACCTAGGCAGCTCTGCTATGCTGTGTTTATTTGGTTTTTTCCTTTCTGCACACAGCCTTCACTCCACCACTCCCCTCCACCCTGCCAATTTAATTCTCAGTGAGTAATCCTGCTAGTAAGTATCCACTCAATTTATAAAAAAGCAATTTTTTTAATTGTACCTGTGAATGGATAAGGATATATTGTTTGTTCAGTCAATCTGGTGATCATCCACTCTGTCATTTAGTTACCTAACATGCTAGAATTAGCCTTTTTCTTGGCTTGGATGTTTGTGTAATGTTTGAATTTTTTTTGTTTATATGTGTGTTTGGGTGTTTGGGTTTTTTTTTTTGTTTGTTTTTTTTTTGTTTTGTTATTATTTGTTTTTGGGGGGGAGAGATTTTGTTTGCTTTGTTTATTAATTATTTATCATATTGCCTTCCTTAGGCACAACTTCTTTCCACACACAGCCTGTGAGTATTTGTGCAAACAACAGAAGCTCAGTATTTCCATGAGTAGTAACCACTCATCTTCAAGTTCCTGGAAAAAGAGCACAAGGGGAATAAAGGAGGCCAGAACAAATTACAGCTGGGAATGCATGAGTGTATTTGTGGATATTATTTTCCTCTTGTTCTGCTATTCTTAGAATTTCATCTAATCTTTCATGCTGTTTAAGACAGAATGAACTTAATGAGGCAGAAGGACAATGGTAAATGCCTAACAGCTTTGGTAATAGAAGCATGATCTTCCCTAGTTCAGATTTCAAGTGATTTGTTGGCTTTATCTTTGAACTATCATTTAATTTTGTTTCTTTAGAAGACTAAGGTTATGAAAGAGGAATAGCTGAATGCTTTACTTGTAATGGATAGGCTGAAGTTTCCCAGAAAGTCTTGGAGATCCAGCAGTTCAGTACTAATGGTGACAGCCACGTGTTTTATCATCTTTCCTAGGCAGTATGTTAGTCTAGGGAGAAAGGAATTCATCTTAAAGAATCTCAGTCTGTCTTGCTTTTCCAGTAGCATTTTCTTAATAGCATTTCAACCCCAGGAGACTCCATTTTGCAGATTTAAACTTAGGACTTGTGAAAATTGCTTTGTCAATAACCTTCAGGGTAAGCAGAGAACATTCTTCCACTCACTCTTTTCTACTTCTGATGGGGGAGCTTTGCCAGTAATCACAGAAGGTTAGGAGTTGGAAAGGACCTCCAGAGGTCATCAAGCCCAACCCCACTGCCAAAGCAGGCCACACAGGAATGCATCCAAGTGGGTTTTGAAAGTCTCCAGAAAAGGAGACTCCACCACATCTCTGGGCAGCCTGTTCCAGTGCTCCAGCAGCCTTAAATTAAAGAAGTTCAAACTCATGTTTAGATGGAACTTCTTTATGTTCAAGTTTGTTCCCATTACCCCTTGTCCTGTCATCGGGCACCGCTGAAGATAAGGACTGATTGCTTAGGCTTCCCTAAAATATAATTATTTACTACTTCTTCCTGTTCAGTTGTTCCTTTCTTTTTTTGTCCTGTGAATTTCCAGATCTCATGAAAATATTCCTCCTTGGATTATTCTGGCACAGACATTGCGCTGTCAAAGAACTGATTTGATTAGTGAAGGAAAAGAAAGAGCAGGTCTAAAGTTACTGTGGGGGCTTTTTAACAGAGACTTGCTACCCTGCTCCTGTGTAACTATGACTTTTGATTCATTCTTGCCACTCGGTGGAACTGCCTCATCTTTACCACATTTGACATGTAACAATTCAGTTGAAGTTGGTCAAAAAAGGGGGGTGAGAGGAGGAAACTGAAATTGATTTTCCTGCTAAATTAAAACAACTTTAGCTGGGACAAGTCATTGCCAAAATGCAGCAGCCACTTCTGCATCCACTAACTGCAAACATCTGAGCAAAGAACAAAACTACCAGTTTGTTAATGACCTTTTCCATCAAAACCGATTGTATCTGCTTTTGAGTAAAGCTCTGACTTTTATTTCTCTGGTTTTCAACCAAAACCACTTTTCTTAAGTTAAAAAGATGACTTTTTTAATCTCTTTCCCCACACACACACTTTTTGACAAAAAAGCTGTAGCAAATCTAGTCGATGCAACTTCTTGATGGTCTTTGTTTAGCCAGGATGGAGTCAGAAAAAGAAGCAACATGGTTTGCTTGCCTTTTTAAGAAAGATAATCATAGAATGGTTTGGGTTGGAACATATCTTAAAGATCATCTAGTTCCAGCCTCCCTGCCAGGGGCAGGGTCACCTTCCATGAGACCAGGCAGCTCAAAGTCCCATCCATCCTGGCCTTGAATGCCTCCAGTTAAACTTGAAAAATAACAGTATGAACAGTGGCTGTCTTGCTTATAGATTCTGTTTGTATCTCTCTCTTTACCTGTTCTGGTGCCACAGGTGTTACTCTTTCTTGAGCAAATATGAAACTAGATGATCTTTAAGGTCCCTTCCAACCCAATCCATTCAATGATTTTATGAATAATGTAATTTAATAATTTTTTTTTCCAGATCCTAAGAATGAGGAGTGCCATCTGTAAAGGAAGTATGACCTAGCAGTAGGCCAACATGCCTTAAAGAATATGAAGTATTCTGGAGGGTTGGGCAGGGTCCCAAGAGGATTCAGTAATTTTGAGTAACATGTTATACCAACACTACCACCTACAGGGGTTCATCAAAAGGGATACAGCACTTTAAAAATGCAGAACAGAAGAGAAATCAAGGCTTTCTGAGTATGGTCTGACCTTCCTCAATATCTGGCATTGTGGAGTAAATCCTTAGCTGTATTCAAGAACTGTTAAGAAACAATTCTTGCCTCATAGAATTGTTTCGGCTGGAAAACATCTGCCCTCTCACACATCCAAACATTTCTATGAGGAGCCATAGCTTGAAGAAGGCATCTGCTGTTGTGTCATAACCCATTGTGTTGGAACTGGAAATTTCCACTGAGATCTTCTATGAGTTAAGCATGAGTGTTTGTGATCATGAAAACTTGACTTAGGGTAACATGCACAATACTATGGACAACAAATTGTTGGAGAGGGTTCAGAAGAAGGTGCAAAGGTGATCAGAGGGCTGGTGTACCTCCCCTTTGGAGACAAGCTGAGGCAATTTGGGCTATTCATCCTGGAGAAGAGAGAGTTCCAAGGAGACCTCAGAGCAGCCTTCCAGTACCTGAAGGAGGCTACAGGAAAGATGGGGAGGGACTTTTTACTATGGCTTGTAGTGATGGGACAAGGCAAGGAAGGCTTTAAGCTGGAAGAAGAGAGATTTAGACTGGATATTAGGAAGAAATTCTTTACAGTGAGGGTGGTGAGACACTGGGACAGGTTGCCAGGGAGATCATGGATGCCTGCTCCCTGGAAGTGTTAAAGCCAGGTTGGATGAGGCCTTGAGCAACCTGGTCTAGTGGGATGTGTCCCTGCCCATGGCAGGGGTGTTGGATCTAGATTGATCTTTAAGGTCCCTTACAGCCCAAACCAATCTATGAATTTTTGGTTTATGTCTAGTTACAGAACAGTACCAGGATTTTAGCCTGTGTGGTAACTGTATTACTTGTGCAGATGTTGAGATAAATCATTGCTTTTGAGTAAGCTGCTGTTAAGCCAGCACAAACAGAAATGACTGGAAATAGATGAAGGGGATTTAAAAGAAAAGACGTCATCACCTGTGGGATCTTACAGTTGTCCTAGGCTTTGAGGGATTCTGTTCCCAGTCAACCACTCTCATTGCTTACACTATTTCAAATTATTTACCCCAAAAAAGGAAATTGTGAAGCTGTAGCTTTATAAAGTATTTACACTGTTCAGCCTGGAGAAGAGGACACTCCAGGGAGACCTTGTAGCAGCATTTCAGCATCTGAAAGGGACCTGCAGAGAGGCTGAATGCTGGGGAAGGCTTGTAGTGATAGGACAAGGGGCCATAGTTTGAGACTGGAGAAGGGTAGGTTTAGGCTGGACATAAGGAGGAAGTTCAGACTCTGGGCTCTTCTAGGC
Source organism: Ramphastos sulfuratus (assembly GCA_013399055.1). Classification (NCBI taxonomy): domain Eukaryota; kingdom Metazoa; phylum Chordata; class Aves; order Piciformes; family Ramphastidae; genus Ramphastos; species Ramphastos sulfuratus. Next base: position 22,446 of record WBNM01005723.1, read on the forward strand.
TGACTCTGCTGTTGTCAGATGTGTTTTCCAGTTAAGGAGATAAAATCACGAGAACTTTTTAACACCAAGTGAGCTGTAGAAGGAGGCAGTAAAAATCTGGAGGAGCTGGACAGCAAGGCTCAGGGTCTGAGTTGGCACACATAGACAAACTTAAAACATTAAAATAGAGAAGTAAAACTAGCTTGCCCAGAATTGTTCAGCAAGACTTCCTGTCAGCTCTGATACCAAGTTAAAGAATACAAGGTTACTGATGGTCATCCTGTCTCTGACAGAGCCTTAGCCGCAGGATGTTTTATAAGCCCGCTCTTATGCTACGCATGAAACTGAGATATCTGAGGAGTTCTCAGGAGGCTTTCCTGTAAGCTCTGAGCAGTAGCACTTGGGCAGCTTCTCTTAATTAGAATTTCAGACAGAAGACGACAGGGAAAAAAAAACCTCAACCAACAACAAAACAAAACAAAACAAAGAAGAAGACATGAAGGAGAGAGAAAACCACTGAAACAATTGTCTGCAAAGTCAGACATCCAAAAGGTCACAGTTCTTGGTTCTTCCCCAGTGTCCCTTGGGTGTTTAACTAGAGTATTTTCACAATCTTCTCTGAATTATGCTTTGTAAACCACTTAAGACAATTAAAATGAACAGTGTCAGTGTTAATTTATCTGTACTTGGTGTTGGAGGTTAAAGCTTCAGGTTGACACATTATAATACAATGTGACTTGAAAAATTTCAATATGAAAAAAGATAAAAATCAATATGTTCACTCAAAATAATTAAAACAGAGCAATAGAGTGATAATAATTATAACCTTGGGAAGTCATTGTGACTACTCTACCCTAGAGAAACCACACCTGGACTACTGTGTCAAGTTTTGGGCTCCCCAGTTCAAGAGAGACAGGGACCTGCTGGAAAGAGTCCAGCAGAGACCCACGAGGATGACTGGTGGACTTGAGCATCTCCCCTATGAAGATAGACTGAGAGACCTGGGACTGTTTAGTCTGGAGAACAGAAGACTGAGAGGAGATCTGATCAATGTCTACAAATATCTGAGGGGTGGGTGTCAAGTGGATGGGGCCAATCTCTTTTTTTCTGGTCAACAGCCATAACAGAAGGAGCAATGGCTACAAACTGGAACATAGAAGTTTCACCTCAGCATGAGGAGAACCTTCTTTGTGGTGAGGGTGATGGAGCACTGGAACAGGCTGCCCAGAGAGGTTGTGGAGTCTCCTTCTCTGGAGACTTTCAAAACCTGCCTGCATGCATTCCTGTGTGAACTATTCTAGGGGATCCTGCCTTGGTAGTGGGGTTGGACTCGATGATCTCTGGAGGTCCCTTCCAACCTCTAAAGTTCTGCGATTCTGTGAGAGTTTGCTGTTCTCTGAGAACTATTTCCTTTGCTTTTGTCGTGTTAGAGAAAGCCTTTTTAGCTGCCTCTCAACTGCCCCTTTTCAGGCAGGGGGTAACTAACTCCTCCTCTTGGACCTTTAGCCAGATAGTGCATTGTGAGTCTGAGATGCCCACATGCAGACATCACACACTGCATAACGGTGCTGAAATATTTTCTGTGCCTTATTTTTCCAAGTAGGTGGCTTGAGCCAGTTGTGCTCTGAGTATTGTGCACAATTGCAGAGCACACAAGGATCCTTGTATTTGCGTCTGTACTTAAACAAGCAGCATGCTTTGCTTTGGGGAAGGCAGCTAGCCCAGTTTGCTTCCGAACTCATATTTGCACCATCAGGGCTGAGCAAGCTTCTCGTCTTCCTTTTCTTTTTAACTGTTTTTTGTTATTTTTAATCCCTCCCCCACCCCCCCCGCTCGTTTTCTTCCTATAATTGCTGCTCTTCCTGTCCCCCCTTTTTTTTGCTGCACTTTCCCCCTTTTTTTCTTTTTGCTGCTCTTCCTCAGACCGTGTTTTGCTGCTCTTCCCCCCCCCTTTTTTTGCTGCGCTGCTCTCCTCCCCCTTTTTTTTGCTGCTCTCCCCCCCTTTTTTGCTGCTCTCCCCCCCCTTTTTTTTTGCTGCGCTGCCCCCCCCCCCCGTTTTTTTGCTGCCCCTCCCCCCCCTTTTTTTGCTGCTCTTCCCCTCACTGTGTTTTGCTGCTCTTCCCTCCTTTTTTTTTGCACTACTTTTCTCCCCCTCTTTTTTTTTTTTTTTGCTGCTCTTCCCCCCCCCTTTTTTTGCTGCTCTTCCCCTCACTGTGTTTTGCTGCTCTTCCCTCCTTTTTTTTTTTCCACTGTTGCTTTCCCCTTTTTTTTTCCTTCCCATTTTCTGTGTATTACCATAATTACAGTAGCTGAAAAATACACACTGCATCTTTTGGGGAAAGATGACTGAAATGCAGTTGCTAGTCCTTTGTAGCAGGACTAGCACTGCAGTTGTAGCTGTGTTTAGATTGTAAGAATGAGTTAATGGAATATGTGGTTTCCTTAAGGTCTGTAAAATCAGCTGTAAAATCAAATATCAAACCCTTGCCCTCCCTCAACACGCCTGCCATTTAGTCTATTTGCAAATGTAAATGCACTCTATTGATTTCATTGACCTCTAAACTGCCACTGAGCTTTGTAGGTGGGACCTTACAAAGTATAATTTTCTTTCTGTGCTGATGAAAAAATTCATCTGTTGGCCAGCCTTAATGCCCTGGCAGGATTTTTCAGGTGAATTTCAGCAATCAGCCCAGGGGCTTCAGGAGGAGTCAGAATGGATCTGATAGCAATATTCTATTTGGGTTGCATTCCAATCCACCTTGGATGGGTCCTTGAGAAACTTGGTGTGCTGGTTTAAGGCNGGCTGCCTGAGGTAAGGCCAGTGCCCTACTTAAAAGAACCATTCCACTGAAGTGATCTGAAATTTGACACTGTTGTCTCTTCTCGTACTGCTTTGTCTTCAGGCCTGCCTTTTTGCTAAGGCAAATGACATCTACAATTAATCTGCATTAATTCCTAATTTAGACAAGAGTGAGATCAGAATCAGCCTTTATAAGCTTAAATGATATATATCCTGTTTTTCAGTAACATATATGTAACGTGCTACTGCTTTTGGAAATTAGTAAGATCTTTAGTCCTGCGTTGCTGATGCTAAGAGAATGCAGAAAGAGTTAAAAGGTAACTTGGATCAATGTTTTTTTTGTTCCTCATTATTGCAGTTCATAAAGCTGTTGATTTGCATACTGAGTATATTCTTGATCTGTATTTTACAGTCATTTCATTTCCTGTTGCAGTTGTAGCTCAAATGACCCTCATATATTGAGGAATACACTGTCCTCTGGGAAAGGAAAAAAAAACAACAAAACAAACAAAGAAACAAAAAAAGGCTGGCAAATATTCTTTTGGAAGAGTAGGGTGAAGGTAACACTTTAATGTTATTGTGGAACAGGCTGCCCAGGGAGGTAGTGGAGTCACTGTCCCTGGAGGTATTCAAGAAATGTGTGGACATGAGACTTTGGAACATGGTTTAATGGCCATGGTACTGTGAGGTTAAGGGTTGGAATCAATGATCTTAGAGGTCTTTTCCAACCAAAACAATTCTATGATTCTATAGCAGCATTTTTAACAATATATTTTGTTAAATAATTTTATATTTTGTTAAATAATTTTATATTTTGTTAAATAATTAATAGGGCTTAGTGAAATATTTAGAAAATACATTTTAAGTTATTAAAAAGTCCCTTTGAGGCTGAGAAGGGAAACAGGGCACAACAGATGATCGTCGTTCTGCATTTCACAGGAATGTGTTATCTTGAACTGTAAGACCTCAGATCTCCCACTTTCTTGTATCCTAAATGAAGTCGGTTTGTAAAGAGACTTCTTTCTCTACATCACAACTATGAGAGATTGTAACCAGATGGGGGAAAGCTTACTTGTTAAATTCTGAAATTTTGCACTATCAAATACAGTGAATTTTCTGTCTTGAAGCTTTAGAAAGCAGGTGAGATGATACTAACCTGCTCCAATTTCTTCGAAACTGAAACAACAAACATGTTCTGAACTTCTCTGCTAGGAAAGGAAGACCTTTTTTCACTGCAAAATGGTTAAATTCAGTTTAGTATATTTAGTGTTGTAGTAGGAAATGTGTTCTTAAGGGGAAATCGTCTTAATTTTGGATAAAGTTAATATGAGGAAATATATTAAAAGCAAGTGGAAGATTATTAGGTTATGAGCCTGTGGCTGAGGATTTTCTGCATCTGGGAGATGGTACAAGGACAGCAAGCAAAAAGTAATAACCTGTGGATCTGGAAAGTTTCTGAGGGATTTCATTCCCCCAGGCATCTCATTGATGCTAGAGGCTCCAATTTTCTTCTCTTTGTTTCACTAGGACATTCCTCTCAACACCTCTAACTTACCTGTTTTGGTGGGAGGAAGCAAGTTAAAATAAAAGAAGAAGATGCTGAACGTGGGCAGGAATTTTGCACACCAAACCCTACTAGAAATTATCAAGTCAGCTGCATGAGAAGCAATGGGAGTTTGCCAAGCAAGTGCAGCCAGGAGCAGAGCACCAGTCACTGGCCCAGTTCGTGGCATGAGCATGAAGGAAGCTGCTTCACTTTTTCAGAGACTTGTGGAATGGTAGTGTTTGGAAATGACCTCTGGAGATCACTGAGTCTAACTACCCTGACAAGGCAGGTTTGCCTAGGGAAGGCCACACAGGAACATATCCAGGCAGATTTTGAATGTCTCCAGACATGGAGACTCCACCACCTCTCTAGGCAGCCTGTTTCAGTGATCAGTCACACTTAAAGAAGTTCCTTATCATATTTAGATGGAAATTCTTTGGATCACGTTTGTGCCTTTTACCCCTTCTCTCTCTGGGCACCACTGAAAAAAGACAGGTCCCATCCTCCTGACACCCACCCTTTAAGTGTTGGTCAGTATTGATGAGATGCTCCCTCAGTCTGCTCTTTCCCAGACTAAAAAAACCAAATTCTCTCAGCCTTTCCTCACCAGAGAGATGTTCCAGTCCCTTCACTACCTTTGCAGCCTATTTTGGTACCCTCTCCAGCAAGTCCTTGTCCTTCTTGAACTGGGGAGCCCAGAACTGGACATAATACTCCAGATGTGGCTTCACCAAGACAGAGCAGAATGGGACAGAGAGAACCTCTCTTTACCTGCTGGTCACTCTTCTTGATGCATCACAGGATACCATTGACCTTCTGGGCCAAAAGGGCACATAGTTGTCTCATGGTCATCCTGTTGTTCACCAGGATTCCCGGGTGTGCTGTGTGAAGTGCTGCATGGCACACTGCTGATCTGGGGTAAACTCAGGAATGATAGCTGAAAACTGGGAGATCTGAGCTGGTACAGAAGCCTTCACTGTCACTTCATTTCTTTATTAGACACTTAGGGCTGCATTGCTCATGTTAGCTTTGTGTGCTGATAGGTTAGAGGTGCTTCGTGATGCGTGCTGAGATGATTATAAGGGCCTGTGGTGCTAGAACAAGGGACAGTAGATTTAAACTAGAGCAGAATAGACTTAGATTGGCCATTAGGAAGAAACTCTTTACTGTGAGGGTGGTGACACACTGAAACAGATTGCCCAGAAAACTTAGAGATGTCTCATCCCTGAAAGTGTTTAAGACCAGGCCGGCGGAGGTTTTGAGCTACCTGACCTAGTGGGAGGTATCCCTGCCTATGGCAGGGATGTTGGAACTGGATGATCTTTAAGGTCCCTTCCAATTTAATCCATTCTATGATTCTATGACCCTGAAAACTACCAAGTACTATGGCAATAATCCAGCTTAACACATCCTCTTGCAAATGAAGTTAAATTTATGACCCTGCTTGCTGTGGGAGGAGTAGGTTAAGGGATAAAACTGGAGTATCTGAACCTGTAAATACAGAGAAAAAGTGGAATTTTACTCCATAGACATGTGAGAGGAGCTGGACTTTTATGTGTCTTTCTGAAGCAGAAGCCTAGAGTAATAAAATATATTGCACCTGCACATTTTACAGTCTCGTCTTTTGCTGCTACCATCTAGCTTTTCTCACCTACCCTGGCACTTTCCATCAAAGAATGAACATCAGCCTTTTTGCACCCTCCCACCCCACCCAGAAGTGTGAAAGAAGCCTGAGTTTTACATGTGAAAACACATTGTACCTGTGGTAGGACAAGTGCCAGTGGTGGCAGCAAAAGAGTGACATGAGGTAAAGTGGCTTAACTGCAGAGCTGCTGAGGTGGAAGGTGGGCAGCTTGTGAATGGTTGTCAAAGATTCCTCACCTGCCTCCCAGCATCAGACAGACGTGTTCATGAGTAATTATTAATAGTAAGGCACTGTAGCTACCAAGTGCAGATGTCAATATTAATGAAGTGAAATCAGCAGCAGTTTTCTGTAAGGATTAATGTTGACCATGGCAGTTGATCTTAATCACTTGTGAAAAGCAGTGAGGTCAGATGCATGCAAATGACAAAGATCTTAGTCAAAACTTGAAGGTAGAAAGGCACTACGGCTGGATTGATGAGCCAAGGTCATTTGTATGAGGTTTAACAAGGCCTAACACTGGGTCCTGCACTTGGGTCACAACAATTGTATGCAATGCTCCAGGCTTGGGGCAGATTGGCTGGAAAGCTACCTAGTAGAAAAAGGAGCTGAGGTTGATGGGGTGCTGGTTGATAGCCAGCTGAATATGATGAGCCAGCAGTATGTACAGGTGGCCGAAAAGGCCAGCAGCATTCTGGCCTGGGAGGAATAGGGAAGTGATCATCTGCCTGTACTGGCTTCAGTTTTTAACCTCTCACTACTAGAAGGACATTGAAGGGCTGTAGCATGTCCAGAGAAGGGCAACAAACCTGGTGAAGGATCTGGAGAAAAAGGTCTGATGATGAGTGTCTGAGGGAACTGGTGTTGTTCTGGCTGGAGAAAAAGAAGGCTGAGTGGAGATGTCACTTGTCTCTACAACTCCCTGAAAGGAGGTTGGAGCGAGGTGGGAGTTGGTCTTTTCTCCATGGTTTCAAGTGACAGGATGAGAAGGAATGGCCTGAAATTGTGCCGGGGACATTTAGGTTGGATATTAGGAAAGCATCTTACCTGCAAGAGTGGTCAGGCATTGGAACAGTCTGCCCAGGGAGCTGGTGGAGTCACCATCCCTGCAGGTGTTGAAGAAACGTGTGGCCATGACACTTTGGGACATAATTTAATGGCTGTAGTGGTGGTATGTTGATGGTTGAACTCAATGATTTTGTATGCCTTTTCCAACCAAAATTATTCTATGAAGTATCAGAGGAAAATGTTGTTTATGGCTTTACCATCTTACTTCTTTCCAATGTTTACTTTTTGTTACCACCTAGTAGGTAGGTAGATTGGTATGGATGGGGATGCAAATGAGCTTTGGTGCTTCTTCTCTTGGAAAATGATCCCACCAAGATTGTGCTGAGGAGCCACGCATAGTTCAGCATGGCATACTGATGAGGCAGAAATTGTGTCTAAATTAGTTGAAGCACGTTACTTTGAACTTGCAAAACTGTAGATATGCAATTCAAGAAGCATAGAGAATCCCTGTAATAAAAAGAGAGATGTTCTAACCCATTTTGAACTAGGCAGTTTATCAAAACCCACAGCAATCTGGGATAAGAAGTAAAATTTACGTTAGAAGTCAGGCATTTCCTTGCATGTAATCCTGCTTACTTACAGAGAATATTCATGGTGGCCTGTTCATAATTCAATCTCTTTTCTAGTCAGTCCTTATCAGAAGTGCTTAGAGTTTCTTTCTCCTCATAGGATTTTCTCAGGGCCACATTTCCTGACTGTGTGTTCACTGTCTCCTGAGGACCAGGGACAGTCATGGCTTGGGTCAGGCTGTGCTGCTGCAGGGAGCAGGAGTAGAAGTAATGGGTTGGGAAATGAAGACTGGTGCTACATCTTTCCTTCTTTCTCAGGTACATCAGTACAGTGATGGTGGTGAGACACTAGAAGAGGTTGCCCAGGTCTGCCTATGGCAAGGGGGTTTGGAACTAGGTGATCTTTAAGGTCCTTTCCAACTCAACACATTCTATGATTCTGTGTCTGATAAGCGGTCTTGTAATCTAATGAGTAGGTGGTTCTCACAAGTTAACTCTGTTTGCGAGTGTCTGGACAGTTTGAAGAACTCCTGGTGTCTGTGTTCTGGTAGAATAGAGGCTGCTAAGGTTTCAGAGGTCTGCTAAGTTGTGTGTTTTCTGCCTGTACTCATGTTCAAAAGGTCACAGAGGAGCTACCTAACCTGTCATTGTGTGCAGATGCTTTTGTTTCAAAGACAGACATGGGCACCGGCTGGCATTGTCTCAATTTTCTCATTGCAACTGGGTTCAAGTAACATAAAATTAGCTCTTCGAGTTGTGCAGCAACTTATCAGTGTATTGATGTTTTTCTCATGGTGAAATTCTAGAAGCAAATGCAGAGTCAACAGCACCACTAGCTACACAAGTTCATTGTTGAAATTTGGATCAAATCCTCATTCTCAGCAATTCTCTTTCCCAGAACTTCTGTTCCTTCTGTGGAGAAACTGGTGACTAGTAAGGAAAAGGAGGAGCTGGCCTGAAATTGTGCCAGGAGAGGGTTAGATTGGATATTAGGAAAAAAATTTCTTTAATGAAAGAGTGATCAGGCATTGGCACAGGCTGTCCAGGGAGGTAATGGAGGTCCTTAGAGGTGTTCAGGAAACATGTGGCCATGGCATTTTGAAACACAGTTTCATGGCTAGTGGCGTTAGTTTGCTGGCTGGACTCAATGATCTTAGAGGCCTTTTCCAACCAAAACAGTTCTATGGTTCCACAAAGATGTACTGACCTTCCACCTTTTGGGCAGGCAAGTTCCACCACAGAGTTTGGCTTTTTTTTCCCCAATCTTTTGTACTCATGTGGTTGTCAGAAGGAAAGAGTATGCTTTTGTGGTTGTCCCCATACTAGGCACTGTCACTGCTCACAGTGGAAAAAAGCCCCTTTTTTCAGGCTACACCTGCAAACATGACTATGTCACTGTTTTATTTTTAAAAGTCTGGTTTGAAGACCTTGCTGCACCAACCTGTGACCGCACTGGGAGGAGAAAAACCTCGGGTGGGGAGGGGTACATAGTGTATCTGGAGAGGTTACTTTTGAGGGATTGCATTCTGTCCTCAGCAAAAATGTAGGATGGCAATCTGTGCTTATGGCACACCAAAGCCAATGTTGACAAGGTTCCCTTGTTAGACGTTGGTAGCAATACCCATTCAAGTCTACGTTTTCCATTTCCTCACATGAAATCAAACACAGACTGTGATCTCCTTAATTATTCTTCCTATTGTTCTTTAAAACATAACTTTGACTGCTGCCATCAAAGGCATCATAGATAAAAGCAAAAGTCTCATTTCTTCACAAGGGAGATTTTTTAGGCTTCGTGATACAAAAAGTTAAAAGTCTGGAAGAAATATTGTTAAGATACTGTCATTTCATTTGAATTGGTTCAGTTATGGGCAAAGGCATTTAATTTTATGAGAATTATTCCAGTTTCTATTTTGAGGATCAACTGAGCTTTTGAGACTTTGAACCTTATTGGAGAAAACATCACCACAGGAGGCACTGTTCAAAGCTACGTATCTTGCAAAAGCCTTGGTATGCCTATGCCTACAAACCACTGCTCTGCCTTAACTGACACTAGCTGGTGAGTTTCACAATTTTAGCAGAGAGTCAGATACATCAAGACACCCCTGCATTAACGTCTGGAATTTCCCATAGAGAATTATAGAAGGTACTGGATTGGAAGGGATCTCTAGAGATCGTCTTGTCCAACCCCTTTGCAACAAGCAGGGACAGCCCCAACTAGATCAGGTTGCTCGGAGTCCCCTACTCTCTTGAACTGCAGAGCCCAGAACTGGACACAGTGCTCCAGATGTAGTCCCATCAGGGCAGAGCAGAGCAGCAGGAGAACCTCCCTTGACCTGGTGGCCACACTCTTCTTAATGCACTCCAGGATACCGTTGGCCTTGTCCACAAGGGCACATTGCCATCCCATAGGTAGCTTATTGTCCACCAGGACTCCAAGGTCCTTCTCCATGGATAAACAACATAAACTAGATGAAGAGAACATCTCTCACAATGGAGCTGCTTTCCTGCAGATCAACCCTTAATCTGCACTGGTGCAGGGGATTATTCCTCCTCAAGTGCACTTATAGATTTCTTCTTCAATAAAAAGAATGGTGACCTAACCACATAACAGTTGTGTTCTGGGAGCTTGCTTGATGGCTGGCATGGTCGTTTGGCTTTGCTCGAAGTGTCCTTTTCCAAGGTATTCTGAATTGGACTATTTACCACTAGCTGCAAAACTTCAGGATTCAGCCAGTTGGGTCCCCCTGCCTTAATCTTGTTCCTGAATGTTTCAATTATCACAGTATCACAGTATCACAGTATAGCAAGGTTGGAAGAGACCTCAAAGATCATCAAGTCCAACCCACTACCACAGACCTCAAGACTAGACCATGGCACCAAGTGCCACGTCCAAACGTGCCTTGAACACCTCCAGGGACGGTGATTCCACCACCTCCCTGGGCAGCCCATTCCAGTGGGGAATGACTCTCTCAGTGAAGAACTTTCTCCTCACCTCGAGCCTAAACCTCCCCGGGCACAGCATTTGTCTGGACTGTTTTTTCATTGTGAATTGTTTTAAATGAGTTTGCTGAGTCCTGAAGCCTTGCAAATTACTTTCATTTAGAACCATGATTTTGTAAGAGCTTTCCCAGAGAGCACAAGAGCAAAGAAGTGGGGGGGCTCTTTCCTTCTGACCTTTCCCAGGTTGAGTTCAGTGTTAGCTGACAAAGCATGTCATTTTAATAACTTGCAGTAAAAAAAGCTCAGCTTAAGTCTCCATAGAATCACAGAATGGTAGGCACTGGAAAGGGCCTCTGGAGATTGAGTCCAACCCCTCTGCCAAAGCAGGGTCATCTAGGGCAGGCCACACAGGAAGGCATCCAGATGGGTTTTGGAAGTCTCCAGAGGAGACTCCACAATCTCTCTCTGCAGCCTGCTCCAGTGCTTCAGCACCCTTACAGCAAATAAGTTTTTCCTCATGTTGAGGTGGAATTTGCTGTGTTCCAGTTTGTGTCTGTTGCATGCTATAATTGACTACCATACTCTTAATTTTATTTTGCTATGAAAAAGACAATCTGTAAAAGCAACCTTTTAATAAATCTGAAAATAAAATTTCCTTTTTTTTTTTTTTTTTTCCTCTTGTGGTTTTATATAATGGAGGTTGCTAAACTCTTTTCTACATGGGCCTCTAGAGAGAGCACAGAGCCAGATGTTGGCTGACCTTGCTCTGGAATAATGAAACCAAAAGGTGAAATAAAAAGTTGCTTCACAAGACTTTGTTAGTAGCACTGTGATCCACAAAAGACTTGCCAGGAATAAGAGGAGATACTAGGCACATTTCCTTTTCTTCTCTGAATGGGCCTATAGGAGATGTGACGTTAAGTGTATTAATTGATCCTTTTTGCTGGATTTTTGCCTGTCAAGCACATAACTGCCAGCCACAAATTCCATGAGGTCCCTGGGAAGTGTAAGTGCTTGTAGAATAGAATCATAGAATGGTTTAGGTTGGAAGGGACCTCAAAGATAATCTAGTTCCACCCCTCTGCCGTAGGCAGGGACACCTCCCACTAGAACAGGTTGCTCAAGGCCTCATCCAACCTGGCCTTGAACACCTCCAGGGAGGGAGCAGCCACAACCTCCTTGGGCAACTTGTTCCAGTGTTTCACCACTCTCACTGGAAAGAACCTCTTCCTAACATCCAGGTTAAATTCATTACTCCTTATCCTGTCATTACAAGACCTTGTAAATAACCCCTCCCCAGCCCTCCTGTAGGCCCCCTTTCAGATACTGAAAGGCTACTACCAGGTCTCCTCGAAGCCTTCTCTTCTCCAGACTGAAGAGCCCCAACTCTCATAGCCTGTCCTCATNAGACATTGTGCTGTCAGCCTGAAAGTCACTTCATGGGCCCTGAACATCTTCCACTTTGGGGTCCTACTGAATCTTAAATAGCCCAAATTGTTGTTTGGGGGGGGGGGGGGGGGGGGTTTTTGTTTGTTTGGGGTTTTAATTTTGTTTGTTTCGGTGGGGTTTTTGTTGTTGTGTTGTTTTTTCTTTTAATGCAATTACCAACTATAGGGCTCATAGTTTTCATATAATCCAAGCATGGTAACTTCAGGTATTCTTTAAGCCACAGGAGCAGATGGTTTCATTCAAGCAAAACCCTGGGATTTTTTTGAGGCAGAGAAGAAAAAGAAGAGAAACTTGGGAAAAATACAACAGAACTGTAATTGTTCTAAACCAGAATATTTTCCAAGAAGCATCAGAGTCCTCTTGAAGAATGCCCAGGCTTAGCAGAACCCTTTGGAATGTGCTTCATTGTAAGATCACAGTTTTATTGGAGTCTTTGTCCAAACAATAAGCCAGGATTATTTTTTTTTTCTTCCTTTAGATTAGTTTCCAATATTCTTCACTCTGATTGCCTCATTAGGCAGGTTGTGTTGTCAGAAACATATGCTTCCAGAGGATTTCAGCAGCAAAGTAGGTGCTTTCTCCAGGAAGAAAAGAGGTGAAAGAAATGTCTCCTCTTACTTTGCCTCTGTCCTTTTTTTTTTCTTCCATAAGAGAGGGAGTAATTCAGAACTACAAGTTTAAGGCATCGCTTAAGAGGTAAACAACCAGTAATTGCACCTTAGTAAAAGGCATACCATTTTAAAACTTCCTAGCTAGGCACTCACTTGTGTAATTTGTGGATCAAAATATTATTGAATGTTGTTACTTCCCACAAGGAGAAAGCCACACAGTAGCCACCCAATATGGCTCTAATGGAAAGGAAGAGGAGTAAAGGGATATTTATGATGATTGCCATGGGTGCAGAGTTACCCCCACTGCTGCTCTAATGGATTGAGATTATATATGGCAACAAACTGGAGCAGGGGGGGAGGTCTGAAATATATTTGCTAGGAGACTGATGGAAAGGCATGCAGAGAAAGTGATCATTTCCCAAAGCCATTGACTAAGTGGGAAAGAGTGGAAATCTGTTTTAGTTCATTGGAGAGCTGCTGGTAAGATAAGCAGCATACTTATGTAGTACTCCAGTCAATAAAGTACAGAACATAGCTCAGAAGAACAAGATGTTACCCTGCCATAAACCAAAGGAATCACTACCGTCAGGAAGTGAAGGGTATTCACAGATTGCATCAGGTTGGAAGGGACCCTTCAAAGTCATCTCGTCCAACCCCCCTGCAGTCAGCAGAGACACCTCCCATTGGATCAGGCTGTGCAGGGCCACATCAAGTCTGATCTTGAATGTCTCCAGAGATGGTGCCTCAACCACATCCCTGGGCAACCTGTTCCAATGTCTCACCACTCTCATAATAATAAATTTCCTCCTCATGTCCAACCTAAATCTACTCTGCTGTAGTTCAAACTATTGTCCCTCATTATGTCACTACAAACCCTTCTTAAACAGTCACTCTTCATCCTTCCTGGGTATTGCAATGCACTTATAAGGACTCCCCAGAACCTTCTCTTCTCCAGGGCGAACAGCCCAAATTCCTTCAACCTGGTTTTGTAGGAGAGGTGCTCCACCCCTATGATCACCTTTGTGGCCTACTCTGGACCAGCTCCAGCAGGTCCATGTCCTTCTTCTTTTGGGGGCCCCACAGCTGGACACAGTACTCCAGGTGAGGTCTCACCAGTACAGACCAGAATGGCAGTCATCTATCTTGACCTCCTGGCCACAACAGATGAGAAGGGTGAAGTAGCGGCTCCAGTGAAGCCAGTGGTAGAAGTCCCTTAGGAAAAGAATTTCACTTTGCGTACTAGCTCATGACTATGTCAGCCATAGCAGGTAAACATGAATTAATGCCAAACGTAAATAATTCTTTTGTGGCTTTCTTGATGTTGCTGTGCTGTATTGTTTAAATATTTTCAGATGCTATTTGTTTGGAAATAGTTTATTTTAAGCCTTATGGGACATCTCCAGAAGCAACCTTCCTTTTATTTCAGCTTCAGAAAATGTCCTGCCTTCGGTTAGAATAAAATTGCAAGGGACTTGAGGTGATAGGAGGAATTAGGAAACAGACATCTTTAATTTTACATTTTTTAATACCCTGTACATAAATCCAGGGCATTGAGGTGCTGGAGCATGTCTAAAGAAAAGCAACAAAGCTGGTGAAGGGGCTTGAACACACGTCTTGTGAGAAATGGTTGAAGGAACTGGGGTTCTTTAGCCTTCAGAAGAGGAGGCTGAGGGGAGCCCTCATTGCCTTCTACAACTACCTCAGAAGAGGTTAGAGTAAAGGCAGGTGGGGGTGGTGGAGGTGGTGGTCAGTTTCTTACATGCAACGAGTTGACAGGACAAGAGCAATCGGCCTCAAGTAGTGCCAAGGGGAGTTCAGGTTGGATATTAGGAAAGATTTCTTCACAGAAAGGGTTATCAGACATTGGAACAGGCTGCCCAGTGAGGCAGTGGAGTCAGTGTTCCTGGGGGCATTTCAAAGATGCATGGATGTGGTGCTGAGGGATGTGGTAGTGGCTTAGCAGTAATGGTGGGATTGTGAGCTCTAGGTGAGTGCTTGGACTTGATGATCTCAAATGTCTCTTCCGACTTCAACAATTCTATGATCTTATGATTCCACGAAGTATAGAAGTCTTGTTTATTTTTTTTTGTTTCTCCTCAGGGTCACCGCAACTTCTTGAAGGCATGGTGTATAGGAATGCATATATCCCTTATCCTGTACCCTTTACTTTGTCCTTCATCTAAAATTGCTAAGTGTACAGTCCAGGCTGTGGACCACTTTGAAGATAATGATGGAAATTTGAAACTTGGCACAGATTTGTGCTCCTGGCAGCTGTGTTGCTGGAAAGTCATGGGTGTTCCCCTCTTAGCTGAAGTTGCTCAAGGGCTGTGGCTTCATGCCAGATCTCTGTGTTGGAGTTTAGATAAGAAGAGACAAAGCCAGATCAGCATTTTCCAGGATGGGATTGAGTCTCCAGCCAACTGGAGATTGTAGAAAATGTTATTCATGGTTACTGCCAAGAATAGATTTACTATTTTCTGAAGAATCCAGGACTACTTCTGAGCTGGAGATTGATCTAGCATTGGGGTATTTATACTGCAGAGCTCTAAAAATTGCTGGGCTTTTTTCATATTGTAGAGTCGTTATTGCTATCTGATACCTAATCAAAGTCCAGCAGTCACATAGCTGTGTTTAGTCAAAATGCCAAATCTGGCAGACTGAGCAAACTGTGTCTTTGTTTTACTTTTGTTTTGGAAACTGAATTACTGATAAATGGGAGAAATCTGTGGCTAAGAGTGCCTCCTCCATCTGCCTTTGCTGACAAAAGATGTAGAGTAACTAGCTCAACCATGTCCTTGGAAGTGGAGACTTCATATTCCCATGTAGCAGAATCTTGCTGATAGTTCCAATCACTAATTTTGTTCAAAACAGTTATGCTTGCTAGCTAGACAGGTGTTCAGCTGAAGCATTTCCAACTGTCAGGTGTCAAACTATTGATACTTTCAAACATATTTTCTTCTTGGAGAAATGAACCGTGTGGAGACTTCTATAGAATGGTGTAATTTAGGGGGAAAAGCACTGTAGCAAGAAGGATGGGGGAAAGATAACTTTTCATATATGCTGCTGTGAAAGTGAAAAGGAATATTTTTCTCATGTAGTCCTCTCCAGGTAGAGCAGAAAATAATGGACTTCAATTGCAGTATGAGAAATACAGGATAGCTGCTGAGAAAAGAAATTTCTGACAGGTGAATTGCTGGACTAGACCATCTGCAAAGGTTATGGAGCTTCTCTCTCTGGAGGTTTCTAAAACCAAGTCAGCCAAATATCACAGAAAATTGAAGCCAAGCTGTATTTTGTAGTGATTAGTTGTCTTCAAGTTCACTTTAAGTATTTCTGTGGTTCTTGTAAACAACTCTGGCTGTGGCATGTTGCTTAGCATGGCAACAAGGGGAACAAAAGGACTTCTCTCTCGTATCTAAGTGTTCCAGTTTGGGCCAGGAGCATACCCGGTTCTGGAGAACAGCATCGACTCATGCCGCTTTTCAGGAGTGAGCATGAGGATACTGCACACCGACATAAAGCTTTAAAGAGGAATTCTGTTTACGAGAGCATATGTACAGAAGGCAATCAGGTAGAGTAAGTATAAAATCCACTAGGCCCAAACTGGCCTTCTAGAATCCTCCACCCCTTCCACCCTCAGTCAGCCTAAGGTGGGACAGAACACCTCCCCCCACCCCCCCAGGCTGGGCCCACAAGCCCTCCATGGCTCAACTGCCTGCCCACCAACTGCTCCGCAGACCAAAAGAAGAGTGTGTGCTGCTCAGGGAAGTGGAAGCAAGAGACGTAGGGAGGAGGAGGGCAAGAAATCAAGTCAGGTACTGTCTTTTAAACTGTGATACCAGAAAAGGAATAGAATAACAATATCCTGGGATGAGCAGGTTCATCCCCCTGGGATGGGCCTCCATCCCTATCACAGTATCACAGTATAAGCAAAGTTGGAAGAGACCTCAAAGATCATCAAGTCCAACCCATTACCACAGACCTCAAGACTAGACCATGGCACCAAGTGCCACGTCCAAACCTGCCTTGAACACCTCCAGGGACGGTGACTCCACCACCTCCCTGGGCAGCCCATTCCAGT
>WBNM01005723.1:40257-67058 GCA_013399055.1 Ramphastos sulfuratus
GCGGGGATCTCCCAAACCATCATAAGGGGGATCTGGGGTCCCTCAAATTACCATACTAAGCGTCATAACAGCAATTTATCAGAATAAAATGACTGTGAAAGATACTAGCTTAATCTAATTTATACTGTTTATCCATGGAGAGGGACCTTGGGGTCCTAGCAGATGGTAAGCTACCCATGGGACAACGATGTGCCTTGTGGACAGCAAGGCCAATGGTATCCTGGGGTGCATTAACAAGAGTGCGACCAGCAGGTCAAGGGAGGTTCTCCTGCCCATCTACTCTGCCCTGGTGAGACCACATCTGGAGTATTGTGTTCAGTTCTGGGCTCTGCCTCACAAAAGAGACAGAAATACTGGAGACAGTCCGGTGAAGGGCTATGAGGACTATGAGGGAACTGGAACATCTGTCTTATGAGGAAGAGCTGAGAGAGCTGGGGCTGTTTAGCCTGGAGCAGAGAAGGCTGAAAGGGGATCTAATCAGTGTTTACAAATAGCTTAAGGGTGAGTGTCAGGAAGATTGGGCCACTCTCTTTTCAATGGTGCCCTGTGA
This sequence comes from Ramphastos sulfuratus, assembly GCA_013399055.1. Taxonomy (NCBI): domain Eukaryota; kingdom Metazoa; phylum Chordata; class Aves; order Piciformes; family Ramphastidae; genus Ramphastos; species Ramphastos sulfuratus. The sequence continues at coordinate 40,808 of WBNM01005723.1, forward strand.
TAGGACAAGAGGCAATGGATACAAACTGGGACATGGGAAGTTCCACCTCAACACAAAATAAACTTCACTGCAAGGTTGCAGGAGCCCTGGAACAGACTGCCCAGAGAGTTTGTAGAGTCTCTGTCTCCTTTTCTGAAGTAATTCAAAAGCTACCTAAACACATTCTTCTGTGGCCTGCCCTAGGTGATTCTGCTTTGGCAGGTGGGTTGGACTTGATCTGCAGAGGTCCTTTCCAACCCCTACCATTCGGTGATTCTATGATTCTATGTACAAGGCATCATGACCAATCCAGTGCCATACCCGATACCTGAGCTCATCTTTTTCTGTAGATGTTGAGGGAACACTACTGGGAAAATAGGAATTAAACAAATAAACAAAAAAAATCAGTTTCTGATGGCAATTTTTCTTTTTTTTTGTCTTGAAATTTCTGTCAATAAGAACCATATCTCATGACTGGTGCAGTAAGGGCGTCATGCTGTAAGTGATCCTGACAGTAAACAGCTGATGTGATTTTATTGCATCCATTTATGTAATAAAAAGAAAATACCTCCCTTGATATTCATATTGATATTCCCATCGACTTCCACAGTCTCCCAAGAACAATTCAGGCAGCCATGATGTGCCTTGAACCTGCAGCAATATGCAGTACAGCAAAAATCACTCTCATGATTAACTTTTTAACTGATAAAATATAAACTCACCAGTCTACTTCAGAGAGAAGAGCTGCATAGCCAGAAATATTGCTTATAAATGGAACCATGCTGTCTTCAGACCACGAGGCTGAAATGTGACCCTTCTTTGCATGTAGGGGTTTTGGGACAGTGTCTGCTGAGAGAGGTCTGGCATCTGGATGTGCTATTGTCTCCACTGCCTGATCTTTCCTCTTATAGACTATGTAACCTCAATCTTGAACTTTGTTTATACCACAGGAGTCATGTTCTCTGTGACTCACAGAGCCTTTGGCAAACAAAAATATTTAGCCTTTTTTTGAAGGGTGAAGAGGCTTCAGAGCAATGCCAAGTTGAGAAGACTTTTAGCTGTGGTTAGAAGAAAGATTCAGGAGAAAGCTGCTCATGTGGACCTCTAGTTAAAGACAGAGAATTCACAGATTCATAGAATGGTTTGGGTTGGAAAGGACTTTTGACAATAATCTAGTTGCAACTCCCCTGCCATGGGCAGGGTCATCTCCTACTAGCCCAGGTTGTACATGCTGCCCTTGAACACCTCCAGGGAGGGGGCATCCATGACCTTCCCGGGCAATTTGTTCCAGTGCCTCACCACCCTCTTCCCAACATCCTGTCTTAGCTATCTAAATATCTAGGATCTAGTCTAGGGTCTTACCAAATATCTAGGATCTTAGATGTTGTTCACCAGTGGTGTGAATTTAGGGGAAATAGAGAGAAAACTTGGGGAGCGGTGTTTGTGAAAGTTCTCAAGTAACACTCTGCAGCTGACAGGGCTGAAGGAAGAACACAGATACCTGATCCCTGAACACTGAACACTGTACCTTGATACACCAGGTATCAAGTCTCTGGGTCTGGTCTACCCTCAGAGGCCACAGTAAGATGCTTATATCCCTCAGATTATCTTTCCACTTCTTCAGTTTTCCTCCTTCTTAGAAGTTGGACAGACCCCACTAAGTTAACCTAGGGTACACAGCAGTAACCAGTAAGAGCCACCAGTAAGCAAAAATTGCTTGTACTCTACCCAACTCTCCCCAAAATTTTCTGTAATCAGGCTGTCCTTTAAACAGGGAGAAGGAAGAGCAAAATGTATTGAGAAGAGTGCAGATAAAATCAGTGCTGGGAAAACAGAAAGGAACAGAAAACAAATCAGAAAAGCACTGCTGCATCGTCTGAGGCACCCAAAGCCATCATCAGAGTTTGGTGCCATTTGATATGAAGGGAGAAGAAAGGGACACAGGGAAACAACTGTGTAGTGAGGGATAGCCTGTGGCCTTCCTGCTTGAATAACGTCTGTATGAATCGCAGCCCATGTGGCTTGTGCCACAGAATGACTTAGGGGATGTTCCCCTTACACCTTCCCAAGCCTGGAGGTACTCTGGGGATGTTCGCAGAGCCATGTGTAGCCCAAGTCCCTTAACACAATCATCATAAATCTTGGGAAAAGACATCTATAGTACAGAGTTTCCCAAAGGGAAGACCACCATGCAGGAGAAATCTCTCCATGGGTAAGGTGTCCTTGATAGTTCCCCTTAGAAACCACCAGAGAGCTGAGAGGCTGCAAGAGATGCCTTCTCTGCAATATTTGCACCTTCTTCCTGGGCCTGTGAATATCACTAGTGCCTTCAAAGGAGTGCAATGCACACAGGATTCTGAATCTTGTGATGAGGGAACAGAGGACAAAGGCTGACAAAGATCATGGTAAGACTGTGTTAAAGGTCCTGTGGATGTGTATGCTGGAAACATTGTAGCCCTGCGAAACGAGAAATGAGGTGGGTCAGTTTTCCATTTTGTTCTTCATAGAATCACAGAATATCTTGACTTGGAAGGAGCCTTAAAAATCATCTAGTTCCAGCCCTTTCTGATGGGCAGGGACACCTCCCACTAAACCAGGTTGCTCAAAGCCTCATCCAACCTGGTCTTAAACACTTCCAAGGATAAGGTGTCCACAACTTCTCTGGGTATCCTGTTCCAGTGTGTCACCACCCTCATAGTGAAGAACTTCTTCCTAATGTCCAATCTAAATCTATCCTACTGTAGTTGAACCTTGTTTTATCTTGGCCAGCATTGAGCTGATAGCAGATATTTCCATTGGACAGTGTACCAGAATTACTTTGATGGTTTAGCAGGCCCTCCACAAATTTCATGTTTCTTTCCTCTTTTGCAAGAAAAATGCAAGGAATGGCACAACTGTTGTAAGTAAATAATGAAAAAATGCTGTCATATCAGAATATTTTGAGATAGAGAAGATGATGGAGGGGCTTAAACATCTGTCTAGTGAGGAAAGGCTGAGAGACCTGGGGCTGATTAGCCTGGAGAAGAGAAGGCTGAGAAGGAATCTTATCGATGTTTAAAAGTATCTGAAGGGTGGATGTCAAAAACAGCAGGCCAGTCTGTTTTCAGTGGTGTCTTGTGATAGGACAAGGGCAATGGACACAAACTAGAACACAGGAAGTTTCACCTCAATGTCAGGAAAAACTTTGCTGTGACAGTGCTGGAGCCCTGGAACAGGCTGCCCAGAGAGGTTGTGGAGTCTTCTTCTCTGGAGACTTTCCAAACCCACCTGGACACATTCCTGTGTGACCTGCCCTAGGTGATCCAGCTTTGGCAAGGGAGTTGGACTGGATAACCTGCAGGGATCCCTTCCAACCTTTACCATTCTAAGGATAAGACTTAGTCTAGGACAAGACTAACTCAAAATAGGCCCAAATTAGTGTGAAGTTCACGTGCTTGTGCAGCCAATGAGCAGAACATGACGTGATGATGATAATAGTCCTGTCAGATTAGTGTAGCTTCTGTCTTGATCCCTTCTGTGTTGGGAAAGCAATGCCAGCCAGAGCTGTATAAACCTGCTGTTCCTTGTCATACTGTTGAATAATAAGCACTAAGTCGTTGACATCCATTCATATGCTTACCGTGCTTCATGCTGAGAAGCTTTTTCCACAGGTAGGGAAAAGAAAGTCTCCTATTCACCAGGGCTTTGGGAAAGCTCTGTGGCAGAGCCCTGGAAGCCATCATAGAAAGTCATTGACTGGCAGAGACAAAGAGGCTGATTCTCAGTCACAGCAGTGGGTTGAAGTGTTGGTTGATATTCACTGAGGATCTGGCTGTCAGGCCTGCTTTGACACTCTTATTCGCTGTTTACACCAGCATCAGCCAGTTGGAAACCACCAAGGATTTCGGGTGCGGTTTCTTGCAGGGAACACTCTGACTCCCATTTTGGTTTAGTATTTTTTTTGTTAGGGAGAGTGAGCACAATCACATGTGTAATAGAGCAGAAAATAAAGATCTGCCTTTTGGCAAGAAAGATGCTGTTACCATAAAGCAACACGATTGATGTGCCAGGTTTTGGTTTGGTTTGATTTTGTTGACATCTCTAAGCTGCAGTGACATTATTCAAGCTGAGCATTTCCTGAGGACACATGTAAATGCTCAAAACGTCAGGGAATGGTGAGGCCAGCAGGAGTAGGGAAGTGATTGTGCCCCTCTACTTGGCACTGGTGAGGCTGCACCCCAAATACGGGGTTCAGTTTTGGGCCCCTCACTGCAAGAAGGACATTGAGTTGCTGGAGAGTGTCCAGAGAATAGAGACAAAGCTGGTAAAGGGTCTCGCAAAAAAGTCTTATGAGGAGCAGCTGAAGGAACTGGGATTGTTTAATTTGTTGCTAATTAGCATATCTTGTATTATCTTTTAGCTTTGGTCTACCAGGGACCAGGCATACTAGGGATATGCCTGGCTAGCAATGTCCTTATTTACTTAGTGCCTTTTCAGCCTTCCTGAAGTTCAGTCTAGAGCAAAGATATGGGTCATCTGAGGCACTGGAACAGGCTGCCCAGGGAAGCAAAGGAGTCACCATCCCTAGAGGTATTCAAAAAACGAGCAGATGTGGCACTTTGGGACATAGATTAGTGGTCATGGAGGTGTTGGATAGAAGGTTGCATTTGATGATCTTTTCCAGCCTTTATGATTTACAAACCACTTGAACAGTTATGTAGAACCCTAGTACAAAATTCCTATTGTGAAAGTGTGATTATGTGCCCAAGAAACAGGGACCTAAACATGTTTTTGTCTTTTGTACACATATGAGATCTGAGAGTACTTATGACATTAGTGACATTAGGAGAAATGTACTTTCTTTTTTTTCTTTTTTCTTTTTTCCTTTCTTTTACACTCCTATGATGCTTTTAGGGAAACATTGCTGTAGTGATGATTCATGCTGAGTAACAGATGAGCAACTTCTGATGAGTTTCAGAAGGCACTTGTTTCTTTTCCTGGAACAACGTGGATTCTGTTAATGCAGTCACTGAAAGTTAAACAAATATATGTAGCAGCAGGAACATTACCTCTAGGACTCAGATTGCCATCAATCATGCAAGTCTAGAGAGAATCATAGAATCATGAAATTGTTTTGGTTGGAAAAGACCTCTAAGATTATCAAGTCCAACCACTGACCTAACAGCACCATGGCCATTAAACCATGTCCTAGAGTGCCATGTCCATGCATTTCTTGAACACCTACAGGGACGATGACTCCCCCATCTCCCTGGGCAGCCTGTTGCAATGCCTGACCACTTTTGCAGGAAAGAAATTTTTGCTAATATCCAACCTAAACCTTTCTTTCTAGCACCTGATGCTAGGGAGAAGACACCACCCCCTCCTTCCTCCAACCTCTTTTCAGGGTGTTGTAGAGAGTAATGAGATCTCTCCTCAGCCTTCTCTTCTCCAGACTAAACAATCCCAGCTCCATCAGTTGCTCCTCACCAGACCTGTGCTCGAGACCCTTCACCAGCTTTTTTGCCCTTCTCTGGACGCTCTCCAGCACCTCAATTATTCTTGCAGTGAGGGACCCAAAACTGAACCCAATATTCAATGCATGGTCTTGCCAGTGCCCAATACAGGCAACAGTCACTTCCCCACTCCTGCTGGCCCCAGTACTGATGATCCAGGCTAATGAAAGAGTGAGGGGTTAAATTCTGTTGTTAGTTCTTGTTTGTTCCTATTGAGAATGGAAGCTGCGTGTGAGTTAAGCGAGCGGTATTTGACCTTAAGACTTTCTGAACAGTGAAAAAGTGTTGCATTATCTGCATCCTCTTTTGCAGACTTTCTCCCTCCAGGGAAAAACTGCATATACTGGATATTCTTGAAATAAATGAGTAGTGCTTTAAAACTACGGCCTCATAATTAACGCATGTTGGTTGAAATGAGTGCCTTCCTAAAATGTGATGGACCTTGCCAGAATGGTGGAGTTCAAAACCCAGTAGTGGCAGACAGCTCTGAACTGAAGGAGAGAATTTGCAAGAGAAAACCTGTGAGATGAAAAAGAAATGTCATAGCTGCAAGAGAGAAAGAGGAGGCGAAAATCAGACTAAGACAGCTGGGTTCTTCTGTCTTTCTGTCTTGTAAAAAACAAGGGAGGAGGGGAACAACTCCCTAGGCAGGGCTCAACTGGAAGTCTTAAATCTCTGAATAAATGTCTTAGGAAATAGGTATTGATCCTTGCCTGGAGAATAGTGTTATGAACATTCATCAAAGGGGCAGGTGAAAAGACTGGGGTTTTGTTTGTTGGTTTTTTTTGGGTTTTTTGGTTGGTTTGTCGTGTTTTGGGGTTTTTTTACATCCCATGAAAACAGGCACTCTGATGTTCGTTAATATTTTGCACATCATCCCATACCACTTGCACATATGTTCTTGAGCTAAGGGAGATGAATTAAAATTGTTTTAATCCTTCCCTTTTCTGTGGTCTGTTTAGATAAGAGTGTGCAGTAATCACCATCAGACACATTGGGCACATGCCTGATTTTCCTTCTTCTTCATAAATGTTCTTGAATTCTCCCCCCATGCCTTTCAAGATGTTAAATTTACAGGACTGTACCTCAAGATCTGAGTGAGAGGAGGTTAATAAACCTGTGTTTGATATTTCTCTCTGAATATGCAGGCTCATGCCTGACCCTGAAACTCCTTAGTGTATCTTGATGTATGGATTGAAGCTTGAGGAGGGTAGGTTTAGACTGGATATTAGAAAGAAATTGTTTACAGTGAGGGTGTTGTGACATTGGAACAGGTTGCCCAGGAAGGTCATGGAGTCGTTCAAAGCCAGGTTGGATGAGGCCTTGAACAGTCTGGTCTAGTGGAAGGTATCCTTGGCAGAGTAAGTGGAAACAGGTATTCTTGGAGAACACAAACTCTTCACTTTTATTTTTTTCCCCCAAATGCTAACAAGGAGGACTCTGAGGCAAGGGACGTTTATAAGTTGGAAAATAGTGAAAGAAGCAAGATCTGCTCTCATTTCAATAGTTGTGTGTGCACAGGAACTTCAGCCAGTTTAAAAGGAGAACTTGCCATGGATTTAGTTTTAGCAAAGTGGTTTTCTGCGTGGAAGTCTTCTCATCTGTCTCAGTGTGATCTCTTTTGACTGAACTTTATCCTGTGTAATTTTGAAACTGCTGAAAATGCTGAAGGACCTTTTCTGTGATTTGTTGTTCCCTTTACATTGTCTAGTTTTGAATGTGCTAGAAGACTGAGGGCCTGCTTTGAGGAGGTTAATCATGATGACTTCCGTGGTCTTAATCCTATTTCAGAGGGCTGGAGCACTTTGGCTATGGGGACAGGCTGACAGAGTTTCAGGCTATTCAGCCCAGAGATGAAAAGAATCTTGGGAGACCTTAGAGCAGCCTTCCAGCACCTGAAGGGGGACACAAGAAAGCTGAGGAGGGGCTTTTTACAAGGGCTTGTAGTGATAGGATGAGAGGGAATGGACTGAAGCTTGAGGAGGGTAGATTTAGACTGGATATTAGGAAGAAATTATTTGGAACAGATTGCCCAGGGAAGTTGTGGATGCCTCCTCCCTGGAGGTGTTCAAGGTGGTTTCTTTGACAAACAAGTGGAAGGTGCCCCTGCCTATAGCACAGATGTTGAAATTAGATGTTCTTTAAGGTCCCTTACAACCCAAGCCATTTTATGGACCTATGAATGTTTACAGACTGATAGCTTGGACTCAAAATTTTCAGACTGTGCTTGGAGGAGCTTAGGGTAGACTAAAATGAGCTTGCTTGGTCCTTGATGTGTAAGATTTACCCACATCACAAGAAAACAGAAGGGTCAACCTCTGTTACTCTGCCTTCATTATTTAGGCTCCACCTCAGGGAGTTTTTGAGACTGCTTGTCCTCAGGTTGTACCTGAGTGTGTGTTTGTATAAAAGCCACAAAGAGAGTGAACAGGTTTAACCTGGAGAACAACTTCAAACTTTGGACTGACTTGCCTTTGTAGATATTTGAAGAAGACATACCTTTGCAGGTACTTTAAGAAACAGCAAACTCTCCTTTGGATATCTTGATAAATGTGTACCAAGCTTAGATGCAAATCTTAACAAATAATAGCTAAATATTTTAAATGTCACTGACAGAGGGAATGTGGTATGTGAGAGATGGGTTGCAGTTGAGCTTAGGATCATTAAAAATGATTTAAGAGCCAAAGCTATGTATTCAAGTTGTTATTCCACAAAATATTTAGGGCTGGATACAAGCAGACTGAAGTATCTAAAGGTGCAAAAGAACTGTGTACAGTTCTGGAGCCCCCAGCACAAGAAGGANAATGTATTTATTTAGATAATTAAGACATTGCAAAACCAACCCCGAATCCCAACAATATATCTCCATCTGCAGGAATTTAAATGTCTCTGTAAATCTTGATCCTCAAATATTCCAGAAATGAGATATGTATAAATGTCCTGCAAACTGACAGCTAGCTAGATAAGCAAAGATTGGACAAGTGAAAAAAAAAAAAAAAAAAAAGCATAGTGCAGTAGTGGAACTGTAGTCATAAATATTCTGTTCTCCTTAGTGAGCCAGTGATATAGCAAAATCATCAGTATGATGTCCTGACAGGTTATATCAATGACAAAAGGGCAGAGAATCACAGAATGATTTGAGTTGGAAGACACCTTAAAGATCATCTATTTCCAAACCCCCTGCCACAAGCAACTAGATAACTCACTTTGTGAAGATGTGAACTGCTGTAATTTGTCTGTATAAGGAGGTCACAGCCATGTCATTGCTTGTTCAGTTTACATACAAGGCAGTGGTTGTATCACTGTGGTCATGTACGATGGCTTTGTGAGAGCAAGGATTCATACGTTCATAGATTCATGGAATGGTTTGGGTTAGAAGGGACCTTAAAGATCATCTAGTTCCAACTCCCCTGCCATGGGCAGGGATACCTCCCACTAGGCCAGGTTTCTCAAGGCCTCATCCAACCTGGCCTTGAACATATAGACCTTCCTTATAGGAAGCATCCTGAACATCCCTGGACAGCCTGTGCTGGTGTCTTACCACCCCTACTGATCTATATGAGGAAATGTAAATGTTTGTGCATAGCAAGGTTGTACAGGTTAGTATCTCACCTCTTGGCTTGGAGCTGCAGAATAATTCATGAGATGTTCACAAGGACGGATGACTCAATCTAACTGGAAACATTTTCTGATTTACTTTTCTTTAATGATCTCTTTCATTGTGTGTGAGTACTGCTGAAGGAGCATTGTGTAGGTGGAATTACTTAAAGGTTACTAAAGAGTGATGTCACCTAATGGGACTATTTGTTTGGACTTAACAAGACAGCTAAGCAGTAAAGTATGTCTGATTTCTTTCTTCACCCAAAACCAATGTGAGAAAGCTCACAAATAATGAATAGGTCATACAACACATGGAGAAGGTTAATGCTAAAATAACTGATTATATATATGTATAAACCAACCCCCCAAACACCTCGTTTATCCACAGCTCTTCAGATTGCTCACTTTTTATTCTCAAGAATAGTTGCATGAAATTTGGGGGGGTTCTTTTTTTTCTTTTTCTTTTTTTTTTTTTTTTTAACCAATGAATTATGGCATCAAGGAATTGAAAACATCTTAGTCTGTATGATTACAAAAAAAAAAAAAAAAAGTGAGAAAGACCTTTAGAGAGTCTTTGATCTCTTATTCCAAAGTTGTAACCATTGTGCTACTATAACCATTGCTCTTTTCATGTGGCAGCATGGATTTTGACATATCCATGAATCCACTATCAAACAAACGTCTGTTCTGAACCCAAAGATTCTCTTCTCTTTACTAAAGGGTTAAAGTAGGAGAGGAAAGAAGAGCAGAAAGACTGGATACAATCATAGCATTGTTTCAGTTCAAAAAGACCTCCAAGATTGTCAAGGCCAAATGTCAACCTAACACCACCATGCCCATGAAATCATGTTCTGAAGTACCGCGTCCACACTTCTATTGAACACCTCCAGGCATGGTGACTCCACCAGCTCCCTGGGCAGCCTGCTCCAGTGCCTGACCGCTCATTCAGGGAAGAAATTATTCCTAGTATCCAAATTGTTCCTAATATCCAATCTAAACCTCCTCTGGCACAATTTTAGGTCATTTCCTCTGGTTCTACCACCTGATACTAGGGAGGAGAGACCAACCCCTCAGCACAACCTCCTTTCAGGGAGTTGTAGAGATCAGTGAGGTCTCCCCTCAGCCTCCTCTTATCCAGACTAAACAACCCCAGTTCCCTCAGCTGCTCCTCACCAGGCCTCTTCTCCAGATCTGTCACTGTCTCTGTTGCCCTTCTCTGGGTAAGCTCCAGAAAAAAGGGAAACAACTGCATTGATAAAAGAGGAAGGAGAGATGTACATGAGAAAGAAAATATTCATATAAAGGAAGGAAATTGGTCTGAGAAGAAGCAACTGAGATGCCCCAGGGGAAACAATCTTTGAAACTGACAAATTTGTCATTTTCAGTATGATTATTCTGAGAGTGGTATCTGAGGCTTAGTGTGAGGTGAGAATTGCCTGTGGTTGGGTTTCCCATGAGGGGAATGTGTTGCTTTATGTGCAGAATACTGCTCTCAGCTGAGTGAAACTGCGTCAGAGGTGTGCAGGGTATGTCAAATGTACAACTTGAACTACTGGAAATCACTCATGGCTACATTTCATTCACTCGGGGGTGACCTCATTGCTCTCCACAACTCCATGAAAGGAGACTGGAGGGAGGTGGGGGTCAGTCTCATCTTCCTAGTATCAGGTGACAGAATGAGAGGAAATGGCCTGAAATTGTGCCAGGGGAGATTTGGGTTAGAGATTAGGAAAACTTTTTTTTGCTGCACGAGTGGTCAGGCATTGGAACAGGCTGCCCAGGAAGGTGGTTGAGTCACTGTTCCTGGAGATGTTCAAGAAAAGTGTGGCCATGGCACTTTGTGACATGGTTTAATAGCCATGATGGTGCTGGGTTGATGCTTGGACTATATGATCTTAGAGGTCTTTTCGAACCAAAACAAGTCTATGATTCCATTATTGGAAATCTGAAAATGATTGACTGGAAAAAAAGAGTACACTCTGTTATAGAACTGAATAGAGTCTCTTAATCAAAGTAATTTTAGTGATAGGCTGTGGAAATCAGGAATGCAGAAAAGAAACTTCCAAAGAGCTTCAGCTAAGAAAACAGACTTTTCATTTTTCAAAATTAAAATGGATTTTTAAAAAAGTCTTTATGAGGCTGAATTTTGTTCCCAGACAGTGTGCTCTTAAGGCGAGTTCACATTACACCAGCTACTGCTTCTTTCCATGCCACAAGGCTTATGTTTCCCAGACACCTCTGATGGCAGCCTGGGGCTTTTCCTTCAGACTGAAATGAGAGATGATAACTTTGTTTCAGGAAATGAAAGCAGAGCAATAAAGCATTGAATGTGTCTGTGCAAAGTTCACCAAAATCTACAAACTTCCAGCAGTCCAGTGGATGAGTACTTTTTGACAGGAGAAGAAGAGAGTGTCTTTTTGGCAAGATTCTCGTTAGGATGTGAAACTTTTTCACCAGGGCCTCATCATCAAATTTGGCAACATTCATAGAGTCATAGAACCATAGAATGCTTTGGGCTGGAAAGGATCTTAAAGATCATCTAGTTCCAAATCCTCTGCCATCTAGGCTAGGTTACTCAAGGCTTCATCCAGCCTGGTCTTGAACACCTCCAGGGAGGGAGCATCCACAATCTCCCTGGTCAATGTGTCCCAGTGTTTCACCACCCTCATTGTGAAGAATTTCTTCCTAATATCCAGTCTATATCTCTTCTCTCCTCACCATTTTTTCACACAAATGTTTTGTGGTTCAGCAAACACAATCTAAAAACTATTGACATAACACCACTGTTTGCAGAACCATTTCCTTAGGTGTGATCAATGATGCAGTCATGGGCGCATTGTCAATTCCCATACAGTGACCCAGGTGGTGGAGTCACAGCAAAGCTGAGGTCTATGAAGATTGATCTTTTTCCACTCTCTGCTCTTCAATTTTGAATTATCTGTGCTGATGCATTGTTTTGCTTGGATTCTGTTATCTACCTGTGTCTCAGAGTTGAGTGTGGGAAGGACAGTACATATCTGCACACCTCTGGAGAAGAGAGGTAGGGGGGTTTCAGGAGACCAGAACCATTTCACTGATCTAGGGTACAATAAAATCATTGCTCAATCCTGTACTCTGCACTGGTGAGGCCACACCTCGAATACTGACCTCAGTGTTGAGCCTCTCACTACAAGAAAGACATTGAGCTACTGGAGCATGTCCAGAGAAGGGCAACAAAGCTGTCTGAGGGTCTGCAGAAGAGGTTTGGTGAGGAGCAGCTGAGGGAACTGGGGTTGTTTAGTCTGGAGAAGGGGAAGCTGAGGGCAGACATCACTGGTCTCTGTAACTCTCCGAATGGGGGTCGGAGTGAGCTGGGGATTGGTTCATTCTCCCTAGTGTCAAGTGATAGAATGAGAGGAACCGGTCTGAAATTGTGCCAGGGGAGGTTTAGGGTGAGTGTTAGGAACAATTTCTTTTCTGCAAGAGTGGTCAGACATTGGAAGAGGCTGGCCAGGGAGGTGGTGTACTCAGTGGCGCTGGAGGTGTTCAAGAAAAGTGTGGCCATGGCATTTTGGGACCTGGTTTAATGGCCATGGTGGTGTTACATTGATGGTTGGATTTGAGGTCTTTTACAACAAAAACAATTCTATGATTCTGTCTCTCACAAGCAGTTCTCACTGGCCCAGCTGAGCAGTATTCCTGTATACCTCGGTGTAGTAACATACCAGGGCTCATCTGGTTTTGTGTGTAACCTACCTCTCTGTGACTTCAGGCAAGTTTTTATTTTCCCCAAGATGCCTACAAACTGCTGAGATAACATATATAACTGTTTGCTTTAGAAAGAAACAGGTCCTTATCCTTGATTTTGGCTTTTCTCATGTGCAGGTCCTTCACTAGCCTAATGCTTCCTGTAACTGGTGAGGGGTTTTCTTTATGAATGTAGTTTTCCAGGCACCTAAAGTGGTTGCAATATTGCAGAAATAAGTTTTCTGACTGAAGTTGCAGAGCACTCATCATGACCATCAGCTTACCTAAAGATGGCCTACAAGAAAGCTGGATAGTGACTTCTTATAAGGGCTTGTAGTGATAGGAGGGGAGGGAATGGGTTAAAGCTGGAGGAGGATGGATTTATACTGGATATTAGGAAGAAATTATTGACAGTGAAGGTGGTGAGACACTGGAACAGGTTGTCCAGGGAGGTTGTGGTTGCCCCCTCCCTGGAGGTATTCAAGGCCACGTTGGATGAGGCCTTGGGCAAGCTGGTCTAGTGGGAGGTGTCCCTCCCCATGGCAGAGGGCTTGGAACTAGATGATCTTTAAGTTCCCTTCCAAACCAAACCATTCTGTGTTTCCAGGATTCAGCTGGGGAGGTTGAGTGGGACCCATGGATTTGGTGGAGAAGGCAGTCTTGACCTTTGTAATGATAGAAAAAGTGATATGTTAGTTTATACATTTAAATCAATGGCTTTTTAAACAACATTTGGTGTTTGTCTCAGATGTGATTTAAAGTTTTTGCATTAGAGTGTATTAGGTGGCCGACCATGATCTGTTTTGGATATCTTAAAGATTTATAGAATAGCTCGGGTTGGAAGGCACCTTAAAGATCATCTAGTCCCAACCCCCCATGATGTTAAAACTTCTCTCTGCTTTAAAACAAAAGTAAAAATACACCTCCTTTGCATTCCAGCCCAGATAGATCGAGGTGAGTTTTGCCTCAGGCTTCTCATCATTGTCTGCAAAATGAAGAATTGCTGCTTCTAGCCCAGTGATTAGCCTCAGCACTCCCTAAACCACACAGGAGCATTAGCCAAGTTTCCTCAAATCACCCAGCTGATATTTTAAGCTAACCTGCTTTTTTTGCTGCTGCTGTTTTGTTTTGATTTACTTTTGTCTGAGGTGGGTTAGGCAGAGCTCCCGTGCAGCAGCTCTCCTGGCAGAACGAGATGTGTTTGTGTCACACACACTTTGTAACTCTGAGGGAATGATTTCCTGCAGAGGGTACTAACAAACAGGAAATAGCGGGGAAGGGGGGAGACTTTTTCAATCAGTGCTGCTACCTAAAGAGTGACCAAATGTGTGCAGTCCACAGCTTGATTTGTGGGAGAAGGGAGATCAGAGATGCTGGAGAGAGGCAGGAATGGGATGCATAGAAAGACCACAAAGATGATTAGAGGGCTGGAACACTTCTGTTATGGGGACAGGATGAGAAATTTGGGGCTGTTCAGCCTGGATAAGAGAAGACTCCAGGGATATCTTATAGCAGCCTTCCTGGACCTGAAGTGGGCTACAGGAAAGCTGGGGAGGGACTTTTTACAAGGGCTTGTAGTGATAGGGTGAGGGGGAATGGATTTAAGCTGGAAAAGGATGGAATTTGACTGGATATTAGGAAGAAATTCTTGAGAGTGAGGGTGGTGAGACACTGGAACAGTTGGCCCAAGGAGGTTGTGGATGCTCCCTCTTTGGAGGTGTTTAAGGCCAGGTTGGATGGGGCCCTGTGCAACCTGCCGTAGCAGAAGGTGTCCCTGCCCATGGCAGGGTGTTGGAACTAGATGTTCTCTAAAGTCCTTTCCAATCCGAACAATTCTATGATAATTATAGCTATTTGTGAGGCCTTTTTTAAAAATTATCTGTTCTGCACCCATTTAAGTGTGCCATTTCCCTTGTGCATTTGTCTTGAACCATGCATCCTGTCTTTTCATCTTACAGAGTCTTGTGTCTGTAGCTAGCTGAAGAAGCAGCTTTTTCTAGCTGATGATCTCCATATGATTCCTGCCTTCTATAAATTAGACCCAGAAGGTGTTTATGAGAATTTGGCTTCTGCTTTTCTTCCTCTCTCTCCACTATACATCACCCTCAACTATATCTGGGATTCTAATGATCTAAAGCCAGATGTTTGAAACACAGATAATAAGACAGAAGAATGTTTATGCCTGTGGAAAACAGGGATATATCCTTTTTTTTTTTTTTTCTGATATATATCTTTTCTCTTACTCCTATAACTCCTGCCTTTTTTAAGTGGAAAGTATATTCACTTTAAGAGGAATAGTAGCTCTGCCTTTGGGTATGCCTGTGAAGAACTGTAAATCATTGATGTCACTCTTCATACTCTAAGCATTCTGTTATTTCATATCCTGAGATCAAGGGATGTGCTGGGACAAAAGAAAAAAAAAATCCCCTTGCCAATTTAAACAGGATCTGAGAAATGCATTCATTCCCAGTTGTTACAGCATAATCCCTGGTTGTCTGAAAATACGTGAGAGAGACTGGGTGGAGAGTGAAAAAAGGGGAAGAAAGGAAGCCTCCTCCACCTGATTTACACTTTCCTTGTGTCAGATAGATGAAAACCATCCCTGTGACATGTCTGTATCATATCAGATCTAGTTAAAGCTTTGAAGAGTTGATACTGTGGTGTTAATGTTAACCTGACTGACAGAATCTTTCCTGGTGCTGACATGAGCAAATATATCAAGAAGAAGAGAAATTAATCACTCTGGTGGGCTTCATTAGTACCAGCATGGGGACAAGTGAGATTGCATCTCCAATGCTAACCAGAAATCTCTTAAACCACTGGTACAAAGAGTTGTGCCTCAAGGAGAATGGTTAAGAATGAAGGAAGTGGATTAGGGGAGTGGAGTGCTGTTGATACAAAGTGAATTCAGGAGGGAATAATTAGTGGGACAGACTACTGAATCTCTCTTCCTGAAATATTTGATCTGTGAATTCACCAAATGGCATGGGGGCAGAGTGACTGGAAAGCTGCCCAGCAGAAAAGGACGTGGGGATGCTAGTTGACAGTTGACTGAACATGAACCAGCAGTGTGCTCAGGTGGCCAGGAAAGCCAACAATGTCCTGGCCTGGATCGGGAATAGTGTGGCCAGCAGGAGCAGGGAAGTGATCATTCCCCTGTACTGGGCACTGGTGAGGCCACACCTGGAATCCTAGGTTCACTTTTGTGTCTCTCACTATAACAAGGACATTGAGCTGCTGGAGCATGTCCAGACAAGGTCAGCAAATCTGGTGAAGGGTCGGGAGAACAGGTCTTATGAGGAGTGGTTGAGGGAACTAGGATTGTTTAGTCTGGAGAAGAAGAGGCTGAGGGGACACCTCAGTGCTCTTTACAACTCTCTGAAAAGAGGTAGCAGTGAGGTGGATGTTGGTCTCTTCTCCCTAGTATCAGATAATAGGATGAGAGGAAATGGCCTGAAATTGTGCCAGGGGAGGTTTAGATTGGAGATTAGAAAATATTTCATTACTGCAAGAATGGTCAGGCATTGGAACAGGCTGCCCAGGGAGGTGGTGGAGTCACCATGCCTAGAGGTGTTCAAGAAACGTGTGGCCACGGCACTGTGGGACATGGTTTAATGGCCATGGAGGTGTTAGGTTGATGGATGGGCTTGATGATCTCAGAGGTTTTTCCCAACCAAAATCATTCTGTGGTTCTGTGCGCCTCTGGAGATAAGGGAAGCTTATGGAAGAGGTCTGATCCAAGAACTTTCCTCAGACTACCTTTCTGACTTACTGGCTATTGTTTGCTAACAAGCTATGAGGTGGTTGGGAAACACAGGAATGATACAGCAAAGGGGGAACAGTAGCAAATGAAAATGCTCTTTGCTTTTGTCAAGTGGCCAAAATCTCGTGAGGAAACCAAAACCAAGGAAATACTGTCAGGAATACTTGAAAGAAGGTATTTGCTGCTTATAAGTAGTGACATATGAAGACAAAGATACTGGGATTTAGATTTTCAACCATCTGGTTCATAGAATGGCTTGTGTTGGANATGTCCTGGCCTGGATCGGGAATAGTGTGGCCAGCAGGAGCAGGGAAGTGATCATTCCCCTGTACTGGGCACTGGTGAGGCCACACCTGGAATCCTAGGTTCACTTTTGTGTCTCTCACTATAACAAGGACATTGAGCTGCTGGAGCATGTCCAGACAAGGTCAGCAAATCTGGTGAAGGGTCGGGAGAACAGGTCTTATGAGGAGTGGTTGAGGGAACTAGGATTGTTTAGTCTGGAGAAGAAGAGGCTGAGGGGACACCTCAGTGCTCTTTACAACTCTCTGAAAAGAGGTAGCAGTGAGGTGGATGTTGGTCTCTTCTCCCTAGTATCAGATAATAGGATGAGAGGAAATGGCCTGAAATTGTGCCAGGGGAGGTTTAGATTGGAGATTAGAAAATATTTCATTACTGCAAGAATGGTCAGGCATTGGAACAGGCTGCCCAGGGAGGTGGTGGAGTCACCATGCCTAGAGGTGTTCAAGAAACGTGTGGCCACGGCACTGTGGGACATGGTTTAATGGCCATGGAGGTGTTAGGTTGATGGATGGGCTTGATGATCTCAGAGGTTTTTCCCAACCAAAATCATTCTGTGGTTCTGTGCGCCTCTGGAGATAAGGGAAGCTTATGGAAGAGGTCTGATCCAAGAACTTTCCTCAGACTACCTTTCTGACTTACTGGCTATTGTTTGCTAACAAGCTATGAGGTGGTTGGGAAACACAGGAATGATACAGCAAAGGGGGAACAGTAGCAAATGAAAATGCTCTTTGCTTTTGTCAAGTGGCCAAAATCTCGTGAGGAAACCAAAACCAAGGAAATACTGTCAGGAATACTTGAAAGAAGGTATTTGCTGCTTATAAGTAGTGACATATGAAGACAAAGATACTGGGATTTAGATTTTCAACCATCTGGTTCATAGAATGGCTTGTGTTGGAAGAGTCCTTGAAGATCTTCTAGTTCTTACCCCCCTACTATGGGCAGGGACATGTTCCACTAGGCCAGGCTGATCAAAGCCTCATCCAGCCTGGCCTTGAACACCTCCAGGGGGAGGGCATCTATGACTTCCCTAGGCAGCATGTTCCAGTGTCTCACCGTCCTCACTGCAAAGAATTTCTTCCTAATATTTAGTCTTCATCTACCCTCCTCAAGGCTTCCCATCATTTTAATATTTTAAGTTTTTATTCTCTCATATCCATACCTAGTGTTTACAGAAGAGAACCCAGCATCTGCTCAGAGTGGCTGGGGAAGCTGTTTACATTCTCCTGTATTCCTAACGGTAGCTAATATTCAGAGGAGCTATTCTTGAGGCTACCCAGGAGTTTATACTTGAACACAGAGCTTTCTGCCAAATACATCTGGCAGAAAGGTTACCAATACATTTGGTTGTGAATGTAAGCACCCAAAGGAGGCTGAAATGTTGACATTCAGTATCTTTGTGTGTGATGTGATTGCAGCTCTGTTGTATCCAGCATACATGTTATGCTGCTAAATATTTCTTCCCTCACTGTCCTGGAGACTGAAATTGTTTAGCTGTACGAGAGAGAAGAGCAATAACAGTGCACTCTTCTGTCCCAGCAGTGATAAACATTTGACTGTCATTATGTTCAGCTTGGACTATTTTGTAAACATTCTGAGCTCTCCATGTGCAAGTTGTTATCACTTTAGTCATCTAACTTCATCTTGGGAACTTTTGGCCTTCAAATTAAGCCAACAGGACTTAATGGGACAAAATATGTGAGGAAAGGGTGCCAACAGACATAGCCTCACTGAATGTTTTGGGTTGGAAGTGACCTTAAAGATCACCTAGTTCCAATCCCCCTGCCATGGGCAGGGACATCTCCCACTAGAGCAGGTTGCTCAAGGCCTCATCCAACTTGGCCTTGCACACTTTCAGATAGGGAGCATCCATGACTGCCCTGGGCAACCTGTTTCAATGTCTCACCACCCTCACTGTAAAGAAGCTCTTCCTAATATCCAGTCTAAACCTCTCCTCTTCCAGCTTCAGTCCATTCCCCCTCATCCTATTAATACAAACTCCTGTAAAAAGTCCATCCCCAGTTTTCCTGTAGCCCCATTCAGGTACTGGAAGGCTGCTGTAAGGTATCCCCGGAGCTGTTTTATCACCAAGCTGCACAGCCCCAAATGCCTTAGTCTGTGTGAGGGGGGAAAAAAAATATGTGAGCGAAGGATACCAACAGACATAGCCTCATTTTTGAAAGTGTCTAAGACCAAGCTGGGTGAGACTTTGAGGAGCCTAGTCTAGTGGAGCATGTCCCTGCCCATGGCAGGAGGGGTGGAACTAGATGATCTTTAAAGTCCCTTCCAACCATTCTGTCATTTTACAATTGTGGTTCTATGATTGTATGAAATAGGCCCTGTGAGAATGCTGTAGTATTGAAAGCCTGAGAGAATACAGCACAGCACAAATGTCTCACCAACAGATAGTGATGTATTATGAAATCTAAAGCACCATTCTTGGAGGACTGGGCTACGTGATCCAGAGTTATTAGGACGTACACTGGCAGCAAGCATAAGCTTTTCAAATAGAGGCAGACTACATTTTGACAAACGCTAAGCATTTCAATTGTCATGATCTTTCCTTAAAATTAGATGCCAGGCAACGAGGATGAAGCAGCTGTCATATTCCTGATGGGAATAAAATCTCTCCATTTGTATTCAAAGCTTACAGTGCCTGTCCTGGTACTATGAGAAGATACAAACACATCAGTCAGAAACATCTGTTACTTGTAATGGATTAAAGAGCACCTGGTCTAAACACACACCTTTTACAAGGTGAGATTTTAGCCTTAGCTGAGAATTTTTAAAACTTTCCAAGCTTGGGGTTTTACTGAGGCTTAGGTTCATCCCTGACAAAAAGTACATAATTGAGGTTAAGTTTTCATGGCTAAGATCTAAAGCATCAGGAAAATATTCCAACAGTTTCATCAATCAGAATAGATTTATTGTGTGCTGAAACCACCTAAATAAATGCTAGACCTGCTCAAAAGTGTTATTCAACACATTTTACATTTCAAGGATCAGAAGTAGAGTCTTAAATTGACTGGATGATCTGTTTCACTACAAATAATCCAGCCACCTGCACCAGGTGATGGGGACAGCTATGGGATCCCCAACGCAAGAAGGATGCAGACCTGCTGGAGCAGGTCTAAAGGAGGCCACAAAGATACTCAGAGGGCTGGAGCACCTCTTCTACAAAGATAGGCTGAGAACTGGAGTAGTTGGGGAAGAGAAGGGTCTGGGGAGATGTTTCAGTATCTGAAAGGGGCCTACGGGAAGACTGTGGAGGGACTGTTTAGAAGCACTTGTGGTGATAGGACAAAGGACAATGGTTTGAAACCAGAGAAGGGTAGATTTAAGTTGGACATTATGAGGTAGTTCTTTACAGTGAGGGTGATGAAATACTGGAACAGGTTGTCCAGAGATGTGGTGGAGGCCCTGTCCCTGGAGACATTCAAGATCAGATATGATGTGGCTCTGGGCAGCCTGATCTACTTGGAAGTGCCCCTGCTGACTGGAGAGGGGTTGGTCAAGATGAACTTGAAGCGTCCCTTCCAACCCAAAGCAATCTGTGAATCGGTGATGGCAAATCCCTGTAATGAGGCCTCATGTGCAGAGCATTTTCTCTGAGAAAGCCTGTCAGATCCCACAGGAGCTGTGTTTAAACTGCCAAGTCACTCCATCCTGGACCTTGCCATTGTTTGTCCTTGATCATTTAATCTGTCCTTCTACACAGATGGGTGAGGGACTTACTGGGTGTCTGGAGGAGCTGGATGGAAATGGTGGTGCCCATGTGCTGGACATGGATCATTAAAGTCAGCATTAGTTGATTTTATAGGGCTCAGGTGTCTTCTTGGCTGGATACACCAAGTTAATTATTTATATAGTCACCCAAGACAATTAGCAGCCATAGAGTGAAGTGTGATGTGTGCTGGGCTGTCTCCCTCCCCCAGACTCTTGTAAACAAGGGGTCTAAGTTGGTCAGTTGCTTATTTGCCCTGCCAAATCAGAAATTCTACTTTGGGCTCAGCAGGAACAAATTGGTTGTGACTGCAATCATCCTTGCTACTCCCACTCCAGTATGTTCCCTTGCATAGTGATCCTCAGATGATGCAAATTAAACCAGCTCTTCTGACAGCAGTGCCTGTGCCTCTTCAGCCGTGCCCTTAGTGTGGCTACGCATGGATTCATGGCATCTGCACGTCTCCTGCTTGCCTGTTGTTGTGTATGGAAACAGGGAGCAAGGATATCCTGGATTATGGAACCTTTGATATTCTTCTTTCTGAATGAGGAGGGCTTCATGTCAGCCAGCTTTGTTGTCTTAGTAACATTCATAGGGCTCCCATCTGGAAAGGTTTACAGGAACAACTGCCTGGAGGCAGCTTGCAGCCTTGAGCAGGAGAATTATGCAGGGCTGGAGCTGCACATGTGGTAAGCAGCCCTGAGCATGCTGAGGAGAGCTGGCCAGCGTGTTGTGTGACCAGCTACATGGAGTCAGCTCAGGACCAGCTCTGAACCTGATCTGGCTCCAGGCAGAACACAGCACATCTACATCCTGCTCTATGCATCCACAGGTATATGGCCATATGAGCATAACTCTGCTGTTTCCACACCTGCATCAGCTCTGCGTGCAGTGAGGGCCACATAAACACTGTTTGGTGCCTGAAGTCATAAGCCATATAGGACATAACTGTCTCGGTGAGCTCCACACCCTCCACACATTATCTGTTTCTGTGGGGGTCTTTTACATGGCTTTGAAGCAGACTTAGGTCTGTAGCCAGTAGATAATTGCACGAGTGCATCATAGAATCATAGAATGGTATGGGCTGGAAGGGGCCATCTAGTTCCTGCTGTAGACAGGGACACCTTCCACTAGAGCTGGTTGCTTAAGGGCCCATCCAATGTGGCCTTGAACACATCCAGGGAGGGGGCATCCACAACCTCCTTGGTCAACCTGTTCCAGTATCTCACTACTGTCAAGAATTTCTTCCTAATATCCAGGCTAAATCTACCCTCTTCCAGATCAAAACCTTTGCCCCTTGTCCTATCACTACAACCCCTTGTAAAAAGTCCCTCCACAGCTCTCCTATAAACCCCCATCAGGTACTGAAGGCTGCTATAATGTGTCCCCAGAGCCTTCTCTTCTCCAGGCTGAAGACACCCAGCTCTCACAGCCTTTCCCCATAGGGGAAGTGCTCCAGCCCTCTGATCATCTTTGTGGCCTCCTCTGGACCCACTTGAGTAGTCCGTGTCCTTCTTGTGTTTGGGGCCCCAGAAATGGATGCAGTACTCTAGGTAGAGAGCAGAAAGCAAACCTTTTCCAAAGCACACTTCAGCTTTTTTCCTGTGAGAAAAGGGCATCACATGTGAGCAAAATGGGTGTATTTTTTCCTGGCAGAAAGGTAGTTGTTTTCTTTGAGATTTTTGTGTCCTGAGTACAGTTAACTGCAGCGTGGAATGACATGAAAGGGCCTTTTCTGAGCCCATCTGCTGTCTCGGTCAAAGGGCCACTAGAGTTTGAGGCTGCCTCTATTATCTTAGCAGTGATTTGATGTCACTAAATAACAAGCTGTTAGCACAACCTTGCCATGGGGGTTTGTCACACTTTGTGTGTCACTGCGTGCATGTGTTTTTGGTGCTAAGTTTCATCTCTCCCAGCCTAGAGTCTGGTCATTTAAAGCCAAGTTTGCAAATGGCATAATAATGCTGGAAATTACAAAAGAGGGGGCTGATGGCTACAGCTGCTGTTGTAAATCTGATTTCCACAGGCTCAGCAGGGCTTGGCATGGCTGGAGCAAGCTCAATAAAAGGGGCCCTGCTGCTGCAGCTGGGCCTGAGCAGTTGGATTTTTGTTACCGGCCTCAAATAGAAGCTGGGCCATGCGAGCTCCTGACCACTGACTACAATACATTCAGTGGCCTCACCCCCATCAGGAGCCAAACATGCTACAGCTTCCTTGAGTGGTCAGGCATTGGAACAGGCTGCCCAGAGAGGTGGTGGAGTCACCATCTCTGGAGGTATTCAAGAAACATGTGACCATGGCACTTTGGGACATGGTTTAATGGCCATGGTGGTGTTAGGCTGATGGTTGGACTTGATAATTTTAGAGGTCTTTTCCAACTGAAATGATTCTACAATTCTGTTGAGTTGCGGGAGAGCACTTACATATGCCAACCAGCACAGAGCCAAGGAGGCTGGCATGGATTTGCTTGCTTGGTAGCTGAGCTCTATCAGCTCGGTCTTGCATAACAAATGCTGCCCTGTTGCCCTGTTCATGCCAGAGCCTCCTTAACACTGTTGCTGCTCATGCAGAAAACAAACAATCCTTACACAGCACTGCTGGCAATGATCTATCCTCCTGCCTGCAGGTAGCAAGCTGGGAGAAAGGCATTGCTACACTCCACATCTGAAGGACTTCTACCATAAGGCATTGACTCATTTCCACTGACAACCGAGTGCTCTCAGCTCTGTTTAAAGTCGACTCAACCATCACGGAATCAGACTGTTGTAGTAAGAGGGCAACTTGAAGTAAGGTAGAATGTGGTGTTGGGGAAGAGAGTCAAGAGTTGTATTTAATCTGTAAAGTAAGCACTTTTTTTCCCTTTTCCTCTAAAATCATAGAATCACAGAATGGTAGGGATTTAAAGTGACCTCTGGACATCAATCCCCCTGCCAAAGCAGGATCACCTAGGGCAGGACACAGGAACACATCCAGGCAGGTCTTTAAAGTCTCCGGAGAAGGAGACTTCGCAACGTCACTGGGCAGCCTGCTCCAGGGCTCCAGCACTCTCACAGAGAAGAAGTTTCTCCTCACCTTGAGGTGGAACTTTCTGTGTTCTAGTTTGTGTCCATCGCCCCTCTTCCAATCACGGGACATCATTGAAAAGGGACTGGCACCATCTTCTTGACAGCAACCCTTGAGATATTTACAAACATTAAGATTTTTTTTTTCCCTGGGAAAATGTGAAATCAACTTTACAAAAATCTGTCTGTACTGGAAAGTAAAAAGCCCAACACAGCATAAAAATATTCTAACAGATCCTGCTCACTAATTGTCTGTAACATCCATTCTTAATTTAAACATTTCATTGTTAAAACACTTTAATAGAGTCCAACCATCAATCTAATACCACCATGGCTATTAAACTATGTCCCAAAATGCCATGGCCACAGTTTTCTTGAACACCTCCAGGGACAGTGACTCCACCACTTGCTTCCCTAGTCTGCCTGTTCCAGTGCCTGACCACGCTTGCAGCAAAGAAACTGTTCCTAATCTCCAACCTAAACCTCCCCTGGCACAATTTTGGGTCATTTCCTCTCATTCTGTCACCTGATACTAGGGAAAAGAGACCAACCCTCACCTCACTCCAACCTCCTTTCAAGGGAGTTGTAGAGAACAATGTGGTCTCCCCTCAGTCTCCTCTTCCCAGGACTAAACAACCCCAGTTCACTCAACTGATCTTTCCCATCCCTGTTCTACAAACCCTTCACAATCTTTGTTGACCTTCCCTGTTATCAAATCAGTTTAGCTTAGCTTCAATGAAGAGGATGAATGTATCAAGACTCTCAACAAGACTGTCAGCAGCAAGGGATGGTATGATACTGCCTTTTGGCTCTTGGCAAGGCTGATAATTTCATCCCCCATTTCATTTCATTCTCCATAAATTCTTCAGTCCCTGCTGAAGCCTCTCACATTGGAGCCCTCTGTCTTCTGAAATGTCCTAGTTTGATCTGTCATTATGGTGGCATGTCACATTCCCTTACTGTGTGTGTCTTGCAAGGTGCAATGTGATGCTGGCTGCCAACATAACTAATTGTGAGTGAGTCTTGCTCATGAGGCAGTTTGCTGAAAAACACAGCAGAGAAGACTGTTTCCAGAGTATCTGCTCTTTGAACTGTCTTGGCATCAATGAAACACTTCATTACAGAAAGACATAATAGAACTGTGGGCTGTGTCCAGCCTGGGAAACTTCTGCCCAAACTCCCCACTGTTGCTACCCTTGCTTTGACAGTGATGGTGATAGCAACTAAGGGGATAAATTAATAGACTGGTGGTTCCCAATGCTTTTAGAATGACAATCACATTTGTGACCACCACAATCTTCTATTCTGTTCATGTTTAGCCTCTTCAAGACACCATTCCTTTTTTTTCTGTTAGATGTGGATACTACTTCTTTCTTATCTCCCCTAATACTTCCCCTCATTTAGGAGGTTGGAGTGAGGTGGCAGTCAGCCTCCTCTTCCTAGCAGCAAGTGCTAGAACAAAGGGAAATGGGCTGAAACTGTGATAGGGGATGTTTAGACTGGATATTAGGAAGAATTTCTTTCCTGAAAGAGTGGTCAGGCAGTGGAACAGGCTGCCCAGGGAGGTGGTGGAGTCACTGTCTCTGGAAATGTTCAAGAAATATGTGGACATTGCACTCTGGGACATGGTTTAATGGCCATAGTGGTGTTAAGTTGAAAGTTGAACTAGATTTTGGAGGGCTTTTCTAGTCATTGAACAATTCTGTGATTCCCTGAAAACCAAAATTATATAGAAAAATGTATATTGATAAACAAACAAACAAAAAAACCCCCCAAACAAACAAAACAGCAAACTTTTGGGTGAATTCTTAAGTATTTTTAAGCCTTAGGGTTATGATTTCTGTGATTCTAGGCTGTCACTGCTTTTTCTCCCACTCTGGTGCTGGGACTAAGTGAATATGCCCAGCACAGCTTGTTCAGCTTGATTTGCTGCCTTATCCACAAGCCCTAGTGTGCTTCATCAGCTGGGAACTGGCAATGCGAACACAGCTCCACTTGCAGCTTCCAGCAGAGACATTTCATCCTGTGCCAAGCATGTCAGTGTAACACCCAAATTTAGCATGCCAGTCACTCCTGCTTCCCCTGAAACAGTTCAGGAAGAGTGGGAAATTGTGGCAAAACCACTCAATTGTGTTCAAAGAGAGATTGATAGTGCCATTAATAAAGCTATTGCTAGCAAATAACCCTCTGTACAGACAGACACCAGCACTGCTCTTTAGAGCCAGCTGTCCCTTCTTTTGTCTCTCTCCAACTCCATCTTTGGCCTTTTTTTCTGTGTCAATTTATAGAATCACATCATAATTTCAGTTGGAAGGGATCTCTGACATGGGCAGGGACACCTCCTACTAGACCAGGTTGCTCAAGACCATGCCTCTAGGGAGGGGACATCCGCAGCGTCCCTGGGCACCATGTTCCAATGTCTCACCACCCTCACGGTCAAGAGTTACTTCCTAATATCCAGTCTAAATCTTCTCTCTTCCAGCTTCGATCCAATTCCTCAGGTCCTATCACTACAACTCCTTGTAAAATGTCCCTCCCCAGCTTTTTGGTAGCCTCCTTCAGGTACTGGAAAGGCTGCTTTAAGATAGAAGCATAGAATCATAGA
>WBNM01005724.1:4695-39612 GCA_013399055.1 Ramphastos sulfuratus
ATGCCTTACTCAGGTCCAGGTAGATTACATCAGTTGCCCTTGCCTTGTCCACTGTTGCTGTGACTTCATCATAAAAAGCCACCAAATTGTCAGGCAAGATTTGCCCTTGGTGAAGTTAGTTGCCCTTAGTTGTGATCCAAATCAGCATTGCTTTGTCAATTTCCACCGAGCTTTGGAGGGGAAAAAAGAGAAGCAAAACCCCAGACTTGAATTGTATTTTTATGCTTTGATCCAATGTGAAATCAGTAGAAAAGCACTTGCAGATATTATGGAATCTGTGTGAAAAATCTGAGGGTAAAACTCCTTTATGCAGTGACATAATATCCTAACTTGAGAAATATTCCCCAAATATTCAAAGAATAAAGAGATAAAATTCCCACTGCCCCACAGTTGGATCATCTACCTACTTGAAAATCCTCACTTTGAGAGTACCTTTAAAGTTACTGATGCTGCAGTCTGAATTTTAAAAGCATATATAAAAGTAACAAGTACAAAATGGTTATTTGTGTGGATGCCCCTCCCTGGAAGAGTTCAAAGGCAGTTTTAGATGAGGCCTTCTGCAACCTGGGCTAGTGGAAGGTGTCCTTGCCCATGGCAGGGGGTTAGAGCTAGATGGTTTTTGAGGTCCTTTCCAATCCAAACCATTCTATGAAAATAAAAACATAGTAACAGTGAAAGTGGTCTGTAGGGACCATAATCTGTAATTCTGTTCCCAACAGCATGGCCCTGTTTGACATCAAGACTATAATGCTGCTTCATTAATAGCTCTCAAAGCTGTTGTTTCAGTATGTTCTCACCTAGGGAGTGGCTGCAATGAAACCAGAAGCTTTCAAACACAACACTGCAGTTCTGTTGAGGATGCTACCTCCTTGGCTTTCTGTGAGCATTTTCCTGGTTCTGTACCATGGTATCATAGAATGGCTCAAGTTGGAAGGGACCTCAGAGATCATCTACTCCAACCTCTCTACCAGGGGCAGGGACAACTCTCAACTAGGCTCAGCTGCTCAAAGTCTCATCCAACCTGGCCTTGAATAAGCTCAGGGAGGAGACATCCACAGCCTCCCCTGGGAAGTCTATTCCAGAGTCCCACACCTTTGAACTTCTTCCTAAGACCCAATCTAACCCTGCTCTCCCTCAGCTTCAAACTGTTTCCCCTTGTCCTGTCTCTAGACACCCTGAGGAAATGTCCCTCTGCAGCCTTCCTGTAGGATCCCTTCAGGTATTGGAAGGCAGCTCTAAGGTCCTCCCATAGTCTTCTCTTCTCTAGGCTGAACAACCTCAGCTCCCTCAGCCTATCCTTGGAGCAGAGCTGCTCCAGCCCTTGGATTATCTTTGTGGCCCTCTTCTGGACTTGTATATGATCACTTGTCTCTAATGAACAGCATCAATCTAGCATTGATTAATAGCTTTGGTCAGTTATTCTGAAGTTGTTTGAGTAAAAGTTCATTGGTGGGCCTTGCCTCTTACTCTTCTTAAAAACACCCTAATTTATGTGCTGGATAGAGAGTTTAAACTGGCAGAGGGAAGATTTAGACTGGATGTTAGGAGGAAGTTCTTTACAGTGAGGGTGGTGTGGCACTGGCACAGGTTGCCCAGGGAGGTTGTGGCTGCTCTCTCCCTGGAGGTGTTCAAGGCCAGGCTGGAGGAGGGCTTGAGTGACCTGTACTAGTGGGAGGTGTCCCTGCCTATGGCAGGGGGGTGGAACTAGATGGTCTTTGAGGTCCCTTCCAACCTTACCATTCTATGATTCAATGATTCTAAAGCACAGTCACTGCTGAGCAGTCCAGGCAGGGCTGAGTACAAGTGCCTGAGCAAAAGCAGCTCATCAGGACCTGCCAGTCAGAGCGGTGCATTGTGGAGGGTTACTGGGGGAGGGTTACTATGCTTCAGCAGTGTGAGCAGCCCAGGAGGGGAAGCTGTGAGCAGAGAAACCAGCTCTGATGTTTAATTCCTTAAAAAGGTGAAAAGGGAAAGAGGTGAAAAGGGAAAAAGGTGAAAAGGGAAAAAGGTGTTATCAAACAAAGTGAGCTGCATCAAAGAGCTGCCTCTATCAGCAGCTTTCTCTCTGGATCAGGAAAAAAACCTGAAGGCTCCTAAATCTTGGCTTAGGCAAAGCTAAGAGTGATTTTCATTTGGAATATTATCCTTTCACATTTATCACTGTGGATCTTCTCCCAGCTGTGGCTTGTGGCTCAGCAGGAGTTGGAAATCTGGGGTGTTTGAGAGCTGCACCTGGGAGAGCGATGCCTACTTCCCCAGGTCCTCCTGATCTGCTCTGGGCTTGGGTTAGCTCCTGCTGTTTGCAGAAGCAGGAATTTCTTTGTTCTTCAGACATTCTGGAGGAATTGTTTGCATGATCTCCACCCCTGGAGCACAGAAGGGGTGCAGCTGAAGCAGCACCTGTGCTTGCTTCTGCACAAGGCAAGGAGAGCAGGACATGAGCAGGGTTGGGCTCTCATGACCAATGCACACCATTGAGCTGATGCTGGCTGAGGAGCACACGACTGGCCTGCTAATCTGTTTAGGCAGGGAAAGAAAGCACTCAGAGTTTCTTTGGAGTTATTCACTCTTCTGGCCATGCACACACGTTCTACACAACCAGGAGCACCAAAGCCTCCTTCCTTGTAGCCTCCTTACCAAGACGGACTCTGTCACAAAGCACAGTAATGTACTTTGGATGGAAGCAAGCTTCTACTTTTGAAAACAAACATGTTTTCCAGGTAACTGATTTCATTTTTACTCAGGCTATTTACTGAAATTTCCAGTGCTGAGGACAAGGTTATCAGTTAGTTAGAATCAATACAGACTTGTTTGTGGTAAAGGATCCAGATCTTTGTATCTCTTGGGGAGACTTGTTGGGGCAAGCTCTTGCTTACAGAGTTTGTTCTGGTAATGAGGAGAGATGAGTGCTCATCTCTCAGCATCTAAAACTTTACTGAGAAATCATGGTGGGGACTGGAAAGGACCTCTGCAAGTCATCTAGTCCTGTCTCCCTGCTGAAGCAGGGGCACCCACACCAGGTTTCCCAGGATCACAATGTCCAGGTGGGTTTGGAGTCTCTCCAGAGGAGACTCCACAACCTCTCTGGGCAGCCTGTTGCAGGGCTCCAGTGCACTCACACCAAAGAAGTTTTGCTTCATTTTCAGATGGAACCTCCTTGGTTCTAGCTTGTGCCCATTTGCCCATGTCCTGTCACTGGTCACCACTGACAAGAGCCTGGCCCCATTTTCTTGCCCCCCACCCTTTAGGTCTTGCTGAGCACTGAGAAGATCTCCTCTCAGAGTGTTTTTCTCCAGGGTTAACAGCCCCAGAGCTCTCAACCTTTCCTCCTCACAGAGATGTTGCAGTCCCTTCAGCATCTTCATGGCTGCTGCTGGACTCTTTCCAGTAGATTCCTGTATCTCTGGAACTGAGGAGCCCAGAACTGAACACAATGCATTCCATCAGTGTTCCCTTCTGGCTTTATGCATCCAGCAGCTGCAGGAGCATCCAAACAGAATGATGATGTGGTGCAGACCACCAGTCTTGGAGTATGCTCAGCAGCTGTTCACAGGGGTGGCCTCCAGTCTGCAGTCCACATGTGAGGACATGGGAGATCATCTTCATCCTCTATGAGTATATATCCTCAACACCTTAGAGAGGGGAGAGGGTGTTCATGAGGAATGTCTGCAGATAGTTGTCTTCTCTTCTCATTTTTGTCTGAAAGGGATTCAGACCCAAATCCTCCTGATTATAGAAAAGCTGTAGGGACAGAAAGAATCCTTGTGGAATGTGAAAGCAAAATGTAGGGAGCTGCAGAATACAGAAAAGCTGCATTATAGGAAAGGCTCCAGAGTATAAATTTAAAACCTATACAAAAATTTTTATTTATAGCTTTTGATTTTAGTCATCAAACTCTTTAACTCCACAGACAACAAGACAGATGAGATTGCTCTGGGAAAGCACTTCTAACATCCAGCTCTTTATATATAGCAGATGGCTGCAGAAATGTACACACAACTTCATTTAGAAGTTATTTCTGTTNACAATCACTCTGCTGAAGTAGAGTTTGCAGTTGTTGAACCCAAGTAGAGTGAAGCTGGGATAGGAGCACCTGAAGTTATTGCAGATCTGTCTTAAGTGCTTGTCCTGGGTTTGCTGGAACACAACCACAGAGCAGATACCAGCTGCAGGTCATTAGCAATTTGGAGTTAACCAGGAGAGCTGATCTGAGTTGGCTACAGGTGCATCCCATCTCTCTTAATATAAAAGGAGAAGTTTGAAGAGAAAGAAGCTTTTTAGTAGAGCCTTTTGTTTAGACTTTCTCTGATACTGCCTTTCTTTTCTTTGTACTTTTCCAGGTCTGTTTTCCTATTTATTAAAATTATTGTGCTTTCAGTGGGCTGAATGTAACTTGATAAACATTTTTTTATTTGCTTTCATGGCAGTTTTGTTGTTTCAGTGACTCTGTTTCTTCTGTCTTTTTTCATCCCATAGGTCTCCTTTTCCTTATGGCCCTTCTCTGCTGCTGTGGGATGGTTGGGTGATAGACCAGCTGCTGCAGTTTAGCCCCATGGACAAGGTAAGACACAGACAATTATATTTTGCTGTTAGATGTGCTTTTTGTCTTCTTTAATTCTGTTCTTCTTTAATTCAATTCTAAAATTGGAGTGGGAATACAGATTTCTGTTAGATAGGTCATCCAAGAGCATTAGGTGGCTGGAAGTAGAAATTCAGTATTATGTTTCTCTAAATGTTTACCATTTGTATCCCATTTGTGTTCTCCTGAGCAGGAATCTTATACTTTTGCACTTGGCCTGCTGCTGTTGCTGTATCTAAATGCTCTTTGTCTCAGTTTGTGGCTACTGGCCTTATTTGTGGTGATCAAAGACCATGTCTAATCCCACCTGCAATGAAAGTTCTCTCTACAGCTACCTGAAAGGAGGTTGTAGTGAGACCCTGTAGGTCTCTTCTCCCAAACAGCTCATGAAAGGAAGAGGGAATGACCTCAAGCTGTGCCAAGAGAAGATTAAATTGGATGTTAGGATGAATTTCTTTAGTGAAAGAGTGGTTAGGGATTGGAATAGGCTGCCTAAGGAGGTGGTGGGTCACCATCTCCAGAGGTGAGTGCATGTAGCACTTTGGGACGTGGTCTAGTGGTCACGCATGTGTTGGGTAGGAGGTTGGATTTGATGATCTTAGAGGTCTTTTCCAGCCTTAGTGATTCTGTGCATATAGCTCCATGTGTCTGTGTGTGTTTGCTGTAGTACTGGATATCCACAGGATTGAAATTTCAAGGCAGCTCTGCTTTTGGTTTGATGTGGGGGTTTTATTGCCTTTTTTATTTCTTTTGTTGGTTGGGTCGGTTGGTTTACTTTGGGGTTTTATTTGCAATTGTTTTGTTTGGTGTGTTTTGGGGTGTGTTTCTTTTTTTCTTTTGTGTTTTTCTGGTGCAGAAAAGCTCTTCATTTCAGATGAGTGTCTTCAGAACAAGCTAGAGCCAACCACAATGTCCTTTCAAGCACCTGGGGCAGAAATAATGACTCCTAACCTGAAGTAAATATCTGCTCAATTCTAAGCACTTCACAAGCCATTAGGTACATTTTGCTTCCTCCCTGGGGGTGTTCAAGGCCAGGTTGGATGAGGCCTTAAGCAGCTGAGTCTAGTTGAGAGGTGTCCCTGCCCAGGGAGGTTGGAGTAGCTGATCTCTAAGGGTCCTTCCAGCCCAAGCCATCCTGGGCATGTCTGTGCACTCAGAGTTAGGCATGTGATTTCAGTTAAGCATATAACCTTGAATGAAGCCCTCAGAATATAAAACACATAATGAAAATCAAGTCTGTGTTGCATCTTCACCCCTCCAAGTTTCTCTGTGCCACTGAGGTGAAAGAAAATCCTGGAGATAAATGTTCAAGGAGCAGGCTGACAACTGTAATGAAGTTATGGGCTATGACTGGAGAATAATGGCACTGCTTGAAATGGCTGTGTGAAAAAAGAGGCAGAATGTGTCTAGTTGTTGACAGAAAGCACATAAAGGAGAGTGAGACTAGTAATTTTTTTTATATGTACAGTTTATTTTATAGTACATTATACTAAACATTTAAATGAAATACAAAAATTAGATTATTACAGGGGGGAAAAAAAAGGATCTGACGCTTGAATACTTGTCTGTCTTCTAAAATGATGATTCTCTTCTGTCAGAGATGATAATTTATGAGCTTGGATTGTCCCCACAGAGCAAAAGGAGACAATGGAAATGTTTTATTTATAAAGGTTGTTCATTATAACGATCGAGGAAAGCAAACATGAATACAGTAAGAGGTCCTGAATGGTCTGGGTGGGGGAGCAGGGAGGGTAAGTGGCAGAATGTAGTTCAGAGTTTCAAAGAGCAGCTCTTGGAACTTCTCAGACTCCTTTAGCTGGAGTAGGAAACCAAGACGAGTGGTTGCCAGACCTGAGGGATAGGATGTATAGGATGTATATATACAACTCCAGGCTGGGTGGGGAATGGCTGAGAGCAGCCCTGAGGAAAAGGANACTGGGAGTGATGTCATTGAGAGCAGACCTACAGAGAAGGATGTGGTGCTGGTGAGTGCAAAGCTGGACATGAGCAGGCACTGTGTACTGCCAGCTCAGCCCCAGCTCTGTCCTGGGCTGATCCCCAGCAGCAGGGGCAGAGAGGAGATTCTGCCCCTCTGCTCCCCTTTGCTGAAACTTCACCTGCAGTGCTGGGACCAGCTCTGGAGTCCTCATCACAGACAGGAACCTGTTGGAGAGGTAGTAGGGGAGGCTACAGCAGTGTTGGCAGGGCTGCTGTGAGGCCAGCCTGAGAGAGTTGGGCTTGTGCAGCCCAGAGAAGAGAAGTCTCCAGGGATACCACCTGGTGGCCTTTCAGTGCTTGCAGGGGCTGGTCAGAAAGCTGGGGACAGACTTTTGAGCAGAGCCTGTTGTGAAAGGATAGGGAGTGATGGTAAACTGAAAGAGGGAGATGTAAACTGGAGACAAGGACAAAATGTTTTCCAGTGAGGGTGGTGAGACCCTGTCACAGGTTGCCCAGAGAGGAGGGAGATGCACAGTTTTGCCCTTGCCGCTAACAGAAAGAGTAGGAACTGGATTATCTTTAAGGTCACTTGCAACCTAAACCATTCTGTGATTCTATGCCCACCCCAAGAACCACTGCAGGTCAGGTCGTTCGTGGCTCTGAGCAACCTGCTGTAGTTGCAGATGTCCCTGCTGACTGCAGGGCGGGGGTCAACCTGGAGGGCTTCTAAGGAACTCTTCCACCCCAAACCCATCTATGATCCAAGAATGTTCTCTTTCCAGCCCTGCTAACCATTTCTGCAGTTGCAGTTGAGAACTATTTTCCTGCCTTTTGACAGAAGGCTTTTTTTTCAGCGAGGCAATGGTGACATGTATCAGCAGTATGACACATCACTGAGGGGTAAAAGCTTTGGGTGACTAATTCAAAGGTTGGAGCTGGTTCATTTCCA
This sequence comes from Ramphastos sulfuratus, assembly GCA_013399055.1. NCBI lineage: Eukaryota > Metazoa > Chordata > Aves > Piciformes > Ramphastidae > Ramphastos > Ramphastos sulfuratus. Next base: position 12,162 of record WBNM01005724.1, read on the forward strand.
TATAATCAGTGAAGCAGATATTTAAACACAGCAGCTCAGATGTGTGAGAGTGCCCTCCCTCCCACTTGGTTGTTTTTTTTTTTTTTTTTAAAGCAGTCTGAAAAGTGCTTTAAGAAGCAAGTTTTGTCTTTTCAGGAGATGAGATTCTAGTTTGTCCCTTTGGGGAAGGTGTCATTTTCTTGTCTGCTTGCTTTGTTTGTCATGCTTGCCAAACACTGTATTCCCTAGTTCAATATTTTTATTAAAAACCAGGGTCAAAAGTAAATTTGACTTTGGCAGCCTAACAGACCTCTGAAGAATATAACTCTGGTGTTTGCTGTGCAAACAACTCTGGAGAAGCCTCCAAATATGACCTCAAAACTCCCCAGCTGAAAATCTGCAGCAAAGGGAGGGAGATTCCTTGCCTTCAGTGTTGTTTGTTTGTTTTTTTTTTTTTCTTCTCCTACATTCTCTTTTAAAAACATAGATAGCATGAGATAAAAGAGCTTAATGAGATCTGCATATCTTATCATAGTATTTTACCTTCTAGAAGCTGATAAGAGGTTTTCAGGAGTAAGTACTGCATGGATCAAGGCTCCGGAAATAAATAAGGGATTGGTTGCTTGGTTTCTTTTAACTCAGTGGTGTGAGGTCTGAGCTTTCAGTGGCCAGAACAGAAACAAAACTCTGCTCAATTGTTGCAGCTGTCTAAAACGTCTGGGAGGTTCAGAGCATTGCTTTAAGCACTGAATGCAAAGCATAGCAAGGCCTGAGGAATTCATGCATGGCTATGAGAATCATAGAATGGTAAGGGTGGAAGGGACCTCAAGGATCATCTAGTTCCAACCCCCTGCCATAGGCAGGGGCACCTCCCACTAGTACAGGTCCCTCAAGACCTTGTCCAACCTGGCCTTGACCACCTCCAGGGAGGGAGCAGCCACAACCTCCCTGGGCATCCTGTGCCACTGTCTCGCCACCTTCACTGCAAACAACTTCCTCCTAACATCCAGTCCAACCTATCACCTAACCCTTCTAATGAACTAACCCATGACACTAAGTGCCTCATGCAGCCTCCTTTCAAACACCTCCAGGGATGGGGACTCCACCACCTCCCCACGCAGCCCATTCTGATGCCAATCAATCTTGCTGTAAAGAACTTCTTCTTAACATCCAGCCTGAACCTGCCCTGGTGCAACTTGAGGCTGTGTCCTCTTCTTCTGTCCCTGGGTGCCTGACAGAAGAGACTCAAAGGTCTTTTCCAACCTGGTTAATTTTGTGATTCTGTGTGATTATGATAAAAGGAGGTTCAGGAGAGGCCTTCTTGCTCTCTACAGCTCCCTGGAAGGAGGTTGGAGCCAGGCTGGGGATCATTCTCTGTCTTATCACAAGTAACAAGTGGTAGGATGAGAGGAAATAACCTTGAGTTGCACTGGAGGGAGGTTTAAGAACAATTTTTTCCCTGAAGGTGTTGTCAGGCACTGGCATAGGCTGCACAGGGCAATGGTGGAGTCCCCAAATCCCTGCAGGATTTAAGAGCTGTGTAGATGTGATGCTGAGGGATGTGGTTTAGTGCTGAGCTGGCAGTGCTGGGTTCATGGTTGGACTTGATCATCTTAAAGGTGTTTTTTAACTTGAGCAATTCTGTGGCTCTGAAGTGTTCATTCCTCCTTAAAGAGCTAAATGATCTCAAATACAAATTCTTGGTGCAGAGCTGGGAGATCTGAATGTGCTGAAGTACATAAGCTGTGATCTCAAAGCATGGGGTGCAAGAAGGCATTGCAGTGTTGGATTTCAGAGCTGGAGTGCTCACCTGGGACAGGTTGGAGTTGCAAGGTGGAGTGAGTATGTTGTGTATCTTCAGCTTTTGAAATAGAAAAGCAAGCGTGTGTAGAGCTTACAGACTAAGAGCCTATTTTCTTGCCCTCATGAAGTTGGTGGGTCTTTAATTTTGAGTAGATCTGGGATACATCTTTGCAGAACCCAACTGAGTAAAAGAAAGTCAAACAATTTAATCCAGCTTCTCAGCTAAGGTTTGTAATGGTTGTTCAGGCAAACAACTGCTGAACCTCATTGCCCCTTTCCCTGACAGGGAATTTGTGATTTCATCCCTTAGAGGAATTTGGGTTCGGAAATAACTTAGCAGAAGGAGTGGAGGATTGAAGAAGGAAGAGATTGCAGACACTATGAATTGGCAAAGTGGCCAAAATGGGGACAGGAGATACTATTTTACCTTTGTGATCACCAAACATTACTTAGCACTGAGATAAAGAGGATGGTTTTGTATTCCAGAGGGACTTGCATCAGAGTCTAAAACAGCAAGAGGTCACGAAGAGTGAGCAGGCTCTGCAGCAGGGTGGAGAAAGCAAAAANTGCTCCAACAGTTCCACGCCCTTGCTGTGCTGGGGGCTCCAGAACTGTACACAGTATATAATATAATAATAATGAAACAACTGTAACCTGACAGGTGTTATCCAGGGAAAAATTCAACGCAATGGCAGTGAAGACATCACTTAAGAACTGTGCCATTTTGGAGTGGTAAAACCTCCACCCAACTTGAAATCCAAACATTTCTGCTGGTGGTTTGATAATTTCAGTTACTGTTGCATGTGGATTCTCAGCACAACTGAAATGTGCTCATCTTTTAATTGCTGATGGCTGCATGAATTTCTGTGTTACAGCAGTAGGTAGGTCAAAGGGGGCAGATTAGAGATGAATACATTGACACTGTCCAGAAAATTCATCTGTGGTGGAAAGTTGATTTATTTTTTTGTCCATGTGACATCACTGCTCTTCAGGTGCCAGTAATTGTAAACATCCCTTGTTTTCAATTCTTTGCCCCCTTAATCTCATTAGGAGAATATCAGACGTTAAATCTTTTAAGTAGCATTAGTGTGTGTGTGCTCATCCATAACATATGAGAACTCCAGTCAGTTCTTACCACCTGCCTGGGACAAAATGTTTGCTGTTTTGCATGTTACTCTGCTGAACAATGAGGTTTGACTCCACCAAGACTTTGCTGGCAAGGGTGGCTGTAACTTGAAAAGAATTAACATTGGAAATCAGACTGACAGGACAAATTAGAGAGGGAGAGGAGATGTGCGTGGAGGGGAAGAAACTGTCTGGTGCTGTTAGATGAGCAACCTTTCCAAGGAGCATTTCAAAATGAGTTTGAAGATGCAAGATCATCTCAATACAGCTGGCCTGATGGTTGTGCACATCTTCATCATCAAGGTCATAGGATGGAGGCAGTAAATGCATGAGAGAAAGTTGTGAGGAATTGTTTGCACAGCCTCTTGTTGTGCCGAGCTTTCATCTGCACCCATAACCTAAATTGAAGAGAGCAGCTTGTCTTCCTGCAGGAAATAACTAATTTCTGGCTCTTGACAGTTCTTCCTAGTTGTAAAGAGAGCTTTTCTCTATTGCCCTTCATGCTCATCTCTTCCTTCTTGCTTCCTTGTTCCCTTCTGTCTCAAAACTATTTGCACATCTGTTCTCGCTACATTCCCTCACTCTTGCAGAAAGAAAATGATTGAACTTTTAAGGTATGAGACAAAAGTCTGATGCTTATCATCTTTCCACTCATGGCACAAAGTGACTTGGCTGTTCTGTGGGGTTGTTTTTTGCTTCAGGCACTGGAATCAGCTGCCCAGGGAGGGGGTGGAGTCACCCACCCTGCATGTGTTTAAGGGTCTTTTGGATGTGGGGGTTAGGGAGATGGTTTAAAGTGAGTCTTGTAGAGTGGGGTATAGGTAGGGATTATTGGAATGGGCTGCCCAGGGAGGTGGTGGAGTCACTGTCCCTGGAGGTGTTCAAGACAAGCCTGGATGGGGCACTTAGTGCCATGGTCTAGTTGATTGGCTAGGGCTGGGTGATAGATTGGGCTGGATGAGCTTGGAGGTATCTTCCAACCTGCCTGATTTTGTGATTCTATGAATTGGTGATTCCGAAGGGCTTTGCCAACCTGGGTGTTTCTGTCATTCAGGAAGAGGTAAATTTCCCCTCCTAATTGTAAGACAGGGACTTTGTGAATCTACCATAATTTTAAAGCTTCTCTTCTGAAACTGGTCTGCTAGCAGCAAAAAAGAAATCATCCTTTTCAAAGTAAACAAACCCAGGAGTAAAACCACCATGTAGCTCTCACAGAGGCACTGATAGGACAGCAGTCCTCCAGATGTTGTTCCTTCTAGCTCCACAGCAGCCATGGGAAGGTCTGTTGGACCTTCCTTCACTTAAACATGGGAGCAATATGAACTGTGATGGCTCCTGCCAGTCTGTGCAAGAAAACCTTGTGACAATGCTGTGAAGAACAGAAAGGGCAGAGGTAGATGTGACTAAATTGGTGTCCTCCACTGAAGCTGCAGTACACAGAGAGGGTTGCGTGGGTGTATCTGGCTCTTTGCTGAGTGAGTCCACCCTGCATCAGCTGAGTTTCCCTCAGTTACCAAAGGAAGCTGGCAGTTACAACATGGACTTGTGTTCTACAAATACCACAAAACCCCTTTGATCAAACAAGATGAAGGTGAAGTTTATGCCCTGGCAAATCCGTGAGTGCTTTGGTGTGAGTTTCGTTTTACCCTCAGGCCTGTGGTTTAGGTTGGGTGAACCCCACTATATGTTTTTCATGGAAAATGCATCAAAAAATCATTGGCTGTTGTGGCTGTTTGGCAAGAGGAGCTGGAGATGAGAGCTAATCTGTTTAAAATCACAGCCGCCGCTGTTGTTCAGATTATGGATCCTTCAGGAACTGCATTCCACGGACTCAAAAAGCCCAAATTTTTGTTTTGTAAAGCCACATGGCTGCAGTTGATAGTAAAATCTGTTGTTAACCCCCTTTTCTGTAATATAATTAAAACACTGCTCAATTATCTGGTTAATGTGACCTGGCTGCTCCCCCAAGGCACACCCCTTTTGTGTCTCCTAATCCTGTCCTTTGTAGTTGGCTGCCCATGGCAGGGGCTGTGAAACCTTGTTTAAAGATTCTGAGATCTTCTTAATCCCTTCCCTGATGAGACACCCTTTGCTGAAAGCTGGGGGGGAAAGGTCCATCTGTCTTGCAACATATGTGTTTACACTGTAAAATCAGTAAATACAGCAGTGTGCTCTTGGTGCCAAGAATTTCCTTTAGTCATAAATTGAGAGGCATTGTTTTGTAGTTGTTACTGGAGTTTACAGACATCACAGGGACCACTATTGCTAATTACCTACAGCAGGAAAAGAAAAAAGACATCCCTGCAGCTCAGAACTGGAGATGGGAAATGTCACCCCTCTCCTAATCTGAAAAGATTGTCACAGAGAAGGAGTTAAACGTCTCACTTGAGTGTGCTTCTGGTTTCCACAGCAAGGCCATTATTTAGCTCTGTGTTTGCACACTTGGGGGATGAAAGATTGGGTTTTCACACCATCTACTTTGCTGTCTGCCTCTTACACACCTGAGTGAGCAGCTGGGCTCTCTACAGCTTACTAGAGAGGTAGGATCCAACCAGCTCCTGTTTTAGACTCTTAAGTTAGATACCTAAAAGGGGATGCTGCAGCTGTCCTACTAATAGATCTATTAATAAATCACTGCTCTGCTCTAATGAGGCCACAGCTGGAGTACTAGGTTCAGCTCTGAGCTTCCCAGTTTAGGATAGGCAGGAGACTGCTGGAGAGAGTCCAATGGAGGCTATAAAGCTGCTGAGGGGCCTGGAGCATCTCTGTGAGGAAAGGCTGAGAGTTTGGGGGCTGTGGAGTCTGGAGGAGAGCAGCCCCAAAGGGCATCTGATGAATGCTCAGCAAGAGCTAAAGGACCTGTGGAGGACAAGAGGATGAGGCCAGACAGTGGTGCCCAGTGACAGGACAAGGGACAGTGAGCACAAACTGGAACCAAGCAGGTTTTTTCTTAAATGTAAGGAAAAACTTGTTTTTTGTGAGACCCTGCAGCCAGGCTACCCAGAGAGGTTGTTGCTTCTGGAGAGATTTCAGTCTTACCTGAACATCATTATCCTGGGCAAGCTGCTGTGTGTGACCCTGCTTCAGCAGAGGAGTTGGGCTAGATGAAGTTACTTGCAACCCCCACCATGCTGGGGCAGGGGGGGCTGTGAAAAGCAGGAGAAATAGAAGCATATTTCTATCAAGAACCATAAGTTAAGCTCTCTGGCACATTAGGTGGCTGTACTGTTTACCTGTTCCTTGCAATGAAAAAAATAATTCAACTTTTTGGCTTGGAGAAGACTAAGAAGTGACCTCATTCGTGTTTATAAATATCTGGGGTGCATCAGAAGGGCTGGGGTTAGAAGACTGAGAGAGGTTCTCCTGCCCCTCTACTCTGCCTTGCTGAAGCCACATCTGGAGTACTGTATCTGGAACCTCAGTTCAAGAGAGACATAGAACTGCTTGACCGTGTCCAGCACAGAGCCACAAAGGTGATGAAGGGAATGGAACAGCTCTTTTATGAGGAGAACCTGAGGAGCTGGGGCTGTGCTGCTTGGAGAAGAGGAGACTGAGAGGTGACCTCAGCAATGGTTATAAAGATGTAAAGGTGAGTGCCAGGAGGCTGGAGCCAGGCTCTGCTGGGTGATGCCCAATGCACAAGGGGCAATGGTGGAAGTTGAGGCATAGGAGGATCCATGTGAAGATTTTTTTTTCTTTCCCACCCCTGTGAGGGTGACAGAGCACTGGAACAGGCTGCCCGACAGGGTTGTGGAGTCTCCCTCTCTGGAGATATTCAAGACCTGCTTGGATGCATTCCTGTGTGATCTGCTCTAGGTGATCCTGCTCTGGCAGGGGGACTGGACCAGATGAGCTTTGGAGGTCTCTTCCAGCTCCTAACATTGTATGATTCTTGCTATCTGTGGATATTCCCTCTCTGGGAACGTTCGAGGCCAGGCAGCGTGGGGCTTTGAGCATGCTGATGTAGTGGAAGATGTCCCTGCCTATAGCAAGAGATTGGAACTAGATGATCTTTAAGGTTTCTTCCAACCTAAACCATTTTGGGCTTCTATATTGTTTGAATTTCTAGTTTAAAATTGGTCAGAACTCCCCTCTAAACACAGACTTGTTCACTGATATTCATGTGGCTGTTGTGCCTGTGGAGAGGCTTTTACAGAACATGGCTTGCTCTGCAACTTTTTGTTCAGATTTTGGATTGGAAATGTCCCCTAGATATGGCAATTGAGTTTTAAGGAAACATTTAAGAAGTCAGTAAAACAGAAGTCCCTGGAAACAGTGTGATGAAATGGATCTGTCTGGCACACAGTGGTAGAAGCCAACATCATTTCTTGTAGAGGTGACATGGGAAGGAGAGCCTTGAACTGGGATTTCAAAGAGGCAAACTGGGTAACTTGTTCCTTTTTTACAGGAAATTTCTACTCCCGGGGAGGTGTGAAATACACAGAATTGTCAGGGCTGGAAGGGACCTCAAGGATCATCTAGTTCCAACACCCCTGCCATGGGCAGGGAAACATCACACTAGATAAGGTTACCCAGAGCCACATCCAGCCTGGCCTTAAAGATCTCTGGGAATGAAGCTTCCACCACTTCCCTGGGCAACCTGCGCCATTGTTTCACCATCGTCATGCTGAAGAAGTTTTTGCTGGTGTCTAATCTAAATCTCCCCTCATCTAGCTTGGATCCATTCCCCCCCAGTCCTATCACATCTGAATCAGGTGGAAGGCAGAGGAGTTCTGACTCTGAGGCTGCTATGAGCTGGAATTAGTCTGCTAAATGGTGAGCAAGAGGGTAGATTTGGGGAGAGAGACAAAGCCACTTAGGAGGAATTGTGTGGACAGGATGTGATCAAGGATGGTGTAGGGACAGTTGGTGAGTGAAGCCCCAGGTAATGACAACTGTGAGGCTGCAGTGCTGAGGTTCTGTTCAGAAATAGTCAGGTAGTGCTTTGGAAAAAAGATGAATGTTAGTGATGACATCCAGGAAAGCTGTTGGTACTGTCTGTGGTGGTGAAGGCTGGAGAGGGCAGAACAGTGATGAATGTAAATCACTTGAGTAAAGCAGCACCTGAAACTGAATAGCCACAAACCAGGAGGCTCAGGAGAGAGGCTAGGCTGAATTCTGAGACCAGTGAGGTATGAAATAGATCTAAGAGCCATTAATATACCAAGTGGGGATCAATTTCTGCAAGGGGCAGATAAAACACTGTGGAAAGGGAAGAGGAGGAGTCCACAGACCCATGTACTCTGATTGCCTGTACTTACTAAGCATGTTAATGTGGGTTACAATAGCACTAATTATGAACTACAGAAGAGGCTGGGTTAAATGAGGTGAGAACTAAGTCAGTGATCTGATTCAGAAGCCAGGCAAGTGCCTTGAAGATAGGGTTGGAGATAGAACTGTGTGATCACATCTGCAGGTAGAGATTTCCTGGGTGAGAGGAGGAGTATGGGGAGCTGCAGGCTGCAAAGGTCCAGGTGGTTCTTGTTCTGTGGATGTGTATGGTGGAAATCAGGTACTTGTCAAAGGTGTCAGATGTTTGTTCTCCATGGATGCCACATGTCATCAGACAGTCAGCTTTCATTTTTTCCAGTGGGGTATGGTTGCTTGGGAGATGATTTCAGGAACTTGGGAAATTAGCTGCTTATTGCTTCTCAGGAATTTCCTATTAAAGCAGAATTTTCTCCAGGTAAAAAATCTCCTGTGTTCAGGAGACTCTGGGTGTTCTCCAGTACTCCTGGATTATTTCTGTTGTTCTCTTGAGGGAACAACTCTTGTAAGCCATCCCAGAAGAGCATCAGTGTAAAAATAGCCAAGGGAAGCTTGAAAAGCAGAGGTGGGAATGATCAGCTTTGGAGTGGGCTGGGAAGAGGATCTTGTGAGACAAGATTTTCTTGGTTTGCAATTGATTAGACTGTTAGCTTGCAAACAATTCCAGGAGCTGATATCTGCATGTTGGCTCCTGCTTGCAGAAATCCTGACTGAGGAGGTTAGAGAGAAACTCTCTCACACCTTGGTTAGTTGCTCTGTTGTAGTTACCCAGATGCTGTTACTTAAATACTCTGATAAAGAAGTTTCTGTGTTATCTGCAAGCAGGTAACAGCTGTTGGTTGAGGCCAAACCTCTGAATAATTCTAATAAACACTTTGTTTTCTAGTTGCAATATGAATTCCTCACATTGCTATTCCTCCTTTGTTATTCACATCTATTGTGATTGAGAGCTTTAAAAATGACCTGGACAATTGCTATTTCTGATATTTGCTGAGCAGATGTAGATGAGTGAGCTGTACTAGTGGGAGGGGTCCCTGCCTATGGCAGGGGGGTGGGACTAGATGATCCTTGAGGTCCCTTCCAACCTGACCATTCTATGTTGCTGTATCACAGCATGAAATGTGTCCTCCATTTGATGTGCAGGAGAGAGGAGCAAGCAGGGCCATAAACCAGACATCCCTTTGCAACGTGAAATGGGATTTAGATGAAAATGAGCAAGGAGCTGATTCTAGTGGGGAAAAGTCAGAAGAAGGCATCTTAGAGTGGTTTTGAAGGGTTCCTAGTTCTGCATTGAATGTGTGGCCATCTGCAAGGGGTGGAAGGAAAGAAACTCAAGCCACCAGAGAACAGCCCCTTGTTATCTGTAGAGGCAGAAAGATGAGAACATCTGAACCAGTGGGTAGCAAAGAATGTCAGTTATGTTCCAATATAGATTGGTGAGTAAAGATAATCATCAGTAAATTAGAAGAGGTGTTGAAAGCTCAGTTAATTATAGGAAATGAGGAAATTAGAGTGCTGAGTCTGTTTCTGATTCACTTGTTAAATTAACAGAGGAGAAGTGGAGTTTTTGTCATCTGCACTTCTGCTTCAGGTATACATTGACATCAGGTGTAGGGTTTTATTTATTAATACCTCCTCAAGTGAGGGTCCTGGTGTTTTGCTGGGGATCATCTGGAGCAGAAACCTACAGGATCCAGGAGGATATTTCTGCCAGGGAGGCCTGAGGCAGCAAAAGGAGCTCCACTGTCCACATGAGTATTGGCTTTGCTGCCTGTGGCTGCTTCACTTCCCTGGCTTGCTCTCTATGACAGCCATCAGGCATCTGTTGGGAAGTGAAGGGTTTGCTGAGACTCAGGATGTGTTGGTCCTGTTGGAACAAGTGTCAGCCTGTGTGAGGAAAGGAGGGGAGCTACAATGCCTCTTACTGATTTTGATTTCATTGCATCTCCCTGAAGATCAGGAATGGTTTTATTTGTTGTGAGTGACCATTGCTACTGATTGTGGATACAAGAAACTATTCAAGTAGAACTACTTCCCCCTTCCCCACCTTAAAATCATAGAGGAAAAAAGAGTTTTTAGATTCTCCATATCTTATTTTAAAATCATTATTAAATTCAGCATGTGTGAGAGAAGTGGCTTGCCCTTAAATGTATTAAAAATTGTGCCTCTCAGCTTACTTTATGATTTGGAATTTGTGCCTGTATTTGAGTTTGATATTTGGATGATCCTTTATTCCTTAGGATAACTCTGTGAATGCTTGATGGGCTGTTTAGTACAGGAGGAAAAGGAGGAGGAGGTGGTAGTGGTGGAGGGCTGGAGCCTAAATACCACAAAATGTCTGAGATATTTTGGCAGATATTTTTTTAATGGAGAGTTTTGAAACTCTTTGGAGCTACATCCTTGATTACAGATGTGACTTGGCGAGACAGGGTGGATTGGAGCCTCCTTATAAGAAACTCATTGTTCCAGTCAAGCTTTCTTGTCATAGGGACATAATTTATACATAACTTTCTGTTGTGGTTTTTTTTGAGTCCTTTTAACTCTTGGAGCATTCAACCACAAGCATATGCTTCAATGATCTATCTATATCCATATATCTATATATTTATATAGATATATCTATATAGATATCCATATATGGATATTTAAATGATCCATGTAGAATCATAGAATGGTAAGGTTGGAAGGGATCTCAAGGATCATCTAGTTCCAACCCCCTGCCATAGGCAGGGGCACCTCCCACTAGAACAGGTCACTCAAGGCCTTGTCCAACCTGACCTTGAACATCTCCAGGGAGGAAGCAGCCACAGCCTCCCTGGGCAACCTGTGCCAGTGCCTCTGTAAAGAACTTCCTCCTGACATCCAGTCTAAATCTCCCCTCTGCCAGTTCAAACCCATTGCCCCTTGTGCTGTCATTGCAAGACCTTGTCAATAGTCCCTCCCCAGCCTTCCTGTAGGCCCCCTTCAGATCCTGGAAGGCTACTCTAAGGTCTCCTGGAAGCCTTCTCTTCTGCAGGCTGCAGAGCCCCAACTCTCTCAGCCTGTCCTCATAGCAGAGCTGCTGAAGCCCTCAAGTACCTTTCAGAGCTGAAAGAGGTACCTAAAACCTATCAGCTTTCTTGGAAGTAGTTTCTTCACATCACAATACATAGTCCTTGATTATTTATTTACTTTTTTCAATCCTTGCTTATGTGATAATTCCAAGTAAAATCAAATCTTCCTTGCAGTGCCTCTTTCAGTTGGGAAAGAAGTTATGAAACCACACTGGAATTACTGGACAGCTTACAGAAAATGGAATATTGACTGTTGGCAAAGGAATTGGGTGAAACAGGAATCCGGCCTACCTCTGGGATTGGAAAATCAGCCATAAAGGGTCCCAAGAACATTTTTTTTTTTTTCCCCTCTCTGTGTGTACTATTTCCTGGAAGTACAGAGAGGCTCTTCAAGCAGCAACAGTAACAATTATTGTGCATAAATAATTCCAGATGTTGCAGATGTTACACTGCTAGTTCTATTTAAAAGAACCTATGTGCACAAGCAGGACCAGGGAAGTTCAGTTTGAACTGGGTCAGTCTTTTGGACCCCTCCCTTAAAGAGCAACATAGAGCTGCTGGAGCAGGTCCAGAGAAGGGCATCAAAGCTGGTGGAGGATCTAGGCAACAGGGCTGGGGAAGAGCAGCTGAGGGAACTGGGAAAAGGAAGCTGAGGGGAGACCACCTCACTCTCTACAACTCCCTGGAAGGAGGTTGGAGCCAGGTGGGGGTTTTGGTCTCTTCTCTCTAGTTAGAAGCCATAGGACAAAAGGAAATGGCCTCAAGTTGCACCAAGAGAGGTTTAGTCTTGGTATCAGAAAAAATTTCTTCACCACAAAGGGTTCTCCAAGACTGCAATGGGCTCTCCAGGGAAGTGGTTGAATGTCTGGAGGTGTTTGAGAGGCAGAGATGTGGTGCAGAGGGGCATGGTTTAACACCAAACAAGCAGAGCTAAGTAATGGTTGAACTCGATCATAAAGGTCTTTTGCAACAGAAGCAATTCTTTGGCTCTCTAAATTTACAGATAGATTATTTTCCATAACAAATTATTGTCTTCCTTTAATCCAACCTCTTTTTTGCTTCATCTATCTTCTTCTAAAAAGATAAAACTGAGAAGCAGGTGTTTTTTCACCCTTCTATGGGGTCAATCTCATGACTGAAGGACAATCATAGCACAGATTCTCTATAACATTTACTACCTTTTGAGAAATAGTTTTCAGATTCAAATTCTTTGTCAGCTGGACTGGCAACTGCAAAAGGTGATAGCTCTGTAGAGAATGATGAAAAGGAGAAATATATCATGAAATGTTATTATGGAATATTTCCCTTCGTCCTTAGCTGAGATCCTTCTTAGTGCTCCTAGTAGTCTATTGTCACCCCAGACCTACATTGCAGTCAGCCCAAGGCTATGTAAATGGCCAAGGAAACTGTGCAGCAAACTTCTTCCTGCTGCTTCACTCCTTGTGAAGGGTTTCTTCAGTGCAGGTAGAAGGGGGTTAAGCAAGATGTCCTCTGGCAGCTTTGTGTTCCTGCGAAAGGAGAGATGGGAGCGGGGCCATCTGCCTGACTCAGGAGTTCTGCGGGGAGCGCTTGTGGGGCAGAGCAGCACTGTGCTGGGCTGTGCCTTTTACACTCCAACCAGCACAGAAAGTGTTTGGAATTAGGACATGGTGATGACTTCAGTGGATAAAAATCTACCAGAATTAGCCTGGAGGTCCTCATTATGCGAGGATAGGGAACAGCAGAAATCAAATCAGCAGAGATAAACTGCACAGATCATTTCTGCTGATCAATAACAGGCTTGTGCAAATAACCCTGCTGTAGAGCAGCCCATCTTTGCCAGAGTCAGCAGGGAGTGAAGATTAGATCAGCTGTAGGCCAGTGAGGCTCTCACAGAAGCTTCAATGCATAGAAAATGTCCATCACTACATGATTTGATCATCATGTAATGAACATTTGCTTTGTGCTTGTGGGCCACAGGAGTTTATTATGCCGATCGAGAGAACCGAGTGTAATAAAAATAAATGATATTATATGTGGTGCTCGTTCCTGATGTGACATTTGCTCCAGCTAAGATGTGGCAAATAGCAAGCTGCAGAGCCAGTGGTGAATTCCTGCATTCCCAAAGCAACAGGAACTTTGGTGCACTGGGGAATCAGAGTCATAGAACTGTCAGGGTTAGAAGGGACCACAAAGATTGTCCAGTTCCAACCCCCCTGCCATAGCCAGGGACACCTCACACTAGATCAGGCTGGACACAGCCTCATCCAGCCTGGTCTTCAACACCTCCAGAGATGAGGCTTCCACCACCTCCCTTGGCAACCCCTTCCAGGCTCTCACCCCCCTCATGCTGAAGAACTTCTTCCTAACATCCAGTCTGAATCTCCCCATTTCTAGCTTGGTTCTATTCTCCCCACCCTTATCACTACAAGTCCCTCCCAGCTTTCTTGTAGCCCCCTTCAGATACTGGAAGGCCACAATAAGGTCACCTTGGAGCCTTCTCCTCTCCAGCTTTCTCAGTCAGTCTCCATAGCAGAGGTGCTCCAGCCCTCCTTGTGGCCTTTCTCTGGACACCTTCCAGCCTGTCCTGATCTTTATTGTAATAGTGGCTCCAGAACTGGACACAGCACTCCCGGTAGGGTCTCACAGAGTGGAGTAGAGATGTAGAATCACCTCCTTGGCCCTGCTAGCCACACTTCTCCTGATGCAGCCCAGGCTCTGTTTGGCTCTGGGCTGCAGGTACACACTGCTGGCTTGTGTTGAACTTCTCCTCCACCAGCACCCCAAGTCCCTCTCCCCAGGGCTGCTCTTGTGTGAAATGTCCTTACCAAGCGGCATTTCTTGCACACAAAGGATTTTTGCAGGATTAGCTGGAAGAAGTCATGCTGTAGGAAATGGCATGTTTCAGCTGATCCAAAACTCTCCTAGATATGACAATGAGTTGATAATAAGCTGGCAGAACTTGCTTGAAAATAAAACTGTGTTTGCTCTTGGGTTATATCAAAAGCAGTGTGGCCAGCAGCTTGAGAGAGGCAATTCTGCCACTCTGCTCTGGAGACACCTCATATGAAGTACTGTGGCCAGCTGTGGGGTGCGCAGTGTAAGGAGGACAAGGACCTGATAGAGTGGGTCCTGAGGAGACCACACAAATGAGCAGAGGCCTGGAGCACCTCTCCTTCAGAGAAAGGGTGAGAGACTTGTGGTTGTTCAGCCTGGAGAAGACTCCAGAGATATCTTGCTGATCTTTGAGGTCCCTTCCAACTGGATGTATTCAACAATTGTGGCCTTTGCGTACCTGAAGGGGCCCACAAGAAATCTGCAGAGAGACTACTTACAAAGGTCTGTAGTGATGTGATGAGGGATAATGGTTTGGAACTAGAGCAGGGGTAGGTTTAGATTGGACATCACAGAATGTCAGGGGCTGGAAGTGACCTCCAAAGCTCATCCAGTCCAAGCCCCCTGCCAGAGCAGGATCACCTAGAGCAGATAACACAGGAATGCATCCAGACAGATCTTGAATATCTGCAGAGAGGGAGACTCCACAACACCCCTCAGCAGCCTGTTCCAGGCTTCTGTCACCCTTGCAGTGGAAAAATTCCTCCTCATGTTTACAGAAAACTTTCTGTGCTTCATCTGCCACCCATTGCCCCTTGCTTTGTCAGTAGCCATCACCCAGCAGAGGCTGGTTCCCTCCTCTTGGAAGAAGTTGCTTGCTATAAGGGTGGTGAAACACTGGAAGAGGTTGCTCATGGAGATGCTGAAAGCTGGATACACTCAAGGTTTGGCTTGATGTGACTTTGAGCAACCTGATCTCATTGGGGATGTGCCTGCTTAGTGCAGGGGAGTTGGCCTAGGTGACGACGAGAGATGCCTTCCAACCTCGTGTGTTCTGTGACTCTAAGATAGAAATGTCGATGCCCTTTAATCCATGAGATACTTTTCTGGTGCATATTCTTGGGTTTGGACATTTGGGCTTCTGCCTCAGAGATCTTCACACCAGTTTGTTATTGTCTTGAGCACCATGATGATCTCAGCTTGCTTGTTCCTTCATTTTTAGATAACACTAATGCTTAGAAAACAACCACATGCATCGTTATCTTCTTTTCCTTTTAATTATTATTTATGTTTTGTCTAGGAATTATGGAACCAGGAGGCTTTAATTGCTCTACTGTTATCACTATTCAGCTAAGGTTAATAAAATGGAAATTTAATAGGAACATTAAAATGTCTGGGATAGCAGCTAAACTTCCTTGTGAGCTGGAACATTGACCTTAGTGCACTTAAAGGCTGTGAGTCAGACTCCTGACGCCACAAGGCAGAGAGAGTGGGAATGCATTTGTGTGTCTGTGTAATTTGGAAGGGTTTTCACTGCTCAGAATCTTGGGGCCTTCTGGTGCTCTCAAGAGTTATTTCAGGCATGACTTCAGCACATTCAGTAACAAAGCTAAGATCAAAAAGGAAAGGTCAATTCTTGTTTTAAGGTTATCTGAATTTATTTCCTTTTCTTGCAGTTTTATTCATTAGTGGTTAAAATTTCAGTATTAATTCACTTTAGCTGCCCACTTAGAGTAATCAATGCAAACACATCAGAGACGAAGATGTCCATAGTCTTGTAATAATTCATCTCACTTCATTCTCCAAGAGTCTTTGGATTTTGGCCTTCATCCTGAGCACAGAATCATAGCAACATGAGGTTGGCAAAGCCCCTCAGGATCATCAAGTCGAACCCAGAACCCTACTCTACAAGATTCACCTTCAACCATAGCCCTAAGTACCCCAAACCACCCTTAAACACATCCAGGCTGGGTGACTCCACCACCTCCCTGGGCAGCTCATTCCAGTCCCTGACCACTCTCTCTCTGTTAAACCTTTTCCTAATGTCCAGTCTAAACCTCCCCAGCCTCAGCTTGAGGCCATTCCCTCTTGTTCTGTCTCCAGCTATCTGTGAGCAGAGCCCAGCAGCAGCCCCTCCACAATGTCCCTTCAGGAAGGTGATGTACATGGGGCCATGCCTCTGCTCATTTGCCATCAGAAGCAGCTAGAAGATGGTGACTTCTCAGAGTACCACAGCCCATAGTGTTCCCTGGTACAAAGAAACAGCTGAGGCTCTTCTGTCCCTCTCAGCACTTGAGGTAGGTCCTGACACCACTGGCTTGGTAAGGGGTCTTCAGGAGTCAGATGTGCATCTCTGCAATTCAGTTGCTGTAATGTTCTTGCTCCTTAGGCTACCTCTTCAGCTGGCATTCAGGTTCATTATGTAGATTGAACATGATGAAGTGGTGACAGAGATAACACCTTGAAGCTTCCCTTCAATTCACACCTAATGGGATTGGTTTGCTTTTTTTCCTACAAGGAATCTCAAAGCAAAAGTGGCCCTTAGGAATTGCCTTCCTGGCAACTGGATTTCATCAGGGGTAGTTGTGACCACAATACTTGCTGCTTTTTAAGATGATTTTCTTCCTTGAGTGGTTTTTCACAGTCTTTTTGCAACTTGGGTATGCCTTGTGGATCAGCAGGACCTGTGTGCATGGAGCTGGTCAGACCATTAATATATAAGTAGGCATGAAGGCATTTAAAAATCAATGGGAATTGATTGTATGCTGCAGTACCAGCAGTGCCTAGGTTTTAAATCCTTTCATGCAACTTCAAGAGCCTTCATTGTTCTTCAGCATGAGGGTGGTGAGACCCTGGAACAGGTTGCCCAGAGTGGAAGCCTCATCCCTGGAGGTGTTTAAGGCCAGACTGGGCAAGGCTCTAGACAACCTGATCTAGTGTGAGGTGCCCCTGCCCATGGCAGGGGGATTGGAACTAGATGATCCTTGTGGTCCCTTCCAATCCTGACTGATTCTATGATTCATTGTACTGAACCCTTCAGTCAGACAACCTCTGAACTCTTCAGGTCTTGCTGACTTCAGTGCGACAAGTCACATGCTTCTAATTAGCTGATGGTTAGAGTCAAGATGTTAGATGTATCTGGGGCTTGCAGAGTCTAAAAATGGTTGCTGCAATAGTCATTTCCTTGGACAAGGCAATTAGCTTGCTTGAATATTAAGCTCTCCTAATAAAAGTGACTTAGTCATGTATGTATCAGGTATCAGTATAGGTTGGCCACTGACCTATTGGAAGGCAGCAAAAGGGAAAAAGATTTGGAGGTCCTAGTGGATGGGAGGGTGAGCATGGGCTAGCAATGTGCTCTGGTGGCCAGGAGGAGCAATGCCATTCTGGGATGGATTAGAAGGGCCATGCTTAGTAGGTCGAGAGAGATTCTCCTGCCCCTCTACTCTGCCCTGCTGAGGCCACATCTGGAGTACTGTGTCCAGTTCTGGGCCCCCCAGTTCAAGAGGGACATAGAACTGCTCGAGAGTGTCCAGCACAGAGCCACAAAGATGCTGAAGGGAATGGAACAGCTCTGTTAGGAGGAGAGCCTGAGGAGCTGGGGCTGTGCTGCTTGGAGGAGACTGAGAAGTGACCTCAGCAATGTTTATCAAAATGTGCAGGGTGAGTGGCAGGAGGCCGGAGCCAGGCTCTGCTGGGTGATGCCCAAGGACAGCACAAGGGGCACTGGGTGCAAGCTGAGGCATAGGAAGTTTCATGTAAATGTGAGGAGGAATTTTTTTTTCCCTGTGAGGGTGACAGAGGAGTGGAACAGGCTGCCCAGGGGGGTTGTGGAGTCTTCCTCTTTGGAGATATTCAAAACTCACCTGGATGTGTTCCTGTGTGATGTAGTCTAGGTGCTCCTGCTCTGGCAGAGGGGTTGGGCTGGATGAGCTTTGGAGGTCCTTTCCAGCCCCTGACATTCTGTATGATTCTGTGATTGTATTTATATGTGGAAAAAGATGTTAAAAAAAACCTCCTGAAAGCAATAGAATCTTTGGTCTTTTGTGGCATTCTCTTGTCAGTTTGAATTCTTTCTCAAGCAGTATAGGAGAGCAGGGGAGAGGCTTTTTATGAGGGCTCATAGTAATAGGGCAAGGGGCAATGGCTCCGAGCTGGAAGAGGGCACATTGAGAGTGGAGATTAGGCGGAAATTCTTTACAGTGAGGTGGAACAGGTTGCCCTGCTTTGCAGAAGGCTTGGACTTGATCTCTGGAGGTCCTTCCAAACCCTAACATTTTATGATTCTATGCCTAGGAGGTTGTGGATGTCCCTCCCTGAAGGTGTTGAATGCCAAGTTGGACAGGGCTCTGAGCAAGCTGACTTGAGGGAAGGTGTTTCTGCCTATGGCAGAAGGCTTGGACTTGATGATCTCTGGAGGTCTCTTCCAACCCCTAACATTTTATGATTCTATGCCTAGGAGGTTGTGGATGTCCCTCCCTGAAGGTGTTGAATGCCAAGTTGGACAGAGCTCTGAGCCAGCTGACTTGGGGGAAGGTGTTCCTGCCTATGGCAACGGGGTTGGAATTGGTTCCTTCCAATCTAAACCATTCTGTGATTCTTTAAGTAAAACTGGGGGGAAAAAAAAAGGAGAGAGAGAATAGGACAAGTGAGATGTGACAGGACAAAATTTAAAGGTGAAGTTGAAGGTAAATAAGTGGTGTCAATCAAATATCTCCAAATATCTCCTGACAAATTAGAGAGGACATCATACAATCAAAGAATGGGCTGGGTGGGAAGGGACCTCCAAAGACTATCTAGTTCAAACCCCTATCACTACTGAAGAACAGTCCAAGTTACTCAAAATCCACCTTTTTTTTTTCTTTTCTGTCACCCAGATAATAGTGAAGCCAGAGTTAACTGTGACTCTGTGTTGTTATTTCAGCCTGAGATATTTCAGAGCATAAATGCCGAAACCATTTGCTTGTTTCTGGCTCCGGCAGCTGAGTTTCACAAGAAAAGCATCAAACATAACAGACTACTGTTTTTATAACATGGCTATCAGTAATAGGCTAAAAATATGCCTCGTGCTGGAAGTGTTAAGTGCTGAATTGATGATTTTTTTATTAGCATTCACAGCTATTGAGAGTCGATTTATTAAAAGCTGCCTTGCAGTAGCGATCCGGAAACATTTACAAGGATGTGCACTTGTAATGGAAGAGCTGAATTTCATTCAGGGTGAGTGGTAGGGATTATTGAATGCCATTGATTATCTGCAGTTGTTCTTGGGGCTGGGGAAATCCAAGATGTGCTGCTGACAATAATGCACCCTGGGCTCTCTGGGGCAGAGATGATGAGGGTGGAAGGGGAAAGGTATTGGCGCAGCTGAAATGCAGTTGTTTTGGCATGGATTAGCCCAGATAGGCTATTCCTGAGCTCTAAGTGCTGAAATGTGTCTGTGAGGAGCACTTTCTCCTGGCATGGAATCATTAAGGTTGGAAGAGATCCCTAAGACCATCAAGTCAACTGTCAGCACGGCACCACCATGCCCACTGCACTGTATCCTGCACCATGTCTGCAGGGTTCTTGACCACCTCCATGGATGGTGACTCCTTCACCGAATGTTAGGGGTTGGAAGGGACCCAAGAAGATCATCCAGTTCAACCCTCCTGCCAGAGCAGGACCAGACAATCTAGCTCAGGGCACACAGCAACACATCCAGACAGGGCTTGAAAGGCTCCAGAGAAGGAGACTCCACAACCTCTCTGGGCAGCCTGTGCCAGTGCTCTGGGACCCTTACAGTCAAGAAGTTCCCCCTTGTGTTGAGCTGGAACCTCCTGTGCTGCAGCTTCCATCCATTGCTCCTTGTCCTATCCCAGGCAGCAAGTGAGTAGAGCCTGTTCCGTCCCCCGCTCCTGACCCCCAGCCCTCAGATAGTTATAAACATTTCTCAAATCTCCTCTCAGTCTTCTCTTGCCTGTCCCAATGCCTGGCCACTCTTACAGGACAGACATTTTCCTTAGTATCAGTCTAAACCTCTCTTGGTGCAGCTGAGGGCCATTTCCTCTCTTGCTAAGAGTAGAAATGGTGTTTGCTTGAAACTCCATAAAACATCCAGGTGACTCTGGTGGTGTCCATACAAAGCACTGTGCTTCTCTAAAGCTCTTTGCCAGGTTACCCTGTATGCCCTGACTCTGCTCTCAACAGCTTGGCAACTCACTCCATCAGCCAGGCCTTCATACTGCAGTTGGGTTACCATGTATGAGAGAAGCCTGCCACATCACTGTGGGATTTCTCCATCTCTTCATGGTCCCAGGGCAAATGCTGGATGTGTTATCTTAAATCCCTGAGAGCCTGGTATCAGCTACCTCTTAGGCAGTCATTAGTGGTTTCAATCCTGGAAATGGTGTGAGCAAACTTGTCTGACTTTGTCCTGACTGGAATCAATTACAAAGTTGGTTGAGAGCTCTGGTTCCTAAGCCAGTAATTAGCACAGGAGGGGCAAGCCATTTCCTAAACAACTTTTGAGCTGTTCATCTCCTCCTTTGGGCCAAGCTGTCAGCTAAAAGCATCCATGTGGCAGGGGCTGGAGTGCTGGCAGGCTTCCCTCAGTGAGCTGCTGGGCTCTTCACCATGGGGATGCTCCAAGTTTTAAGGGAGATGTGCAGGTTGCACCTCCTTAGCCAGAACTTGGTCTATGTCACCAGGACAAAATAAGTTTCCATCAGAATCAGGCCTTGTGCTTTTAATTTGGTTGCTGTTTGATGGAAGAAATTTCTACTAGCAAGGGGACACTGGAACAGGTTGCTCAGGGAGGTGGTTGGGGCCCATCCCTGGAAATATTCAAGGTGGGACTCTGGGCAGCCTCATCGAGTTGAGGATGTCCTTGCTGACTACAGGGGGCGTTTGGCTGGATGACCTTTGGAGGTCCCTTCCACCCCAGAGCAGAAGGGATCCCATGCAGAGGGATCTGGACAGGCTGGAGAGGTGGGCACAAGCCAACCTCATGAAGTTCAACAAGACCCAGTGCAAGGTCCTGCAGCTGGGTCGAGGCAAGCCAAGCACCAATCCAGGCTGGGCAGGGACTGGCTGGAGAGCAGCCCTGAGGAGAGGGACTTGGGGGTGCTGGTGGAGAAGTTCAACATGAGCCAGCAGTGTGCACTTGCAGCCCAGAGAGCAACCAGAGCCTGGGCTGCAGCAGGAGAAGTGTGGCCAGCAGAGTGAGGGAAGTGATCTTGCCCCTCTACTCTGCTCTGGTGAGACCCCACCTGGAGTACTGCATCCAGTTCTGGAGCCCCTGGAACAAGAGGAATGTGGAGGTGCTGGAAGGTGTCCAGAGAAGGGCCACAAGGATGCTCAGAGGGCTGGAGCTGCTCTGCTGTGAGGACAGACTGAGGGAGTTGGGGCTGTGCAGTCTGGAGAGGAGAAGGCTCCCAGGTGACCACCTTGTGTCCTTTCAGTATCCGAAGGGGGCTACAGGAAAGCTGTGGAGGGACTTTTTAGGCTGTCAGGTAGTGATAGGAGTGGGGGGAATGGAACAAAGCTAGAAATGGGGAGATTCAGCCTGGATGTTAGGAAGAAGTTGTTCAGCGTGAGGGTGGTGAGAGCCTGGAAGGGGTTGCCCAAGGAGGTGGAACTGGACAACCTTTGTGGTCCCTTCCAACCCTGACAGTTCTATGACTCTCTGATTCCCAAGTACACCTAAGCTCCTGTTGCTTTGGGAATTCAGGAACTCACCACTGGGTCTGCAGCTTGATATTTGCCATGTCTTAGCTGGAGCAAATGTCACATCAGGGAAGATGACTGATTCTATGATTCTGTGTGATGCAAGTAATGAGATTTTTGTGACTTCAGGACTTTGTTAGGAAGTCACTGGACTATGGAATATTATCTAGGGGGGGAAAAAAGGGTGGTGAGTGGAAAGGAAGAAGCATCATAGAATTGTTGGGAAAGACCTCTAAGATCAAGTCCAGTCACTAATCCAGCACCACTATGGTCATTAAACCATGTGCTGAAGTACCATGTCTCCAAGATGTCCTTTATCTTGTGTCTTGTGAACAAGTAGATAACTCTACAAAAGTCAGAGCAAACATGTGACAGGATCAGGCTTCCTGCAAGCATCCCTGGAAAATAGTTTTCAGCAGATATTCTGTGCAACTAATCACATTGAGAGGATAATATAAATAAAGCAGGAAATTGTGCAAATTAAAAGCAAGAAACAAAATGAAGTCACTGAACCACTGCAGACAAATGGTTATTAATTAAAGGAAATTAAAAGGAAAAAAAGAGCCTAATACAGATGGAATCTAGCTGCAAAAGAGAACCTTTAAACAAAGATATTGAGGGGAGAAATAAGCACAAAAAAATTTACATACTGAACAAAGGACCTGAGCTGTGGAAGTACTGCTAATTATTTTTGTTTGGATAGTGCTCATGAAATATAGAAAGTGGCAAACAAATGTGGGTGCTTAAAGAAAACATAAAATAAATGGGATATAGGAGCTCATTAACCTCCTGCTAACAGAGGGGATGAGATAAGGATAAGATAGCAGAGTCTCCTGTTGCAGTGATAGCAGCTATGCAGTGGCTGAGGGAACTGGGGTTGTGGAGCCTGGAGTGAAGGAGGCTAAGGGAAGAGCTTTTGGCTCTCTCTGACTCCCTGAAAGAGGTTGGAGCCAGGTAGGGGGGTTGGGCTAATCTCCTTATTAACAAGTGATAGGACAGGAGGAAATAGCCTCAAGTTGCATCAGGGAAGGTTTAGATTGGACATTAGAAGAAACTTCAAAGAGTTCTGAAAGACTGGAACAGGCTGCTCAGGGAGGTGATTACATCCCCATCTCTGGGGGGCTTTCAAAGAGGCAGAGATGTGATGCTGAGGGACATGGTTAGCATCAGTTGTAGTAGAGTTAGAGTGGGTTGGAGTAGTTGATCTCTAAGGTCTCTTTCAGCCTAAGCCATTAGAATCATAGAATGGTAGGGTTGGAAGGGACCTCAAGGATCATCTAGTTCCAACCCCCTGCCATAGGCAGGGACACCTCCCACTAGTACAGGTCACTCAAGGCCTCATCCAACCTGGCCTTGAACACCTCCAGGGAGGGAGCAGCCACAACCTCCCTGGGCAACCTGTGCCAGTGTCTCACCATTCTATGGGTGGAGTCAATCTTAAAGGTCTTTTCTAACCAAAGCAATCCCACTAGGGCTGTAGAACATTAAATCATGGAGAAGAAATGTTTCAATGAGAGTTCCAAACCATAATGCTTAATACTTCCAAAAGACTTGGAGTATCAGCTGTTGAGGTGCTGCTTTCTTCATTCTCTCTGAAGTTGTCTGTCAGTCAGGTCATTGAGCTATCTGGGGCTGTTCTTGGGCCCATCAAGAACCATTAGTCCTCCCCTAAGCTTCTAGAGCTAGGAACTTTAATCTCTCTGTGGTCAAAAGCCAACAGCAGAGGAGAGAGAGTAATGAGCATGTGGAGCCCTTTACAGTTCATGAAGCAGCTTTGCTGTGGCCAGTGGAGTTCCCCTGAGGCACGTGGGAAAAAAACAGCTTAGTTTTGCAGAGGAAGTGGATCAACCCCAAGCAATGATGTTTGCAGGAGGTAAAACAGAGCAGAGAGCAATGTAATTGCTGCTCTTAGAGAGCAGGAATGGCTGTGCGCTCTTGTAACATCTGCAAAACCATCAGGATTGACTAGTGTGGGAGGCAGAGAGCTTCCATATATTCCTTTATTAATCAAACCAGATAACCTCATGACTGACTTATCCTGGAGACTTGTGATTTCTTATTCCTTTCAAGGCATGAAGAGCTTTTCAAAGCCTTACAGAAACCCTAATGTTTTGTACAGTCAAGTGTGGCTCAGAAGAATCTTCCAAGCACAGAAAGAAAGAAACAAACAAAAAAGTGATCTTTTATCACATTGCTCTGACAGGGACAATTCTGCAATCACAGAATGTCAGGGGCTAGAAGAGACCTCCAAAGATCATCTGGTCCAGCCCCCCCTGCCAGAGTGGGATCACCTATACCAGATCACACAGGAATGCATCCAGATGGTTCTTGAATATCTCCAGAGAGGGAGACTCCAACCTGGTTCCAGTGCTCTGTCACCCTCACAGTGAAAATATTCCTCCTCAGGTTCACATGGAACCTCCTATGCCTCAACTTCCACCCATTCTCCCTTGTCCTGGCACTGGGCACCACCAAGAAGAGGCTGGCTCCAGCCTCCTGGTACTCACCCCTTATGTCTTTATAAACATTAATGAGGTCACCTCTCAGTCTCCTCTTCTCCAAGCAGCACAGCCTCAGCTCCCTCAGTCTCTCCTCATAAAGATGATGTTCAACTTCCTTAATCATTTTTGTGGCTTTGTGCTGGACTTCCTCAAGCAGCTCCCTGAGCCAGTTTTAGACAGACACAAGGTTTTAGATTCAGGTAATTTATGATGACAAATCATAGTACTCCATGCAGTGATTTGGAGCTCAACCTACATAACCAGGATGTGTTTTTCACACCTGCTTTGTAGTTACTCTGGGTTCCCATCTGTGAATCCTTCATTTCATGTAGTCCTGCCACCCCTGAGCATCTATCATGGCAGTGGAACATGCAGGAGGTGGTAAGAGGAAATACTTTTGGTGTATTTCCCCATTGCAGATGATTGGGCAGTCTCTGGTTTCCAGTGGGAAAGGTGTTTTGCTGGGACAAATCCATAGGCCAGCCATGGGCTGTAGGCTGAGAGCAGTCTGAAGTCAACCAGGGCAACTCATTTGAGCTGACTATAGGTGTATCCCAGGCCATCTTCCATGGGGAGATGATCAGAATTTAAAATACTTTATTTTTTTCAAAAGATTAAATGTTCTATAGCTCAGCAACAGTAGTTGCCAGTGTCAATTTTTTTTTCACTCGACTGATGTTGGCTGTGAAATTCCTTAAAAGAAGGAAACCCAAGAGTCCAACTAGACTTTCATAGAATCATAGTATGGTTTAGGTTGGAAGGCACCTCAAAGCTCATCCAGTTCCAACCCCCTGCCATAGGCAGGGACACCTCCCACTAGAACAGGTTGCTCTAGTGGGATGGACAGGGGCATCTCATACTAGCCCAGGTTGCTCAAGGCCTCATCTAACCTGACCTTGAATACCTCCAGGGAGGGAGCAATTTCGTGAGATAGTTTTATGTAGGATTTTCTGGGTTGGTTTGTTTTGTTTTGCAAACTCCTCTGAAGCCCAGAATGAGACCCATGAAGTCTCCCTGTTTAGCACAAGCATCCCATCCCTGATGTTTCTCTCCTCCTTCAGATGGTGAGGGAGCTGAGGACTGTAAAGCTGTGGACTTAATTCCCTCTTGAAATAGATGTTGTCCCCTCTCACCACACTTACACCTCTTTGGTGGTTCAGCTGAATGTTGAAACCCTCCTAGGAAGCAAAACTTGGGGTCTCAATGCCCGTGTGTGCCTTCAAGACTTTGCTGAATGTTTCAAGTGAGGATGCTAATGGAGCTGGGTTGTCAGCAGCGCTGGGGCTTCTTTGTGTGATTAAAACAAACTTTGACTGACTTCCTCATGATGCTCTATATGAACTAATACTGGAATTTGTAGTAAGAACTCCAGGTTGGATGGGGCTTTGAGCAGCCTGGGTTAGTACAAGATGCCCCTGTCCATGGCAGGTGGCTTGGAACTAGATGATCTTTGAGATGCCTTCCAACCCAACCCATTCCATGCATTTCTTAGGCCTTGGATGAGGTCCTAACCAGGGCAAGTTTCTAAATTTACCACGCCTTGCTCATTCTCTATTTTAGCTAATAATAACTAAGAGTGTAAAAGCAGTTTTGCCATATAGAAATCTTACCTTAGGTCTAGCCTAAGGTATATCTTAAGTTTGCCTGGTCTAGCCAGAGCTAGGCTTGATTTGAAGTCTGGGTGTCAGATGCTGCACAGCTAATTGTTTTCTTTTTGATCTTGAACCTCTTGCACTCCCTTCTGCTTTAAAATCCTGTGTAGTGTTTAAGCTTCCTAAGCACCCCATGGGGTTATAATCGAAGAGAAAAGAAGCTTGGGAAAGAGCCAAGAGTGTTTCCCTCTCTGCTGTGTTGTAGTTCTGATGCTCTGGCAACAGGGAATTCAGCTTTGGAGTCAAGTCCTTCATTCTCCTTTTGCCTTGTAGGGGGCCCCTATCAATAATGACACATGAGAAGAGTGATATAGGCAATAATTTCCAAGTTAGGTAAGAAGTAGTATCTCTTTTTGGCCAAAATAATACTCTCTAAAGATCTTTACTGATACAGGGCTCTAGTCAAATGTGGCCTTTGCAGAAACAATCATCCAGCAAAAATAATCAATCTGGAATGCTATTTTATTATATTGACACTCAGTAATGTTGTTATATTTTGGAGTCTGTCACCATTTCCACTATAAAACATCAAGAATTTGTAACTGAACTCTGCTTATAAGTTCTGTTATGGATTTGAAATGTGCTCTACATGTTGTATGTTTAGGATTGCGTTTTAGTTCAAAGAATAAATGTCTCTCTTCCTTTCCCCCATTAAACACTATCACTTGTTGAATAATGGTTTCTGGGCTACAAATAATTACTGATTCTACTACTGGACAAAGAGCTCTGGAAAAAAATATGGCTTGAAACAATCCAAGGTTTATGCCATCAGTTAGTAGTTACAGTTATGCTCTCTCAGGAAATTAAAATGCTGTTATGGTTCTTTGCAGGATCTTGCTCACTCTCTCTGTTTTGTGGCAGCACATAGAAGGAAGGGGAATCTTACAACCATTCATCATTATCATGTAACCTTTGGAGGCAGGATCCAAAAGATGTGTAAATCTAGTTGGCTCACAATCCCACTGCCTGGTAACTTTAGGATGACACATTTCACTTAGGACTTAGGAGTATGCTCTGTGAGCAAATTATTGCTTAAAGAGTATTTGCCAACCTGAGTTTTCTGTCCTGCTCAGGATGACCCATAAATAAGCTGTAGTTGGGATTGATCAAGTTTTTCTTTGTAGGCTTGGCACAAACCATGGAGTAAGAGCAGGCAGTTTTTCTTATACATCTGTATTAGGTCATCTACTTGTACATGGAACTGTTGGAGCAGGTCCAGAGGAGGGCCACGAAGATGATCAGAGGGCTGCAGCAGCTCTCCTATGAGGATAGGCTGAGAGAGTTGGGGCTCTGCAGCCTGGAGAAGAGAAGGCTTCCAGGAGACCTTAGAGTAGCCTTCCAGGATCTGAAGGGGTCTACAGGAAGGCTGAGGAGGGTCTATTGACAAGGTCTTGTAATGCCAGGACAAGGGGCAATGGGTTTGAACTGGCAGAGGGGAGATTGAAACTGGATGTTAGGAGGAAGTTGTTTGCAGTGAGGGTGGTGAGACACTGGCACAGGTTGCCCAGGGAGGTTGTGGCTGCTCCCTCCCTGGAGGTGTTCAAGGCCAGGT
>WBNM01005724.1:39654-50476 GCA_013399055.1 Ramphastos sulfuratus
GGCCTCATCCTCTTGCCCCTCACCCTTTAGCTATCAATCAGCATTAAGACGCTCTCTCAGGCTCTTCTTTTTGAGGCTCAACAGCCCCAGGGCTCTCAGCCTTTCCTCATCACAGAGATGTCCCAGTCCTCAACACCCACACACACATGCATGTGTGCACACTCTACATATACACTCCTGTATATACACACAGGGAAGGTCAAGAGTTTTCAGGATGAATTGTTAATTTTCAGTGATGCCATCGTGGCCTTATTTCATTGTGAGTCTTGTGCACACAACACTCTACATAAGCTAACCTCTATTGTCTGATGTTGTGATCCACTCTCAGCTGGGACCTTCCTCTGCATTTTTATGTAGCTTAAGGACTAAGGGCTGGTTTCTGAACCTCAGTTTTAAGAAGAAATATCAGCATAGGTGGTTGATGTGGTTTTTTTTTTGGTTCAACTATATAAAGTCATAGAATGCTTTGGGTTGGAAAGGACCTCTAAAGGTTTTCTAATCCAAACTCCCCTGCAGTGGGCAGGGACATCCTCAAAACCAGATCAGGTTCTCCAGAGCTCTTCTGAGCCTCACTTTGAATATCCCCAACCACATCTCTGAGTAACCTGTTCCAGTGTTCCACCACTGATGGTGCAGAACTTGCTCCTAACATCCAATGTGAATCTACTCTTCTTTAACTCGAAATCATTACCTCTCATCCTATCACTGCAGGCCTTTGTAAACAATCTCTCTCCATTCTTCTTCTAGACCCTCTTAAGGTACTGGAAGGCTGTTATTAGGTCTCCCTGGGGGCTTCTCTTCTGCTGAACCACCCCAGCTCCCTCAGCCTGTGTTTGTAGGATAGGTGTCAGAGTGATTAGAAGTAGCCAGCATTCTAGTAGTTAGGTTGAATATTTACCTGCCACATGAATAGTTTCCTAATACCTATCAGCTTAATAAAATAAAACACTCTGTGTTGTCAGAGTGATTAGAAGTAGCCAATATTCTAGTAGCTGGGTTGACTATTTACCTGGTATGTGAATAGTTTCCTAATACCTATCAGCTTAATAAAACAACAAATGAGTGTTCCTCCATATCAGAGACTGGCAAAGCACAGTTTCAAGCTATGTTGGTGCATTTTCCACCCAAGACTGGAATATATCCTCCTTGAACTGACAGGGAGCCACTGCTACATTCTTTTCTTTCCATTTCCTAAAACAAACCAGATTAATTTTCTTTCCCCTTCTGCTTTTTATGAATGAAGCTTCTTGAATAAGAGATTTATTAGCAAGCAGGATATGAAACACATGAAGAGATTCTTGGGTGTTGCTGTATCATTCACTTGGAACTGTTAAATATATCTCTCTCCAGCAAGCAGGTGTATTTTAGTGTGTGGATGTGTCTATATTTTCCCCCAAATTACTCTCCCAGCAGCATGTGCTGATTAGAGAAATGATAAAAACTCCCTGATTGATTAAAAAGTTTTGATGTCAAGAGATGATTTCAAGGGCAAGAGCAACTTCTAGTGGCTCTCATCACGGTGCTGTTGGGTGGACAGGGGGTTCAGCGCTGGCTTTGCCTGAGTAATGATCTCAGCATGGAACTGAGTGACTTGTATTTATCATCAGCCTTATGTTTTGATAACTGGGCTAGGTGGGTAATCCTGCTATGGTAAGTCATGTCTTAGTGTGTGTTTCTCCTTCAAAACGTGGCTGCAGCTCCAATTAACAGTAATTGGATTGATGGAAGAAAATACCCTTGGGTGCTTTGGTGCCAGGTTGGTGTAACGGTGCCGTAAGAGGAACATGCTCACCATGTACAGCATGGTCAATAACAGCCCCACTAAATACCTGCTTTTCTCCTTTCTCTCCTTGTTTGTTCAATACATATGCAGCAAAAATAATTGTAAACCAACTTCTTTTTCTGGTAAGCTAATCTATTAAGCAGAGTAGGGGATCTGCTGTAAAAACTGTATGAAAGACTATTTTGTTTTCCATCTGTTTTAACATAAATAAGGTTTGAGGGAGCATGTGCAAGGTACATAAAGAACATGAGCTGTCCTAAAGGGTGGTGTAAAGAGAATCACACACAAAGTTGAACCTTTGAGTAACTGCTTACATGTGCACTTAGCTGTGAATAAGAGCTGATCAGCTGCGGGGTGGAAAAGCTGCCACCTGTTTGGGATAGGAGTCGAAGTTGCAAAAGGAAAATAAAAGCCTGTCTATTTATCTGGCTTACAGATGCTGGTAGCTTATTAGCATCATTAATGTGTTCTTTAAAAGTCAAATGCAGGCATTTGTGTTCTTGCTTTTCACAGAAGAGTCACTCCCAGGGTTGCCATCTTTGTAGAAAAGATTAGTGTATGTATTCACGTGTGGACTTAACGTCAATTAAAAGGTGTCTGTGGCCAGCTGGATTTTCCACAGCCTCAGCAAGAGAATGCTTTGCAATTGGGTTTTAGAGCGTTGTAACACAGAGTAGCAAGTCTGGGGTCGTGGGTGACAGTAGGTGTGTGCAGAAATCTGGGCAGGCTGTGGAGCAATGCAAACGTAAGGAATCTGCATAATGTTGTAGGGAAAAAGGAGTCCCCGCTCCGGCTGCATCGGCTTCCCCGGTTGTACCATGCTTGTTTAGGTTCTGCCACCTCCTGAATTACAGACAGCAAAAACCCAAACATGGCATAAAAATGGAAGTATTCATAGCTGCCATCTACGCTGTTGTTGTGGAGGTTGGTGAGTGCATCTTCTCTCCACAGCAAGCTCCACATGCGGTATACATCCGTGGGTGGTGCTCCTCCATACAGTCAGGATCTGTCTATTAACTCATTTAACAGCACATGAGTTGCTGCTTCTGTTTGTTTACAGAAGCCAGGCCAAAGCCAGCTAATGGTGTAACAGACATTTCAAGTCATCCTTTTTTCTCCTTAGGGAGTCAAGCTGGGGACTAAGTTGCCCAGAAACATGCAAAAGATTTTCAAAGCCCGACTAGTTAAAGCTTGTAGTAAGTTGGTGTGAGCTCTTTGCTGGCCCTGCCTGCAGGTGAAGGATGGATTGGAGGTCTTCTGAGGGGGACCTACAAAAAAGCTGAGGAAGGGGCTATTTAGCACTAAAACAACAGACAGTGGCTTTAAACTAGAGAAGTGTAGATTGAGATGGGGTATTAGGAAGAAGTTCTTTGCTATGAGGGTGGTAGAACACTTGGATATGTTGCTGAGGGAGGTGGTGGAAGCCTCATCCCTGGAGACATTTAAAATCAGTCTTGATGTAGCTCTAAGTAACCTGATCTAGTTGGGGATGTCCCTGCTGACTGTAGGGGTGTCGGACTAGAGGACTTCTAAAGGTCCTGGCTTGGATTGTCCTGTGGTGCTGGCATGGAAAGTGAATCCTATGAGGAGCTGCCAAGAACTGCTGTGCAGTTGTACTCTCCTGTATTTTAATGCCATGAATGATAGGACAATGTCCTCATGTATGTGTGTCCTGTTACTCTCCTGGAGTTCTGCAGAAACAGTGGGGTTGGGCTACATCTCTACAGTAGGTGGAGCAGGAACTGCCACTGTAAGAACAACCTCTGAAGAAGGTAGTATCAGGAGTTTTGTGTGGTGATTCAGCTCACAGAGCACTGATATGCTCAGACTCACACTCAGGGAGCTGTTCCTTCTCAGAGTGTGGTGATCTCAGTGACTTTTGTACACAAGCAGCAAAGCTGATTCTGCATTTGAACACAGGTGTTAGAGATGTGAGGTAGTCTGTGAATTCCTTATTCTCCTATTGCTTCTTTCCTTCATTCCCACCCCTGCTTGCAGTAAAATCTACCAGGAGCACAGGACTGTCCTGTGCCCTCTTTCTCATCTCAGAACAAACCTCTAATTAGAAAACTTGTTCTTCACTTAATAGCTAATGAGTGGTCAGTGGAACCCACAGATTTCCTCAGTACTGTACAATAGAAACATGTTGTACAACCTCTCATTAGAGCCACATCCAATGGCAAAGCAAATGAGTCAACCTGCAGGATCTACATTTGTGGGTTGGGAGACCAGGACTGTCATAAACCTACTGAAAACCTCACCCTCATCAGAGCAGAGCTGTGAATATTTAGATGCCTTTTCTCATTGGGGTTTTTGCTGGAGGCCTAAAGAGCCTTAAAGTTTTCTGGTTAACCATCCGTAACACCCATTTAAAATGCTCAGGCTTTAATCTTCTCCCAGGAACAACTTCTCAACACCTAAACTGATTTTTTTTTTTTTTTAAAGTGTTGTTACATGCATATGAAGGAGGGCTGAGGGAGCTGGAGCTCTTCAGCTTGGACAGGAGGAGCCTGAGGGATGACCTCATTCATGTTGATAAAGATCATAGAACAGTAAGGCTGGAAGGGACCTCAAGGATCATCTAGTTCCAACCCCCTGCCATAGGCAGGGACACCTCCCACTAGTACAGGTCACTCAAGGCCTCCTCCAACCTGGCCTTGAACACCTCCAGGGAGGGAGCAGCCACAACCTCCCTGGGCAACCTGTGCCAGTNTCACGGATGGCCAGTGACAGGACAAAGGGCAATGAGCACAAGCTGGAACAGAGGAGATTCCAAGGGAACGGAAGGGAAAACTTTTTCTTTGTGAGGGTGCTGGAGCTCTGGAGCAGGCTGCCCAGAGAGGTTGTGGAGTCTTCTCTGCAGATAGTAAAAACCCATCTGGATGTGTTGCTGTGTGGCTTGCCCTGGGTGGTCCTGCTCTGACAGTGGGAGTTGGACTCAGTGATCTTTTGAGGTCCCTTCCAACCCCTAAATGTTCTGCGAGTCTGTTGTTACAAACCACCTGTATGTGGCAGTTTGGTATTGCATTGTGTTTTAAAATCAAATTTCAACAATTTACTGGGCATGCACTAGCATGAGGAAAATAATTGGATGCTGAAATCAGATATGATCCCAGGAAAAAGTTGTTTTCTGTCTATAAATGCCCAGTATAAATGGCTGGGCTAGATGTAGTGAGGCTTTCCCACAGTAATACCCAGGGCCAACCAGCAACTAACAGCACTGGGGAATAAATGTCCACCTTTGGGATGGGCTTCTCAAATAGCAAAGATGTTCTTGTGTGCCAGGAAGCACACATTCTGTATGTTCTGCTAGTATCTTGTCCTCCAGAAACCACTTTCTGAAGCCAAAGGGAAGACTTCAAATTGTTTCTGAGCCCTTCTGCTTGTTGGATCAGTGCGAACAGGGCCACGAGGACAATTAGGGAACTAGAGCATGTATCTTACGAAGGAAGGCTGAGATTTGGGCCTTGGAGAGGACTGAGAGGGGGAATCCTCTCAATGTTTATAAAAACTTCAAGGGTGGATGTCAGGAGGATGGGAACAGTTTTTTGGTTTGTTTTTTTTTTTTCAGTGGTACCCAGTGACAGGACAAGAGGTAACAGTCACAAACTTGGACATAGGAAGCTTCATCTAAATATGAAGAGGAGATTTGTTGAGAGTGACAGAGCCCTGGAGCAGGCTGCCCAGAGAGGTGGTGGGGTCTCTGTCTCTGGAGTCATTCAAAACCCACCTGGATACCTTTCTGTGCAACTTGCTCTGGGTGAACCTGCCTTGGCAAGGAGTTTGGACTCTTATCTCCAGAGGTCCCTTCCAAACTTGTATCATTCTGTAGTTCAGTGATATTTATTCACCTGGAGGTCACAGAATCACAGCAACACCCAGGCTGGCNTTTCAGCTGGCATTCATTTAGCTGCCCACTTAGAGTAATCAATGCAAACACATCAGAGACGAAGATGTCCATAGTCTTGTAATAATTCATCTCACTTCATTCTCCAAAGAGTCTTTGGATTTTGGCCTCGATCCTGATCACAGAACCACAGCAACATGCAGGTTGGCAAAGCCCCTCAGGATCACCAAGTCCAACCTAGAATCCTACTCTACAAGGTTCACCTTAAACATATCCCTAAGCACCACATCCAAAGCACCCTTAAACACATCCAGGCTGGGTGACTCCACCACCTCCCTGGGCAGCTCATTCCAGTCCCTGACCACTCTCTCCATGAAAAACTTTTTCCTAATGTCCAATCTAAACCTCCCCAGCCTCAGCCTGAGGCCATTCCCCCTTGTTCTGTCTCCAACTATCTGTGAGAAGAGCCCAGCAGCAGCCTTTCCACAATGTCCCTTCAGGTAGTTGTAGACTACTAGATGAGCAGCATTTGTTTGGTTTTGAGGCTGGTAAGAAGTCTTGAGGGTCAAAGCTTCAGCAGCTGAATGCTGACACAGCAGTGGAACACCTCTGAGAACCTGAAGCCCACAGTTACTGTGTAATTCAGGAACACACAAAATTTGGAAGCAGGCATGCAAAGACCACTCAAAAATTGACTTCCTTAAAAGCCAGGCAGAGTTGTTCTTTTTATTCTATGTATGGGTATGGTTATTTTCACTAGCAGCTCTCTGATCTATATGGATGTTAGGTTTTTCTGGAGACATTCAGGCACTTTTGTAACATGATAGGTAAATTAGATTATTCTAAACCTTATTATGAGGTTCCAAAGCAGACCTACCTGCAGAGTCTTTCTCTAATTGCATTCAAGTTTTTAAATATCACTGAATTGAACTTTAAAGTAATAAAATCCTCAGAGATCATTATAGAACACAGGTAAAAATAGGAGGTCTTATGTTTTTGGTTTAGACTCTATCAAGGGTAAAGGAGATAAAGATTGATAGGAATCTCAAGTAGCAGCCCCAGAGCCTTTGGAGTCACTTTACTCAGAGGTAGAAGTAACCTGTACCTGCCCAGTAGGGTGATGTTTTAATTGGAGTTTTGTCTTCAGGATTACTCAATTGTATCTTGTCTGCTAGAATGGGGAAGAGATTAATCCATCTGCTTTAGCTAACAACTGACCTAATCCAGGCACTGCTAGAGTAGATGATGAACTGAAAATGGCAGAAAGCTTGTGTCAGAGGACTCAGCCTTAAATGGGTCCTGTTCTGGCAGAGATGGCCACTAGTAACCTGACATTATTTTGGCTGTCACTGAATCTGGTTGGAAGAATCATAGAATGGTAAGGTTGGAAGGGACCTCAAGGATCATCTAGTTCCAACCCCCTGCCATAGGCAGGGACACCTCCCACTAGAACAGGTCACTCAAGACCTCCTCCAACCTGGCCTTGAACACCTCCAGGGAGGGAGCAGCCACAACCTCCCTGGGCAACCTGTGCCAGTGTCTCACCACCCTCACTGCAAACAACTTCCTCCTNTTTCCTGTGTTAATGCCAGGTTACAAAGAACTTTCCCCAAGGCTTTCATGGAACCATGTGACTGAAATGGCATTGAAGAAAATGCTGAAGGGTCTGGAGAACAGGAGGGGCTGAGGGAACTGGGGTGCTTCAGCCTGGAGTAAGTGAGGCTGAGGGGAGATCTTCTAGTTCTTTACAGCTCCTTGAAAGGAGATTTGAGCCAAGTCAGGGTTGGTCTTTTCTTCCTAGTAACAAGTGGTAGGGTGAGAGGAAATCCCCTTAAGCTACACTAGGAGAGGTTTAGGTTGGGCACTGAATATGTCCAGAGAAGGGCCACAAGGATGCTCTGAGGGCTGGAGCTGCTCTGCTATGAGGAGAGACTGAGGCAGTTGGGGCTGTTCAGTCTGGAGAGGAGAAGGCTCCAAGGTTACCTTCTCGTGGCCTTGCAGTATCCGAAGGGGGCTACAAGAAAGCTGTGGAGGGACTTTTTAGGCTGTCAGGTAATGATAGGAGTGGGGGCAATGAAACCAAGCCAGAAATGTGTAGATTCAGCCTGGATGTTAGGAAGAAGTCGTTCAGCATGAGGGTGGTGAGAGCCTGGAAGGGATTGCCCAGGGAGAGGTGGTGGAAGCCTCCTCCCTAGAGGTGTTTAAGGCCAGGCTGGATGAGGCTTTGGCCAGCCTGATCTAGTGTGAGGTGTCCCTGCCTTTGGAGGTTTTCTTAGCACATTTTCAAGAAGCCATCACTTCACTGTGCCATGCATTTTGCCTGTGACATTAGTGGCTCACATACTGTCTGCAATTTAATCCCATTTTACTTCATTTTCCACAGTCTTTGCTCTTAGAAAAACCATGTGGGGGGACAAAATAACCACCAGTAACCCTAAAGTCGTCCTTGCTTTTTTGGAGGGGAAGGTCCCAGTTACCCTTAATTTGGAGATACAGAGGTGCAATGCTGAATGTCTCTTCCCCTTGCTGCTTTCACAACATCATCTGTGTTAACCTGCGTGAAAATAACTTTCTCACTGAAGATCTTAGAGTCAAAACCTGCTTCTGATTCCAGGTCTTTAAGCCTCTTGTAAAAGAGTTATGACTTCTACTAACCAACATGCCCTCTCCTGCAAACCCTTGCCTGGCAGGGCTGCTCCACACACATCCATCCCACTTCACTAAGACCTTTTCCTTTTGTTCCTATAATGTATTCTAATCTTAAATGTATAGGGGAGCTATAAAAGTGTATTGTTGCCCTTGTCACATCTTTAATCCTTGGTGTGCTTTTATTGCCCTCCAGCACTTGCACAAGTGACTGCCTCCTTTTTTAGCTCCAGAAGTAAACTGTGCAGAAAGAACACAGCCAGTTGCTGGTTGCTGAGATGATTGTGGTGTGGTGGGGGGAGAAGGCTCAGTTTCCATGACTGCAATGCAGAGTGGTGTTGCTGAAAAGCCAGCTGATGGTCACCTGTAGCACTTCCCCATCCCAAGAGCTAAAGTAAACTCCTTTGGAATGCTCTCCTCCTGGTGGTGTGAACCTGGCTGATATTGAGAAGTCTTCTGCAAATAAATATGGTCTGCTCTGCTTAGCAACGCTGCAAATAGAAGTCTGGTGTCAGGACCAGCAAGGTTTGGTGCTTTGCTTTGTGCTGCATGATGTTATGTGCCTCTAAGATAAGGGAGGAAGGTAGAAAACCCAAACCCTGTCAGGAAGAGGGGAGATGTGTTTCGTAGGGGGAGCCACTAAGCAAGCTTAGAGAGAAGCTTCCAGAGATGCAATATTGGCCATTAAGAGAGGTTTCACTGATTTATTCTGCCAAACAAATGTTTAAAACTCAGTTGGTTTTCTTCTGGATACAAAATTTTCCACAAGAGTCTGAAATCATAAAAGCACAGTGTTATTGTGGTTGCTGTGACCATCATAGAATGGTTTGGCTTGGAAGGGACCTTAAAGATCATTTTGTTCCAACCCCCCTGCCATGGGCAAGGACACCTCCTACTAGACCAGATTGCTCAAGACCCCTTTCAACCTGGTTTTGGACACTGCCAGGCTTGTAGCCCCCACAGCTTCTCTGGACAACCTGTTCCAGTGCCTCATCCCCCTCCTGGGGAAGAATTTCTTCCTGATGTCTCATCTAAATCCATCTTCTCCCAGTCTGAAGCCATTACCCCTTGTCCTGTCACCACATGCATTTGGAAAAAGTCCCTCTCCAGCTTCAGTTTCATCATTAAGGCTTCCTGCCAGCAGTCCCAGGCCTGGTGCCATGTGGAAGGCACTGGAGTCAGTGGAAGTTCAGGGCATGCCTTTGGTAAACATTTGGCTCTGGTTCACCAATACCAAGATGAGTTCTGCTGTTTATTAACTTAGAGCTTATGGAGACTGAACTTTTACATAACCCCAAACTTACTACGAGGTGCACTCCATACATTAGCCTTTGCAAACACTCATTTTGCATAATTTTGTGGTCCCTTTGGTGCCAACATCTTTGTTTAACTCACACTCTATATTATTGCTTTCAAAAATGTACTTGTGAAAGTGTCTTGTGTTGCTGTTGTAGCTTAAAAGTGCTGTTATTTAACACTTTTCTGGGGTTGATTTGTCTCTCTTAAGGATTTGTGCAGCTTTGCCTCCTCGTTGCAAATATTTTAGGGCTGCAGACAGCAGAAAGGGTCTTGGCTAGGAGTAATGACATAGAGCTGCACAGGGAGCATAGGTCAAAGAGAGATGGCAGTGTGGGAGTGCTGGACACAGTTTAGTTCTTTTAAACTCCCTGGGAAAAAGAACATGAGAATTTTACTGGGCAACAGGATGACCATGATCCAGCAAATGTGCTTTTGTGGCCAAGAAGGGCAAC
Source organism: Ramphastos sulfuratus (assembly GCA_013399055.1). Lineage (NCBI taxonomy): Eukaryota > Metazoa > Chordata > Aves > Piciformes > Ramphastidae > Ramphastos > Ramphastos sulfuratus. The sequence continues at coordinate 49,682 of WBNM01005724.1, forward strand.
CTTGCGTGCATCAAAAAGAGTGTGGCCAGCAGGCTGAAGTAGGTTCTCCTTCCCCTCTACTCTCCCCTAGTGAGGCCACGTCTGGAATACTGTATCCACTCATGAGCTTCTCCATCCAAGAAGGAGAGGGTACAGCAAATGGCTATGAAGATGGTGAGGGGACTGGAACACCTCTTAGGAGGAAAGACTGAGAGAATGGGGGCTTTCCAGTATGGAAAACAGCAGCCTGAGAGGGATCTCATCAATGCAGATCAATACTTAGAGGGTGGGTGGCAGGAGGACGGGCAAAGGCTTTGAATGGGCCCAGGCTTTTCAGTGGCGCTCAGTGACAGGACAAGAGATAACAGACACTAACATGAACATAAGAATAATAGAATCATGGAATGGTTTAGGTTGGAAGTGACCTCGAAGATCATCTAGTTCCAATCCCCTGCCATAGGCAGGGACACCTCCCACTACAGCAGGTCACTCATGGCCTCATCCAATCTGGCCTTGATCATCAAGAATTTCCATCTAAACTTGAGGAAGAACTTCTTTAACAGTGACAGAGTGCTGGAGCAGGCTCCCCAGAAAGGTGGTGGAGTTTCCATCTCTGGAGACTTCAAAGCCCACCTGTGTGTGTTCCTGCGTGACTTCTACATGAACTTCCTTGGCAGAGGGGTTGGGCTTGAGCTCTAGAACTCCCAACCCCTACCTATTCTGTCACCCAAGACCAAAAATTGAGGACTGTAGGAAAAAAAGCCAGTATGACAGTGGCTAGAATAATGTCCTAGTGCTGGAGAGGTGTGCCCAGGC
>WBNM01005725.1:0-14769 GCA_013399055.1 Ramphastos sulfuratus
TTGGACTCTGGCCAAGTCTAGGTAACAACCTAGTAATGGCCTAGCGATGAGTTGCGACATCGGACCTGCCGGCTGCCACTCCAGCCAGAGGGCAGACTCCTTCGCTATACACAGCACCCGATGGGACTGCTCCAGCCCGGAAACCTGGATCCTGCTTCGCCCAGGTGGCTGACCACTCCGATGACCTCCTGAGAGCCACGGAGGATTTGCCTCACGTCCGTGGATCTTCTCAGGCAACGTGCTCCATTGGAGCCATGCAAGCAGCAAGCCCCCACTGCACCATCACCATGTGGAAGGCAACCACGTGGCTGGGGCTTTATTTTTCCTAGTTTATGCTTCTACATATACTTTTGGATTACAGATATTGAGACTTTGACCAGTGAGCAAACTAACTCTGTTTTCTAAATTCTATGAAAGTTTAAGCTTGCAGTATGTGCTGCAAGACTCTACAGTTGTTTAAATTTTCTGAAACTTTTCCTAAAATCATATCAATCGATCTGATTATATATATACATTCTGCAGATAGTTTTGCCAACCACATAACAGAATCTCTGTGTGTTAATTGTAAATAAGTTTGGGGAATTTTTCTTTATATATTTAATAAAAATATTTAATAATTTTATATTGGCTTCATTACAATTCACTTCTAACCCATTCAACCCCTCCTTAACATTGTTTCCTTTTTTTTTTTCCCCAGTTATTGCTTGAAAACAGACTTTTAAAGGCATCTATTGCTAGTTATAACTGTGTTTTTGTTTGTAGTGAGTGATTAATTATAATTTCAGTGTAACTTGTCGGTACTTTAACAAAGACTGGGCTAGCAAATAACCTTTGGTTTATGGCTTACTAAGGAGATGGTGAAGTCACTATCACTGGAGGTGTTCAAGAAACTTGTGGAGATGGCACTTCAAGACGTGGTTTAATGGCCATGGTGGATTCAGCTTGACAACTGGACCCTATGATCTCAGAGGTCTTTTCCAAATGAAACAGTTCTGTGATTTGATGATTCTATAAGGAACACTATGCAAGGGCAAATACACAATGTCCTGTAAATGTGCAAATGCTATAGAGTTTTGTTGGAAGCGATTTTTACCTATGTGTTTTCTTAACATTTGTATATGTTGGTAGATAACTTTAATTTATTCCAAAAGCATTGAATATATTAATAAAGTCATATTCTGTTCTATAATCCGTAAAATTTTGCTAGGAGCACTCCTTCCTCTAATCCAGCTCTGACTAAAACCTCGTAATTCCCAGTAATTTTAACAGGAACTAGAAGAAATTGCAAACCTGTACCCTATAAAACTTACAGCACGAAAAAAATAACATCTCAGAATTAACAAGCACTTCTTCCTATAGACTCATTTCTTTAAGAACAGTTCGCTGGAGAAAATATACTCCATAGGTTTTCCTAATCAGATTTCTTTTTTGGTAATGTGAAAAATCATTCCCCAGGGGCAACGTTTTGTTCCCATTCAAGTCGAAGATAAAAATTCTCTTGAGTTTCATGGGAACAAGAGTATTCTAAAAATAGAATTGTTCTTCTGATAACCTCTAAGATTTTTCTTTGTCCTCAGGAAGCCAACACAACAAAGATGACATTATCATCAGTTCCATTTTTGTAATGCTGTTTAGTATAAACATTTCATGTTGTCTCTTGCACTCTCTGGACTGCCTTGAGGCTAAGTTGTCCCTTTCTGGTGGCAGCTTACAGCTGCTTCTGGGCACTCAGGAGCCTCTATGAAGGTAGGGGGGAAAATATATAGATAGTCTTATACTGCACCACAGTAGAGGCAACTCTGTCTTGAATTCTTGCAATCTCTCATCAGCTCTCATGTGCTGCCATGATTACCACAGATAATTATGTTTATAATCACTGTGAATCTTTCCTGAGGATGGTAAGAAACAGGGCTGCCACAGAGAAAGGTAGAACCAAGTACTGGACTTGAGTCCCCGCCACATATCAAATTAAGAAAAAAAAAAGATGAAAAACATTACAAAGATTCTGTACTAGGACCACCTAGGCCACTACCACTACACTCGAGACACTCTAGATAAAAATTCTTTGACCCTATGCAGAGTTCCACAACAGACATTGTGACCCAGGCTTTCCAGGGACATTTAAGCTTTCCAGATCTCCCTTTACGTAAAACAATAAGCAATCTGTGATGAATGCTCCCTGTGTTACTGTCCTTCTGTCTCATCTGCAGTTAAACAAGGTGCTAGAGGTAATTTCCTAGTATCTTTTGGAAGTCTCATTTGTCATTCTGCATGAATTTACAGCACTCCTGTTACTTTACTCCATGGAAGCACTTAGCTGGGAGCCCACGCTGGGCTCTGCAAACACCATTTAAATTGGCGCTCCACTGTTCACTTAGCTACACAGGTGGAGTGAGGGAGAAGACCACACAAACACAAACCCTATATCAAAAACTATTGTCAGCCTTTGAGAAAAACATTTGCCAGCATCTCTGCTTAAATAAGTGCTGTCCATCAGGTTGCCTACCGAGACAGAAGCTGAAAGAGAATGAAATGTTTGCATCTATAGGCACTATACCGCTTTGTTTTTTCTGTTTTACTTATAGAATCACAGAATATTAGGGGTTGGAAGGGACCTCCCAAGATCATAGATTCCAACCCAATCTGTCAAGGCAGATCTTGAAAATCTCTAAAGGAGGAGATTCCACAGCCTCTCTGGGTAGCCTCTTCCAGTGCTCTGGCACCCTCACAGGTAAGTTTTTCCTTATGGTGAGATGAAACTTACTGTATCCATCACCCCTTGCCCTACCATAGGGCGCCAGTGAAGAGAGACTGGCCACATCTTCTTGACACCCACCCTTAATGTACTTGTAAACATTGATCTTCTCTCAGCCTTCTTTTTTTCCAGGCTGAACAGCCTCAGGTCTCTCAGGCTTTCCTCATTGTCCTCATAACTTCTGCTGGACTCTTTCCAGTAGTTTCCTGTCCCTCTTGAACTGGGAGGCTCAGAACTGGATACAATTCTCCAGATGAGGCCTCACTAAGACAAAGTAGAGGGGAAAATTAGTGCTAGCAGAGAGTAGTTTCATTCCATTAACCTCTAGGTTACAGGCCTAACATACTTCTGCTGCACCATTCTGCTGCCTAAAGGTAGGTTGCTTCATAGCTGGATTGTACAATGAAAGCAATTAATATGTGAGCACTCAGATTATAGCTGATATAACTGTGAGAAAAGAACCTAGAGAACAATACTGAACGTGCTTGGGAGAACTACTCCCACACTATGTATACTGTGTGAGTGTGGTGAGACAAGTGAGGTGGTATGTTAAACTTCTGAGCATGTTTGAGGTGAATCAGATGATGAAACGAGTAATTCCAGCCAAAACTAGATCTTCCTGTAGTAAAAGAGAGTGCTGTGCTTTCTTGGCAATCAAGCTCCATTATTGTACCTGTGGAGAAGTACATGGGCAGATTCCAGAAAGAGAGGGGACCAGAGGAGTATGCAAGAGGGGGAAATATGGTGCTTCGAGAGGAAAGAATTTGACATGGGCCATGGGCAATGAGACCGGGAGCAGGGGTCTGACCAGTGTGAACTGGGTGGTGGGCAGGATGGGTGTTTGCAGCTGGATATTGGCTGCAGACAAAGCAGTGATGGATACAAAACCATTACCTGGAAGGTGGAAGCCAGGACTTAGAGAGCTGGGACACGCAAAGCAGCATAGCTTCACAGTTGGCAAGCTGGGGTCTCAGGTAGACTCCCTTCCAACCCAAACTTCTCTATGATTCTATGACTAGCCATCTCTAAATAGATGAAAATACCTCTGTCGTACAATAAATAGAGCATCACTTTTAGCTGTTTTCAAGATCAAATGAGTATAATTTTAGCCATTCTTAAGGTAAATCACTGGAAGCCCATTTTCAAATGTTCTTCAGTATGACCTCTAAATTTGCAGCTGTAATTCAGACCATTGAAATTCATGTTTAAGTGAAAATTCATGGAAAGAAAGGAAGAAGGAGAATTATTACCAATGGGAGGCATTTGGCTGTATGTACAACAATGGCAAAATGTTTACATGAAACTGCTGGATTTACTTGAAGCAACTGAAATCCAAAGATAAATTAGGGGGTTTAGACATGCACAAAAGTCAGATTATAAGTAATTTTAATAGTGACAATGTATTAGTTCATATAGGTGTTTAATCTGAAGAAAAGGAGGCTGAGAAGGGACCTTCTTGCTCTTCAGAACTACATGAAAGGAGGTTGTAGAGAGGTGGGGGTTGGTCTCTTCTCACAAGTCACAACTGATAGGACAAGAGGAAATAGCATCAAGTTATGCCAGGTGACGTTCAGGCTGGACATTAGGAAAAACTTCTGTACCCAAAGGATTCTTAAAGACTGGAACAGGTTGCCCAGGAAAGTGGTTGAAGTGGTTGTCCCTGGATGTATGTAAAAGCCCTGCAGGTGTGATATTCAAGGATATGGTGTAGTACTGGCCCTGGTAGAAGTTAGACAGTGGTTGAACTTGATCTTGAAGGTCTTTTCCAACCACAGTGATTCTATGACTCTATTACAGCTTTCGTTTAAAGTTTATTGGCCAGCTGGCATATCACTGGAGCGCTGCCTACAGGAATTCCCGGGCACTTGCAGAGCAATGTGTGTCCTTCACCAGCAGAGGGCAGCCCTAGGCTAACTATTGCCTCTGTAGGAGGGCCTCGGCTTTTTTCTGCCTTTCTTCACCCAACAACCAGTCAATGGACGCTTCCTCCCTACCTCTTTTTAAGTGGAATACCTGGTTTATCACTGGCAAGAGTCTGTAATCCTTTGTCTCACAAAGCTGCTGTTTTCTTCTTTCCAGGGTACCTTTTACTTGGAGAGCCTCTAGTGCTTCTCCAAGACACAGACAACACAGAAGTTAAAAGTGAGCCTGACAGGCAGACAAATGTGCTGTGCTGCCTGCAGTTTGCTTTTTGTGTAATGCTGCTTTTCCATGAGATGGCAATCACAGAATTGCACTAGCCTTAGGAAGCATGCGGGAAAAGAGTTCTTGTCCTAAAACATATTTTATCTTACCTTAAATAAATATGACCCATGAAGGCAGGTAGGTAGAATCATGGCAAGCAGATAAACTGCAGATCTGTAATGCAGCTCAGAAGATAATATAGATGTTGGGTGGTGCTTTCATTCTCTCTAGGAATAGGCCAGCAGAGCTTGCTTACTGCCCAACACATGAGATGCATTGAATTGTTCCAAACTCCCTGTTACATCAGCTTTTGCGTTAATTCTGGCTTGTGTTCGTCAGACCTACCTCATTCCCATATATGATCTGAGCTCTGAGCTGCCATACCCAGGCTAGCTTTGCTTGACATATTTGGGTAGTATGGGGCTAATAACCACCTGCCCTAATGTCACAGTATCACAGTATCACAGTATAGCAAGGTTGGAAGAGACCTCAAAGATCATCAAGTCCAACCCATTACCACAGACCTCAAGACTAGACCATGGCACCAAGTGCCACGTCCAAACGTGCCTTGAACTCCTCCAGGGATGGTGACTCCACCACCTCCCTGGGCAGCCCATTCCAGTAGCGAATGACTCTCTCGGTGAAGAACTTTCTCCTCACCTCGAGCCCAAACTTCCCCGGCACAGCTTGAGACTGTGTCCTCTTGTTCTGGTGCTGGTTGCCTGAGAGAAGAAAGCAACCTCCTCCTGGCCACAACCACCCTTCAGGGAGTTGTAGACAGCAATAAGGTCTCCCCTGAGCCTCCTCTTCACCAGGCTAAACAATCCCAGCTCCCTCAGCCTCTCTTCATAGGGCTTGTGCTCGAGGCCTCTCACCAGCCTCGTTGCCCTTCTCTGGACACGCTCAAGCACCTCAATGTCCCTCTTAAATTGAGGGGCCCAGAACTGGACACAGTACTCAAGGTGTGGCCTAACCAGTGCAGAGTACAGGGGGAGAATGACCTCCCTGCTCCTGCTGGCCACACTATTCCTGATGCAGGCCAGGATGCAAGAGAGGTTCTCTTCCCCCTTTACTCTGCCCTGGTGAGGCTGCATCTGGAATACCGTGTCCAGTTCTGAGCCCCTCAGTTCAGGAAGGATAGAGAACTGTTTGAGAGAGTCCAGTGCAGAGCCACAATAATGATTAACATCTTCCTTACACGGAAAGGCTGAGAGAACTGGGGCTCTTTAGCTGGATAAGAGGAGACTGAGGGGTGACCTCATTAATGTTGGTGAGTGCCAGAAGGACAGAGCCAGGCTCTTCTCAGTGATGTCCAATGACAGGAAAAAGGGCAACAGGTGCATGCTGGAGCATGGAAGGTTCCACGTGAAGGTAAGGAAAAACTACTGTGAGGGTGACAGAACACTGGAACAGGTAGCCAAAAGTGCTGGTGGAGTCTCCTTTCCCTGGCGACATTCAAAACTCACCTGGATGTGTTCCTGTGTGACCTATTCTGGGTGATCCTGCTCTGCCAGGGGGCTTGAACTAGATGATCTTTCAAGGTCACTTCCAACATTCTGTGATTCTTTGAAGAACAAATGAAAAATCCCTATCAGTGATTTGTTTGCTTAGAAATATGTAATCTTAACTTTTACGGTCCAGTCAACATCATTGTGTCTTCAGACATCTTTGGCTAGCTTTCCTCCTCCTTAGCCTATTAGCCTCTTTTCTTTCACATGCAGGAAAGAGTAAAAATAATTTATGGCAGGTGGGATTTTCAGACATGACTAGCACCAAGTTAGACCAAAGCTAAACAGTTTTGGAAACCATACCAAATTGTGTATAAACGTGCCAGCTATTTTTCTTTTAAAAAGTACCAGATGTCAAATTAAGAACTTAAGGAGTCAAGAATCATAATTTGTCCTATGTCATATGTCCTATATATGTCCTATAATGCAGGACAATTTAGGAAATAAGTTACTGTAAGTACAAAGAAGGTTTTGGTTCTAGTTGGGTCAGAACATTCTTGGAGAATGAAACACAGGAGCAAGACCAACTTCATACATGCCAATGCACTTTGTTAAGAGTGTCCTATGGTGAGTTATTGATATTCAAACCAATCCGATGCCTGAGTCGAACCACCATATACACAGCAGTTGAAGGCAAATGTTTAGCACAGCCATGTTCCAGCAGGGCATTGTAGCAAGCTGCAGCATGACCTGGAAATACAATTTTAAGACAGAGCATAGTATTATTTTACGTATGAAGAAATATATTTGATAAGAGTATTTTATCTATGGAGAAGAAGCGTAATAAACATCATTTTATAGTGGATGCACATGACTTACGGAGAGTTAGCCAGAAGGCTCAGCCCAACCTTTCTGAGCACTGACAGATCTTTTATTTTTCTGGTTGGTCTTTGAGAGTGTTGCCAACAATGGCTAATTTTCAGAGCCCTATGTATCCTTAAAGCACCCTACAGAGTGTTGCTTCGGCATTGATGATATGGGTGGGCATCAGTGATGTACCTCAAAGATTTTTTTTTCAAATGCCTCATGGCTCCTCCTCACTTTCTGAGCTGCATGTCAAATGTAGGCCCACTTTGCATTTTCTGTAGCCTCTTAAAAGTAATCCTAACAAATCAGGACAGATGACACACTGTAAGTTATGCATCTTCCCAGGCCCACTTACTCCAGTGATCTCTCTTCAGAGAAGTAATAAAGAGCTGGGAAGAGCTATAAATGGCTTCAGGGAAGTTATTGAAACTGTCAGCAGCTAAATCACATTCCAAGGTCTGTTTGGGTTTTGTGAAGATAAAGCAATACCTACTCAGCAATTTCCAGCGCACTGATTAGTCTGCAATGCTAGCAATTCCTCTTGCTCTCTTAAAGTAACAGTAGCCTTTATTTTAAAAATCTGTTGTTCGTATACAGAAAGAGTCTGAACAGTATTTGCTGACAATGTTCACTGCATGTAGACGCTTTAGGCTGGGTGCAATGTTTCTAAAGAGATCCCTTTCTTAGCTTTATATAAATACTGCCTACCCAGACAGATGGGAGTTAGGTTCTCAAAACCACAAGGGATAATATTACATTTTTATTGCAACGCATCTCCCCACCTGGTGATGGAATCTAGCTGAGAGGAGCATATGGAAATTGCATAGCCGCCCCGTGGCTTTGGCTGTCTCAAGGAAACTGTATTGCAATCCTTATCTGATGTTCCTTAGGGTATCTCGGTTCTTTTGTTTGTGAGTAACAGTACTTCATATCCTCTTTCATTATGGATATGCATAATATAATGACCCGTTTTTTCGAGAACAGAAGAAAAGAATGATACAAATTAAACGCTAGGCCTGTGATCAACCATCTATAATGAGCAAGGACAGCTACTCAGCAAGCATTTTGCTTTTTATTCTTTTCATAGGAATGCCTCTGCTCTTCTTTGAGGCCACTAGGCAGAGTGGAATTTAGAAGTCTGTGATATTTCTTGCATAGAAAGGCAGATTTCTTGTATTACAGATGCTCATATAAATGCTCTAATGGCTTGATCAAATGCCCAATAAAACTATATTTCTGTGGACTATTCAATCGGACCTTTCAGCTTGGAGGAATAAATGCTAGCAGCAACTATTCTTTTCTTATTTTGAGCCACTTTCTTTCCTAGAAAATAAATAAGAACAAAAATCAACTCTTACCAGTGTGGTCCCACGTGTTTACCTCAACTGCCAAGATACAAGCTGCATTACTAAGGTGGCCATCTTTTCTTTTTTCCTTTTAACGTTATTAGAGTGTTTATTCCTTTGCCCTCTTTAAATTCTGCTCAATTCCTTGCACTAAAGGAAATTACAGGCTGTAGGGAAATCTGAAGAAATATCTGTGTTTTAATACTAGCTATATGTCATCCAGGATCCCACTGGAGGTGACATTATTGCTTTTCAATGGTGAGAGCTGGTCACATGGGAGGTGATGTTTTTATTATAATCAGCTGCAGAAAACTGGTGAGGGTGAGCTCATATGCAGCTGAGTATGTTTGAACTTTTGTACCTTTCAGTACCTTTTTGTGAGCAGTGGAAACTCTCTCCAACTGGGATATGTTAGGGAGTTAGGTTTCCTGTAAACATTGAGATCTTACAAAACGGCCACAGGAAATGAACTTTTCAAAAGACCAGAAAATTGAACTGGGGAATTACGGTGTTGATCATTGAAGGAAAGTACTCTCATCTGGGTTCAGTAGGAAAGGATTATTGTGGCTTAAATACCTGATTTGATTTTAGTCTTCCATTCACAGAATTGCTCCAAAGACTTTTTGAATCTATTTCACATTACACAAAGCAGATTCCGCTAACACTTTGACCTACCTTCATGCTAGTAGTCTCCTGCAAGATGCTGAGCACCCTTACCTCCTATCTGAAGCTTCAGGGATTGCTCTTTAGTCAAAGCCTTGATAAACACATCACATCTGCTTCCCTGGGATGATTTCCAGACAACATGCATTTCATTGACTTTCTGTGAGGAATAAATGGAAATCTAGTAGCACATCTGGTGCTGCCTTCAAATCAATTTACAGTCGTTAAATAGATTTGAATTGGCCCTCGCTCACATGAAGAACCTATTGTAAGTCTGGCTGTTCACTTCACCCCCACTGACTAGCTATTAAACAATTGCATTTACCTTAATGCAGATTTGGTTGGAAAAAAAGATGATGTTTTGCACATGGCTGGCTTTAAGGCAGCTAATGAAATTAAAGCAAAGAACTCCCAGCACAGTAGGAAACCCGGATAACAGGAACAATCATTTAGCCAGCACATTTCTGTTCTCACGGGAGCTAAGGCTAATTATCAGACCAGGTTGCATCCAGGGGGGTGAGGAGGTGACACCACAACAGTATTTTTCTGCACAGCTGCTCTAGTCAGATTCATTTACATGTTCTAGCAAAACAATGCTCTTAAAACAAATTTCTTCCCAGTGCAGGCTGGAAAGTGTAGATAATGGAGCCATGGGGGTGCCCTACCAAGATTTCACAACAATTTGCAGTGTTTGAAAAGCAGCTTAGGCAGTTTATCCAGTACCATCCAGACAGGCTGACCCCCAGTAATTTTGTAGAAGATGTATCAAAGAATAAAGGACTTTAGAGAGAGGAAGGAGGAAAGCAGATCCAAGTCTGGAAATTGTCTCCACAATGCAGACACTTTTTTTTCCCCCTCTGATTTAAGTAAAAGCGAAATAACATTCCATAGTCATCAAAGCATGTTCTCTTATCACAGAGAAGGGTTTGGGTTAACAGCATAGTTCTTCATCTTTCTCTATTCTCTTTACTAAACTAGGTTATAAAAGGTGTGGAAAAGCAGTTTTGTCTAGAGCACTTTTAGGAGTTAAAAGCATTGTTTTGTGCTTAAGGCACTGGGCCAGATCTTCAAACATCTGGTTCAGTTTCTGCCTTTTCCACAAACCTTTGTGTGACAGAGGCATGGATCATGCCGTTTTATTGTTATACCGAGGTGGTCAGTTCATGGAGTTCGTGTGAGTACCTGAATGGCCCTGGTAAATGAAATTGTGACTTTAAACTGAGGACAAGGGTTGATTACCTGGTATTCTGAGTATCCAGATCCAGCTCTACCACTGTTTTATATGCTTGTAAGGATCTCTCTTGGTATTACCGTCTGTAGTGTGAGGCCAATGCTGCGCTCTCACTTCCAGTGGCAGTTGTGTGAACACGTTGCAATGCTCCACAGTGCTTAGACAAATGTGCTGCAAAGATGGAACTGATCTCAAATGTGTGAACCCCATCCACTAGGTATTTTTTGCATAAGAAAGTCCTTTCATTGTCAATTTTTGCTGCCTCTTCTAGTAGAGTTTCTTTCTTGTTATTTCCAGTATGAAAAAGTTCCTTCAGCCTTCACACATTATTATCTCAAATTATTTTCAAATGTACAAATCCAGCTGCTACAGCATAAGATGGGGAATGAGTAAATGATGGCTGCAGTGTGATCTTGGCCAGAATGCAGTTAAGATTTTTATCTTAACAGTGCCTTTGGTGTCCAGGGAAAGGCACTGACCTGCAGGCCATCTTCCAGCTTGTGCCTAATTGGAATGCTGGCCCTCATCCAACATCCCGGCAGAAAGTCAAGTTGTGAAACAGCAGAAATATTTGAGTCAGCTCCTGAAATAAGTGGAGTGGTCACAGGGAAATAAGTCTTCTTACGATCCACACAGGGCTACATCTTTTCTTCCAGAGATTTTATCATTTCTGTGGCTTCTTGGTGAGGCACTGGAATGGGTTGCCCAGGGAGGTTGTGGCTGCTCCCTCCCTGGAGGGGTTCAAGGTCAGGCTGGACGAGGTCTTGAGTAACCTGTGCTAGTGGGAGGTGTCCCTGCCTATGGCAGGGGGTTGGAACTAGATGATCCTTGAGGTCTCCTTCCAACCTTACCTTTCTATGATTCTATGATTCTTGGTAATTTTTTGGCAAGATTAAAATCTCAGCCTACAAAGCACTGGGAGGATGGGTCCCATCTGAAAATTATCTGATGTGAAGTTTCTAAGAAGTCTACTTTTCTGGAAAGGAGCAAATTGCTTGGAACAAATGCTGCAGACATCTCCTTTAGGCTGGTAAATTCTCTTTGGGATTATTTGAGGAAAATGTTTAAAATTGCTATACAGGTGTATTTCTTTCCCAAATGTAAAGATGCTAATTATCTGTTCCTGTTCCTACTGACCCAGAAATATTTCCTTTTAATCTTTCACTGAAGAAGAAGAAACTATATTCTCAATATTACAGATTCAGATGTTGTAGCAATCTATTTATAATGCAATATTTCTTTAAGCTGTGTGCTGGTCCAGTTACCGCCTGCTCCTAACAGAAGAGACATCTTTTTCTGTAATGAAGGGCTGCTGTTTTCACAATAATGCAGGGCTCAGTAACTCTATGGAGCACTGAGCAAATGGTGTCAATATCCTCCTTGAGCTGAAAAACAAAAGGGAAGCAAGCAAAGTCTTTTGAGGAAAGATTCAGCTTTTCTTAGTGACAGCAATACGCATTCCACAAGCCAGCCTGCTCCTGATAAACACAAAGCACACTCAGCTTCCTCAGGAACAAACATTTTCTTGTAATTTAAAGGTGACTATTTGGATTCATGAAATGATAAGGTAGGTGTCTTGAAAGAATCCAAGAGACATCAGGAAATCATATGTAGATCTGGTCATACTTTAGAAGCAGACCACATGCTGTAGGATTCCTCAAGATCTCACCCATAGATACCCTGAAGTTATTTTCTCAGAGAAGAAACTCTGAAGGCTTTTTTTTTGAGATTCCACTTAGCCCTGAGACAATAACCACTAATTCTTTATTGTAATTCTTCATTGAGAAGAGGATGATCAGATAGCACAGCATCTGCTTCTCAAAAGCAGAATGTGAAGAAAAGATAATAAAGAGAGAGCACCAATGATTTGGAATGTTGGAATGAGGGCAATGTGTATTCAGTGGGAATCAAGAATCCCTTCACCTCAGCCTAGAAATGCTTAGTAAAGAATTCAAGGAAGAGTGTTGGGTGGTTCTAGAGCAAAACATTGCTTAGGAGATACCCTTAAGTACTAAGCATAGTTTCTAGAGAACCATGCATTTCCTTAGACTGTCAATAAAAAGAAAGTTTGTGGCATGCAGACAAGTTTAAGTTTTACCAGCTATATCAGCTGGTCTAGAAAGAGATTACCTCCTTGCCTCGCTTAGGCATTTGTAGCTACAGCAACGATGTTACTTTTTAGTGATGTTACAGACTCCCTAGACAAAAAGAGTACAAAGGACCAGTTTATGAACATCTATGAATCTCCAACAACTTCAACAGAGTTTTTTTTGATTTACAGAGACAATCAGACCTGTGTTATACCCGAAGCCCTTCTTTAAGGACATGTTAAGCTAATGTTTAAAAAAAAGGACAGAATTTAATTAAATTAGTGGCTTGAAAGCTGCTTGGCAGAGAGGGATCTGGGATAGTGGTTTCGGCTGCCTGAACATGAGCCAGCAGTGTGCTCAGGCAGCCAAGAAGGCAAACAGCACCCTAGCCTGGATGAGGAATAGTGTGGCCAGCAGGACTAGAGAAGTGATTATACATTGAGGATGGTGAGTGGTCTTGAACACAAGTCCTGTGAGGAGCAGCTGAGGGAGCTGAAGTCATTCAAACTGAAGAAGAGGAAGCTCAGGGGAAACCTTATTGGTCTCCACAACTACCTGAAAGAAGGTTGTAGCAAGGTGGGCCCTGGCCTCTTCTCCCAGGTAACAAGTGATAGGATGAGAGGAAATGGCCTCAAGCTGTGTGCCAGGGGAGGTTTAGGTTGCATACTGGGAAATATTTCTTCAGCAAAAAGGGCATTGGGCACTGGGACAGGCTGCCCAGAGAGGTGGTAGGGTAACCGTCTCTGGGCATGTTTAAAAAACGTTTGGATGAGGTGTTTAGGGACATGCTCTAACAGTTGTGTCCAGGGAGATACTAGATTATGATTTGACTCGATAATCCTAAAGTCTTTTCCAACCAGGCAACTCCTTGAATCTAGGATTAAATTGTTTCAGAAGAATGATCCAGATAGACAAAGAGATTTGAACGAGTGAGAGTAGAGTTTGGAGCAATGTGAAAATGTGTAAAACTAGAGTGGCTTCTTGAAAGATGATAAAAAAGTAGGTCAAATAATAAAGTGGTGACAAGTATCATAAGCAAGCTAGACTTTTACATCTGAAACTCAGTGCAGAGAACTTCATTCTCAAACATAGGTCAAATTTCCAGATGCTTCCTGATAATGTGGGAGGCACTCTGTGCCTGCATCCAATTCCTCACTTAGATAATGCATAGGAAACAAAAATGATCTAAACTCCCAAGGCACTTGACCCTGTGCACAGTCGTCTAGGAATAAAATTATGTACAAAATAGAAGATATTATCAGGGCCCTGTGTATATCATGATTCCATAGCAATGGAATTTGCTGATGAGTTGTGGTCTTAACTCTTCCTTATTATTAGATGCTATATGAAAGGGAATGAGGAGGATTTTGGAAGTCCTCAGAGAAGTCTTTGTGGTGGGCATTTTGCAGACATCTAGCAAATGACAGCACCATCCCTATGTGAACACAGACTACAGAATGGGAAGATGCACCAGAAGGTGTAAATCACAGTAGTAGTTGCAATAGCTGTGATTAAAAGGAAAAAAAAAATGGGGCTGGAGCAGGGTGGAAATGTATAAAGTAGATAGCTTTCTAGTCTTTATGAGTGTTAAAATACCTTTTACTGTTCTATCCAAGTATCATCAATGTACTGAACTATGCTTTTAGTGTTAGCTGTGAGGAGAAGGAGTTCCTCATCATCTGGAAGAGATGGAAAGTGAATTTGGAAAGGGAGAAAATCCATTTAGCATTGTTGCAATTAACCACATCACTGCAGAGTAATTCTTTAGATCTGTCTTCTAGCTACATTCAACCCACAAGTCAAGGCTGCCTTCCCCACCACTACAAGTGTGAAGAACCCCTTCTGTTTTTTGTCCGGTTGACAGAAATTCCAGCTTTTCCATGCAAATTACCTTGAATGTTTCCAGGGATGGGTCTCCCTGCACAATCTGTCTCAAGGTTTAATTCATAATTGCCAATTAACAGATCTAGGGTTACAGTATCACAGTATCACAGTATAAGCAAGGTTGGAAGAGACCTCAAAGATCATCAAGTCCAACCTGTTACCACAGACCTCAAGACTAGACCATGGCACCAAGTGCCACATCCAAACGTGCCTTGAACACCTCCAGGGACGGTGACTCCACCACCTCCCTGGGCAGCCCATTCCAGTAGCGAATGACTCTCTCGGTGAAGAACTTTCTCCT
>WBNM01005725.1:15031-25561 GCA_013399055.1 Ramphastos sulfuratus
CACATCCACAGGCCTCCCCACATCCACCAGGCGGGTCACCTGATCATAGAAGGAGATCAGGTTGGAGAGGCAGGATCTGCCCTTCCTAAATCCATGTTGGGTGGACCTGAGCCCTTGGCCATCCCTCACGTGTGCAGTTATTGCCCCCAAGATAATCTGCTCCATCACTTTCCCTGGCACTGAGGTCAGGCTGACAGGCCTGTAGTTCCCAGGTTCCTCCATCTGACCCTTCTTGTGGATGGGGATCACATTGGCCATTGGTTCCTTCACATTCACTCTGGATAACATTATGTGATGTTAACAGGGTCAAAGACCATTTCTTTCTCATTTTACTTCATTTTTGGTACCTGTTAGTCACCTTTTGCATTGCATAGCCTCAGTTTAGAAACAGACTGCAGAAACTGTAGCCACAGCATCCCACCAGGGCACATGTATTTCCTGCACGGAACCTGTCTGCAGGTCAAGGAGGAGGAGATGAAGCCAGCAGCAGTCTGGTATAAGATAAACACAGGACATTCATGCCAAACAGAGAGTGATTAAAGCATGTTCATGAAGCGGTGTATGTGCACCTTCACTGGCACCCCAGTTTGGTACTGCAATTACAAGGGCATGTTTTACAGTTACTTTCCTAATCACTGTTGAAGCTTTTCAAAGAGTTGGTCTGTGATGTGCAGAAAGTGAACTTATGGGTATGACTTCCTTATGCATATTCTTCTAAATGTGATTTAGTGAATCCTGGATTTGACTGATAAGGTTCCAGGTTGGCACTACATGAGAAGTTGCCTGTTCTGCTATGAGTGGGCTAGTGTGTGTTTGGGGACCACCTGACCAATAGTGAGTAGAGTCAAGAAAGCTAAGGGAGAGGAGCAGATTATCTTGGAAAGGCAAAAGCTGAGCATGCATCTGATTTCACAGGCAGACCATGATCAGACATAGGGAGAGCATGATCAGGTATCTTGTTACAGGATCTCCAAATTCTTTGAAGACTATATCTAAACACAGCATAGTCCAAGAACTATTTAAGCCTTACCAGGAGAAACTGAACGTAGAGAAGTGATAAAATAGGGAGTAGGAGTCCTACAGAGAGTCAAAGAACAAGTAGGGAATCACTCAGAGCCTGAGTGGAATCTAAATACTACTTAAAGCTTTCTGAGGCCACAGGGAGCTTTTCAGACTATCTATATTAGATTACTCAGTCATAAACAGCAGTAGCAACTTTAAAAGCATTTTTTTCCTTTTTGCCTTTTTTCCTCTCCTTCGGGGGAAAGTGGGGGAAAAAAGAGGACTTGAGATGCTGTGTTAAAAGCCTTGAGGCCCACAAAGTGTAATCTCCTGTTATAGCAAACACTCATTTAATAAAAATCTATTCACCAACTGTTGGCAGACCTTTTAAAATAGAAATGATCTTGCACCTATTTTGTTAGAATGTTGGTGTAGTAACTCCCTGTTATGCTCTTTAAAAACTTTGATTCAGCTATCATTTTGCCAGTATCATCTTTTGATATGAAGACTAAGTCTTGTTATCTATGAGCTTGTCTGATTGCTCATTTGAACAATATTACTTTCATTGTCACCTTAGCAAGACAAGCTTGTCATTAAGGTAGTATCTAGTCTCTTGACCAGTCTCTGAATGTGTTTTGTGTACCAAATCCAGACCAGACTAATCTTTTTCAACAATGGTGACTGGAATATGACATCTCACTGATGATACAAAACTTGGGGGGGTGACTGACATCCCGTCAGGCTGTGCTGCCATCCAGTGAGATCTGGGCAGTACCGGGTCCTGGAGTGCTGAGTGTACATGAAGGCAAATCTCCTGAAGTTCAATAAGGACAACTGCAGGGTTCTCTATCTGGGCAGGAATAACAACAGGCACCAATATAGGTTGAGTGCTGCCCTGCTGGAAAGCAGCTCCATGGAGAAAGACCTTGGAGTCCTGGTGGACAGCAAGTTCTGCACGGGCCAGCAATGTGCCCTTGTGGCCAAGAGGGGCAATGGCATCTTGGAGTGCATCAAGAAAAGTGTGTCCAGCAGGTCTAGGGAGGTTCTTCTCCCCTATACTCTGCCCTAGTGAGACCATACCTGGAATACTGTGTCTTGTTTTTGGGCTCCCCAGTTCAAGAGAGACAGGGGCCTGCTGGAGAGAGTCCAGTGGAGAGCCACAAGGATGATTGGGGGACTTCAGCATCTCCTCGATGGAGAGAGACTGAGATACCCGGGGCTGTTTAGTCTGGAGAAGACTGAGAGGAGATCTCATCAATGTCTATAAATATCTGAGGGGTGGGTGTCAGGTGGATGGGACCAATCTCTTTTTGGCACAGCAATAAGACAAGAAGCAATGGCTACAAACTTGAACACAGAATGTTTCACCTCAACATGAGGAGAAACTTCTTTAGAGTGAGGGTGACAGAGCACTGGAACAGCCTGCTCAGAGAGATAGTGGAGTCTCCTTCTCTAGAGACTTTTAAAACCTACCTGGATGCATTTCTATGTGGACTACCCTAGGGCATCCTGCTTTGGCTGGGAGGTTGGACTTTATGATCTCTGGAGGTCCCTTCCAACCTCTAATGTTCTGTGATTCTGTGATTTCAGGGGATGTTTTATTATTTAATGTAAAATGAACTTATTATTTCCTTTTCTCTGTTAAAAATATCTTACTTCTCAGGTAAGATATCTTCATCCTCTTGTTATTACAATCCTTGTTTGTATTCACAAATTCAGGTAATTCCTATACCATTTCTTGTCTTCTCCACTTCAGCTGATGAAGTAGAGAAGTTGATGAGCTGTATGAGAATGCTTTACAGAAGTTATGATAGATTTGTTGCATTTTCTTTCCCTAAAAAAACAAAAGTTGGTTGTTGTCAAAACCAGTGCTAGATGAATCTGTTATCTTTCAGAAAGTGCCATTTGTCCTATCTTTCATTATGTCTATGTGTTGTAAAGTATTTCCCTTTGCAACATGTTCTAAATCCTTGTATACTATTGAAATCCACAAGTGCATCGTTGTGTTCTTTCTGTGTTGGGAAACACAGGAGCAATGTTTGCTGTACTAGATGAAAAAAAATAACCTCTGTCTTCTTTTGGTGTCTTCAGCTAATAATCATTATTTTCTAATGTGTTAGTATTGCACAACATTTTTTTTTCTTTTAATGATTAAAGATTTCTCTTCCCCCTCCTTCCTTTTTTTTTTTTTTTTTAATGGCCCTTTTGGCAATTCATATTTTATTGCTGGTTTTTTCTGATCTCCAAGGCAGAGTAATTTTAGTTGATTAACCTCCTTTTTCATTTGTCCCAGGAGAGGTTTATATTGGGTAATAGGAAAGATTTGTTTCCTGAAAAAGTGGTGAGGCATTGAAACAGGCTCCCCAGGGAGGTGGTGGAGTCACCGTCCCTGGAGGTGTTCAAGAAGCGTGTCAACATTGCACTTTGGGACATGGTTTAATGGCCATGGTGGTCTTAGGTCAGTGGTTGGATTTGATGATCTTAGCAGTCTTTTCCAACCAAAGCAATTCTGTGATTCTATGATTTTTTTTGTAAGCTTTTGTTTACTTTTTTTACAGGTAGCTGCTCATGCAGTTACAGACTACTCCTGTAAAAGTGCTTTTCTTCTTTTGGGATTCAAGTTACAGAGGGTTTTTGCATGTCCCACATACAAATCCACCAAGATTTTTTCAACATTGAGTTATTCGGCCCAGCATACTTCACCAAATGCTTCTCTTTGTTTTATAAAATTCCTTCCTTTTAAAAACAATGCTGCTTTTTGCTTATTTTAAATAATGTCATTTATATTGATCTAACTTATGATCATCAGACTCAAGTTATTTTGTGCTACTATTGTTCTTTAGCCAGTTGGAGCAAAGACCACAGTCCTTACTCAGTAGATTTACTGAGTAAATTTCTAAGATTTTTCCTTCCCCAAAGTAAATGAAAAACATTACAACACAAAAGTAATATATTTCTTCTGTTAGAACAATGGATCTTCCAGTTCATGTGATAACAATTCTCTTTACCAAGCCTCTGATTTATAATAATACAGAGGCTGATTAATTCAATACATAGTTTTTCTTCCCAATTCAATACATAGTCTTTCTTCCCAGTGAAGAAACATTTGTCTCACTTTTTTTCATGGCTCACTGTACCTATTCCAGCATCTCCTACTTTATTCTTTAAGGCTACAGCTTTATCCCTTGAATAATCTGTATAACTTCCAACAGGGCAAATTTAGGGCACACAAGATTCTGAGAAGACAGAACAGAATCTTACCCTAAAAGAAAGGCAGTGAAAGCTTCTGAGGGTGGTGAATTTTTACTGTGCTACGAAGGGGTGTGCTGGTAATTGTGGGAAGAAATTTGGATTTAAAAAAAAAAGAAATAATATCAGAAAAAAAATGTACTGAGACCAAAACACACTACAGTCCAGAGAGATCTTCCAAAGGGAATCTTGGAAGCAGAAAAGCCTTGTACTTTCAAAAGCAGATTTGACAAAGCAACAGTATAGATCCTGCATTTTTAGCTGGCTAGCAGAGATTTTTTCCATCTGTAGCTTCCATGTGTCTGTGTTCCCTACCTCCTCTTTTCCTGACATACATTCTACTCCTCATTAAATAAGGAAATAACAGCACCCTTTACTGACTGTTCCTCAGTTTTCATCCATAATTTAAGCCCAGATTTCAGGTATTGCTGCATTGCCTTGCACCTATTCCACTGAAATGAATTCCAGCTGATTTCTGTCTTTTAGGTACTGTTTCGGTCTGTGACTCTGCAAAAGAGGCAAAAGAGGAAGAAATGCTACCTGGTGTTTAACTGTTCTCTGAATGAAAAAAAGCCTACTTTTAAGGAACAGTTTGCAACCTGCAGGTAGGTCTCAAAACAAAATGTGTTTTATTCGTTCTTTTCAGTATTATGTGCTGAAGTTTGTGACATCAGTGGTAGGTGATTGATTTTTGTAGAACTAGTTCTCATATCACTCATTTCTTTATCATCCTTCTGTGTACATTGTTAGATTTACATGCATTCCCTGCTCAAACATTAGGCTGGAGTCATTCTTCATCTTCCAGGGTTAACTAATCCATCATTAGATGGACCCATGCAGATCCATATGAAATGTTTTCTTTTAAAGCCAAATTTTCTTACATCAGCTTTTGACATTTTATTCGCTTGGACAAGCTGATTAATGGTGTCAGCATTGCACATTTGCTTTGCAATGAATACTAAGCAGATGTTATGCTGGCTTGTTGCCTCACACTAAGCATGAAGAGGTAAATCTTGAGAGACCTTGCTCTTGTTAGTAGGTTAGTTACCAAAAGGTCAATAGTCTCCCTTAGTCTGTTTTATACATAAATATGATATTGATTAATCTTAGATATTTTGAGTCAAATCTTCTGGGAGGGGCTTTATGCTGGAAGTACAGGGACAAAACTCAACATGCTAGCTCGGGCAAAAACATCTGCTGACTTTAAGAGTTTTTTTCTGTAAGGGTTTCAGCTTGAGCGTAACTAAAAAAATGTTTCAGGCACCCAAGTCCCACTCTAGGTCTGAAATGGAAACCATAAACTTCAAGGTGAATAGGGAGGAAAAGGAAACAGTTCTTCTAAAATATATGGATAAGCACCGCTAGGATGAAAGGAAGTGTAAGCATGAGAAGATATAAGCCATACATCAGCATTCTCCTTCAATATGAGCCAGACTTTGGAAATGAAGCCAGTGAACTACATTTGATTGACACTGGCAGAAGAGAATCAAGTGTATTGATACAGATTCGATATATGATATATATATATTGATATATGAACATAAGGAAAAAATCTTTCACTGTGAGGATGACAGAACACTGGAACAGGTTGCCCAGGGAGGTGTGGTGGAAGCTCCACCTCTGGATGCTTTTAAGACCAAACCAGGCTGGATGTGGTTCTGGGCAATCCGATCTAGTGGAAGATGGGGGTGGGGGTTGGGGTTGGAACTAGATGATCCTTGAGGTCCCTTCCAATGCAGACAATTCTGTGATTCTGCAATTCTGTAAGAGGTTGTGGAGTCTCCTCATCTGGAGACATTAGAAACCCACCTGCACATGTTTCTGTGAGACCTACTCTAATTGATCCTGCTCTGGCAGTGGATTGGACTAGATGATGTTTCAAGGTTCCTTCTAACCCCTCACATTCCATGATTCTGTGATTTCAGAGGTGGGTCTGTGCCACAAAATTTGGTAAGATCTGAAGTATCCAGAAGTTCAGGAGCTCTTCAGAACCCAAGCTCCCGGGCCCTTCTCACAGTCACAAAATGGAGACTGTAAGCCTACATTATCTGTTGTCCTGGGACAAAGATTTGAATGTGCTACTCTCCTAGACAAAGAATGGTTATCTCCCTACATTCTGACACTGTAATGGAATTATTAGTTTTATTTACTTTACTAATTATTTATATATATGTCTGTGCTTGTGCAATTATTATTATTTTTTTTATTCCCATGTGGGGTGTTCGGTTTTTCCAAATATTCTTTCTCCATTCTAACCAAAAAAAGAAGAAAGACAATGTAAAACCTACACATTAATTCCATAGAAATAAAAATCTATTTCACTGGATGCAAGATACAAATATTTACAGCCATTTCTAATGCTCAGGGACGAGCTTCCAGCTGAATTGCTATTAAGGCCCACTATTCAACCTTGAAATGAGATATTCTAAAATAAATTTCAGTATTCATGATATTAAAATACCAGAATTATTATGTAATTTTTATGGCAGAAAATGTTTGCACTTCAGTCAGAATGGCACAATTACATTGACACAGTTCTACTGGGCGGAAAAACCTTTTCCTTGTCTCTAGAGACAAGAATTCCTTGAAGCTTGGTTATTTACCTGAAGCTGAAGAGAATGGATTGATGGTTGGACTCAATGATTTTAGATTTTTTTTTCCAGCTTAAACAATTCTATAACTCTGTGATTCAGTTCTCAAAGTCTGTGGTTCACTCTCTGCTTTTGAACTTAATTCAGTTATTTCATTCACTTCTTTGAAAGACAAACATAAAATGGCACAGACAAACATAAACATAAACATAAATATATTATCTTTTGTATTAATTATAATTTCCTGAAAATTACGTGTAGATTGATTATAATTCTTTCCCTACACGTAGATATCCTAGTAACTTGCATTTCATTAAAATAAGTCTTTTTCTAGCTTTTAACAACTTATGCATTTTAGGCCTATTTGTTTAAACTAAGAGTAACAATGCTTTTATTTATGAACAACCTTTATATTTTCAGTATAAGCTGAATCCAAGTTTTGGACATAAAGTGGTTTCCAAGTGAATTCATCACCTTCCAACTGACTTTACCCTGCCCTTTGAATACGAATTTGCAAGCAAGAAAGCTACTGAAAGGTCAAGGGAGAGAAAGAAGCAGCACCCTGAATAGAATGACATTTGTTCCTTCTGCCATTTAAAGTTACTGACTTCCTTGCTGTCTCCTTTCATTTGCATAACAGAGGTGATCACCGGGCCTTTATTATGGCAGGTTGAATGTAAATCAGTTACTGAAACATGAAATACATCCCTAGGGAACTCACTGCTCACTAGCATACAAATAAAGATCCTAGTGCTGCCTAGGGATACAAGAGGTGAAAAAAGAAAAATATTAGTGTTGCCAATTGACTCTCATTGCTTCAATTTGTATGAAAATCTACTGGAGGACTTCACAGTCTTGGTAAACGAAGTGTTTCTTGTAGTTCATTTCCCTTCTCCCATTGATCTAAAGTAGTCTAAGCTACTGGATTTCATATTTCAGTGCATAACTTGACACCAAACCCATCCGTATTTCTGACACAGTCTTGGACTGAATTGGACCCAAGCTGGGACATTTCTGCTTACATCAAGAAATAATTATGCACTTAATGGCCATATTTTAAGCACTAAACCTAATGAAAAGACTGTCCTGATATGCAAATTTTTACTGAGCTGTTCTGCTTAGAATATATGTCCAGTTTCTCTGGTAAGACACTCTTTTCCTCTCAGCATAAAAACATCTGCTGGCTTTTAGTCCTAACATTCAGAAATAGATGGAAAAGTACTGACCGCACTCCAACTCAAACTTTTTAGCCAGGACTGTGTACCTTTCATTTTGGCTGGAGAAGGCTAGGATGCACTTCCTGCTCTATCACTCAAAAGAACTACTGGACATAGACACTTACTTACTCCAGGACTACCCAGGAAAAAGGTGCACTAGTGTGCTACTGTGTCTCCTTTCAGGAAGTCTGTCAGTTACCGCTCTAACCTTCTGATGTTCAATACTGTAATCCCTTTCCCTTTAAGCTTGTTCGTAAGATGTGATTTAGTGATCCTTTCTTTCCCATCTGCTGCACTTGGCTGTCCAAGTTCTTTGTGACTTTCTCCAAATCACTGTTCGCTAACGGTTGTGTAACTCACATCTCAAGCACAGAGAGGCTGACATTATTAGGTTGTCTTCTCATCCAGCAACTAACATCCTTCTCATGAAGTCCTGCATGAATCATGCTGGGTCAGCAGAGAAGCTGTGGCACTGTGCTTTAAGAGGAGCACATGTCACAAATGCCTCATATATCTGAAAATGGAAAGGGACTAGGGAAATGAGAATTGCCAGTCATAAATGTAAAAAACTACTAGGGCTGAAAACACAATGCTATCTTAAGAAGATGTGGGGCCAGGGGGTGTGAGTCTTTCTTCTATCATTTGGTTTTATCAATCTATAAACTACTGTTACAATCATAATAGTCAGAAGCTTCTGTAATGTTTTGGGTATGGTTTTTTTTAAATTCAGATTTTGATTCTTGAAATTTTAGTACAGTCATTGCTTGACAGCATCCAAATACAACACAACACAATTTTCCTGGGTTTTTCAATAACTAGTAATGCTGTTCTCCAGAGAGAAGCATTAGATGTGTGCATAAAGGTTGGATTTCACATAAAACAGCTCTATTTCCTCTTTAAATTTGATCATATGCTCTCATTTTCATGAATGCTTTCATATAGTAAAGTAATTTTTTTTTTAAAAAGCTTTTAATATTTTCTGGCTTCCTCCCATTTAAAATTGTGACTCTGAAATGTCAATTGAATGCTGCACCAGTGTTCTTGTATCTGAATCATTTTTGCCTGCAGCTCTACCTCTGTATTTCATCAGCACCTGTTACGGTTGTCCAGCAGCAGCACATTACTTAAATCTGTACAAAAGATAGAATCAGCTTTTTATGACTGATCTGGTGTTCCTAGAATATATTTTCATATTTTGACTCTCCTCTCTTCACTGCAAATCATTTTACTCATCACAATACTCATGGGATTGCGTTTGCCTCAGCTCAGTTTTCTTTAGTGGGACTACAATCAATCAGATAAAAAATACCCAAAACAAATGAACAAAAAACCTTAGTCTGCTCTCCAAATTCTTTATCTGGAGGTAAAGAGACAGAGCTGGCACTAATATGTTCATGCTCTGACTCAAAATTTTAAGAGCAGGCAAAATATAAACTTTTTAAAAATGAGAATTTGCTATGGAGATAACTAATTTCATCTGCAAAAACCAGAAGAATGCTTCTTTCCTGATGCAAAATTTTTGCTTGAAGTTCTTCCTTTTGCATCTTAGTTTCTGTTGTCTTTACAGGTCCCAGACCATCATTATAGTCTCACCTCAAGTTTCTATTTACGTCTGGGGCTCCTCTGTAGACAGCATTAGGCACAAATATATCACAGCTAAACTTTATGCTGTTCTCTGACATTATATATAAACATACTATTCTAATTTTTTTTAATACAAAGGCCTGAAATGCAAGACATTTGACTCCTCTCACCTTCATAATGGTGCAAGAAAGGGTGTTTTTGATTATTTTCCTAATTTCATAAAGGTGATCTGTGCTCAGGCATGTAAATATATCAGTCTTTTGAGGAGCTAGACATCTAAATTTTTTCTAGTTACCACTGGTCAATAGTATTTGAAGCAGGAATCAGTGTGAAATCAAATCATGATTCAGAATTTGTAGGAGGTGAACAGGTCATGAAAGACTGTTTCAGCCTGGGGTTTGCATAAAAAAAGCAAAGCTAAAACAAAAAGGACTAAAGTCCTTGTGATGGTTTGGGAGTTCCCTGCCCCCCACAGTTTGTAAAATGACCCAGACTAGAACTCAGCCAGCTGAAAGTTAAGGAATGAAGCTCTATTTACAGCTTAGCACAATATACAAGCAGATATATACACTATATACAGGAATATTTACAGAAATATACAAGTTAAAGGTAATACAGAAACACAACACCCCTCCCAGAAATCAGAGACCCCAGGAAGGGCTCCCAACCACCCTTCCACCTTCTCCCCACCCCTATACCTTACCCCAAGGTTTGCCTTATGCTGCAGAAGGGGTAATTGATTACTGCGAGACGATATTTTTAAAATATTAATATATAGTTTATTAATATTAAATATTCGGAACTCGCACCACCCTGACCACCATTTAATAATAATAACAGGCTCTTTGCAACGTTATGGAAACTATATACAGGTTATAACAGGATCT
>WBNM01005725.1:25660-84869 GCA_013399055.1 Ramphastos sulfuratus
GCCTAATTTGGCCTGTTTAGGCCTACCACGACACCTTACGTGCAAGATGAGTTTGGAGGATCGGCCAGGGAGGTTAGAAGAAAAGTGGTTAGTGAGATTATTCAGCAGAGAGGAGAAAAAGCCAGAAGCTGCTAGACCAAGACACTGTGCCCCAGACACACTGTGTTATCTATGTTTTGAGTACTTAAACATCTCAGCAAGCCTATGAGTGAAGTAGACAACACCATTGTTTCCTTTTCACAGCCTATAGTATAATTTTCTCTATTAAAATATTCCAGTTAGCCTCAAACCAGCACAGTCCTGACAAAAATGTAAAACTGAAAAAAATTGTAGAGAACAATACATTAACTGAAAAATAGAGACAAAATGTATGGAGATAATTGAAGCAGCAGGTTCATAGTTCCTGATTCAGCTAAAGAGCTGAAGTTAAATTTAAGTGTGCTCTTTATTCCCATAGAAGCTAAATCCGTGATTAAAATCCTGCCTATGCTTATGCACTGAATTAATACTATGGTAATCAGTCTTCTCCTTCAGCTTTCTCTGGACTATTGGATTCACTACATCCAGGGAATGTAGACTGCTCAGTGCTTCAAAACAATGCTTTTGTTTCAGAGTACCAAATCCACACTTAAAAGACACAATTTGTCTTTAATTTTTTTCTAACTATACTTGAAGGATCTTTGTAGTAGTGGGCAGAGATCCAATAAACCTGAACTCGTTCAAGGGTAGAAGACAGTATGAGATCCTCCTTAATATTTTTCTTCTCTATGTTACCACATTTGAAGAAAAAAAAATAGCTTTATTTCTTCTCCAGTGTGCCTGAATTGTTTCACATTTACAATGCAGTAAAAAAGTAAAGGAAAACTGTTCTTGGAATTATACTGCCATTTTCCCCTGATAATGACTTCAGGCACAGTATAATTAACAGATGTTTCTTACCAAAAATAACCCAGAACTAAATGTTAAGTGTTTTTAAAACAACATATCTTTTTAAAAACATATGGTTATCAGCAACGAAATTAGTCTGGAGTGTCAAATAAATGTGCTTTATTTACAATCATAAGGCTCCTATCTAAAGTGAATTAAAAATTAATCTTAAGTAAATGTGTCATGGTGGGTTTGTAAATGTGTTTCTGAGGATGAGATTAATTACATTCATCAATGTGAATAATACACAATCATTACCCATTTTCCTTCCTAAAAGGCTGAAGTAAAATCTAATCTGTAAGGGAGTCTTTGTTGTTATACTTTAAAAAAAAAAAAAAAAAAAGCTGAGGAAAAAATGAAAACAAAGATAGGAGCAGAAGGATTCTTAACCAAAAGTTGTAACAGAAACTAAAAATCCCAAATGAAATAAAAGTAGTAGCCACTATTCAATGAAATCTAGATACTTAAGTTTAGATCCTCCAGTCTTTTAGTACCACACATAAAGCTAAAGCCACAGGGCATTCTGCATGATTCTGGATGTGTCTGTAAGATCCACAGAGTCATAGAATCATAGAATGGTTTTGGTTGGAAGGGAACTTAAAGATCACCTAGTTCCAACCCTTGTGCCATGGGCAGGGACACCTTCCATTAGACCAGGCTGTTCAAGACCCTGTCCAACCTGGCCTTGAATACCTTCAGCGAGGGGGCATTGATGACCTTCCCTGGGCAACCTGTTCCAATGTCTCACCACTTTCACCACAAGGAATTTCTTCTTAATATCCAGTTTAAACCTACCCTCCTGAAGCTTCAATCTGTTTCCTCTCATCCTGTCACTACAAGCCCTTTTAGAAAGACACTTCCTAGAATGAACCATTCACACAGCTGAACAGTTGAAATACCATGTAAACTCCTATAGCTCCAGATAAGCTGCCATTCTGTAGACCTCATGATAGCTTAAATTACTCAAAAGTTTTCATGATATTTCTTCAGATATTTGACTTTAAATACTACAAAACCATTTATTAAAATGTGTTTTCTGAAAAGCAGAATTATAGTAAGGGAAAAAAAACCCTTTTCTGTAATAGTTTATGTTTTAATTCAAATACCTTAACAATTAAAAATAGTAAGAAAAGGGTGGGGCTTTGTTCCAGTGTTGCTGTATCTGTTAAATTATAAAGCTATATTACAATTAATAATCCCTTTATATGCTATGAAGCCTGGACAGTTTTAGAGATGCCATGTCTTTTCCATGGCATATGTTAAAGCTGCCTGCTGAGCTGGGTCCAGTTATTTATGGGCAGAACACCTGCTCTATCCACTCACAGGTAAAGGAGCAACTGACTTAATGAACCCAGAACCTCTGGCAGAAGGACCCGAACAGACTGGATCGATGGGCAGAAGCCAGTTGTAGAGGTTTAATGAGGTCAAGTGCTGAGTCCTGCTCTTGGGTCACAACTCCTTGTAGTGTTACACGCTTGGGGCAGAGTGGCTGGAAAGCTGCCCAGCAGAAAATGACCTGGGGGTGCTGGTTGGCAGGTGTCTGAACATGAGCCAACAGTGTGCTCAAGTGGCTAAGGCCACCGGCACCCTAGCCTGAATCAGGAATAGTGAGGTCAGCAGGTCTAGGGAAGTTATTGTTCCCCCACACTTGGTACTGATGAGGCCACGCTTCAAATATTGGGTTCAAGTGTGGGTTCCTTACTACAAGGACATTTTGTTGCTGGAGCATGTCTAGAGAAGGACAATAAAGCCGGTGAAGGGTCTGGAGAACAAGTCTTATGAGGAGCAGCTCATGGAATTGGGGTTGTTCAGTGTGGAGAAGAGGAGGCTGAAAAGAGACCTCATTGCTCTACAGCTACCTGAAAGGAGGTTGTAGCAAGGTGGAGGTCAGTCAAGTAGCAAGGTGGAGATCAAATAACACATGATAGGACAAGAAAAAAGGTCCTCAAGTTGTGCCAGAGGAGGTTCACATTGGATATTATGAAGAATTTCTTCACCTAAAGGGATATGAAGCATTGGAACAGGCTGCCCAGGAATGAGTTTTAGTCATCATCCCTGGAGGTATTTAAAAGTCATATGGATGTGACATGGTTTAGTAGTGATATGGCAGTGCTAGGTTAACAGTTGGACTTGATGATCTTAATGGTCTCTTCCAACCAAGACAATTCTACATTTTTGTAATTCTTTTGCCTGGAGTTGCACTATAAGTAGAGGAATTTGTTTTCTGGGAAAAGAGGTAAATTGATTTAATAATTCCGTGGATAGCAGAGAGAAAATGTGAACCTGAGTACAGATCTGGACTCGCTCACAAGTGATTATCTGGGAACAGTGATCATAATAACCTTCAGGTGTCTGCTCACATAAAAAAGCAGACATATGGCCCTTGGATGCACATGCAGAGCTTGTAGGAGCTCGCTGGGTGGGCCTTTGTATTTAAACTCTGAGAAGAAATGTAGTGTGTACGTGACATGTAAAGATTTAATGGGTAAGAAGAAGGAGGCACTAGCAAAGATCTCATGTTAGTATCATGATGGAAGTAAAAAATTTGTTGCTTTAAATGCGTTTATTCATGTTCTTCAAACTCAGAAGAATCATACTCTTCAGAATAAATTCTTATTTCAATTGGAGAAGAGAGATAAGTAACTACAGAAACTGGAAAATCTCTTTTGCTCTTTTAGAACATCCCCTGTCACTGCACGACTATCCTCCAGAGTGTGTTTTCTGATGCCCATGAATCATAAAATCATAATTCAGATTGGAAGGGACCTTCAGGGGCTATATAGTTCAACTCCCTGCTCAAAACTGGTCTGATATAATCAGATCAGCTTGATCAGAGCCGCATCCAGTCCTGAACATCTCCAAAGATTTTACAACTCCTCCAAGCAACTTGTTCCAGTGTCTGACCACTCTTACGATATTTTTTCCCTTTTATCTAGAATCTACCATGTTGCAACTTTTGTCTGTTGCCTGTTGCAACCCCAAGAAGTGGTTAGTTCCATCTTCCAATCCTGCCTGCAGTTATGTAGTTGAAGGCAGCAACAGGTCTCAAAATTCTCTTCTGCAAGCTGAAGACATCCATCTCTCTCAGTTTCTTGACATGCATCATCTTCTGATTGATTCAAAGGCCTTCCAATTGACTCTCTCCCATATGTCAATAGTGGTTTTGTACTGGAGTGAGCCCAAAACTGGACAGAGTGCTCAGATGAAGTCTCATGAAAGTTCACTTCCCTGGTCCTTGTTAATAAAGCTCAAGATGCTGTTTGCCTTCTTTGCTAAAAGGATACACTGATGACTCACATACAAACTGTCTTCCAGGATGCCTAGTCCTTTTCTCCAGACTTGCTTACAAACAACCCCTAGGGTGTACTGCAGCATGGGGCTATTTCTTCCCAGATCCAGGACCTTGCAATTGTTAAGTTGGACTCCAGAAAATTCACAGTAGCCTGCTTCTGCAAACTGAAGCGCTCTCTGAATAGCAGCCCTCTCCTTCAGCTGAATTCAGCTTTCAAAATGCAGTTAGCGAATGTAAAAGCTGGAGAGCCAGAGTAGGAAAGAAGCCCTGAGCATAAAAAACTTCTCAGCAGAATTGAGAGAAGATGACAGAGATGACAGTTTCATTTCTCTCTAGAAGGTATTTGCAATGGGAAGGAAACATTAAAGAAATGCTTGTTTGACTAAGCATTCTTCTATCAGCAGTAAGAAGCTAGTTTGATCTTCTATCTTACCATCTTGGCAAAGAAAAATTACGCTGGTTTCATAAGGTGTGTTGGTAGCTTGCTTTAAGATACTGGTATAGCATGATATTATATTTGTATTTGCAGCCTCCCCTAGGGGCGTGGGTTCAAATCCCACTTCTGACACCAAAAAATAAAGAATGTGTTGGTTTGGGAGTTCCCTGCCCCCCCACACTTTGTAAAATCACCCAGACTAGACTCAGCCGGCTGGTATGTAAGGACTGAAGCTTGATTTACAGCTCAGCACAATGTACAAGCAGAGATAGACACAATAGACAGGAATAGTTACAGAAATAGACAGGTTAAAGGTAATANGGCTAGCAGTCCGTCTTAAAGCCCTCTCGAAGTCCCCGTAGCAGTCTCCGGCAGTCTGCTCCAAGTCTCTAAGTCTCCAAGTCTCCGAGTCTCTAAGTCTCTCAGAGTCCCCCAGATAATGTGTCCCATTGCCATATATATATGCTGGGGCGAGTTGCTCTCCCCCGTTCAAGCCTGCGGGGGTGGAGTAGGTACTTGACACCTACTCCTTTCACATTCCAAACCCCCGGAACCAGAGGTGGGGTGGGGAGCAGAACAGTTTCACACCCCATTCAAACCTTCGGTGGGGCAGGGACTCGGGTGTGCCCCACCACAGGCTCCCAACCACCCTTCCACCTTCTCCCCACCCCTATACCTTACCCTAGGGTTTGCCTTATGCGCAAGATGAGTTTGGAGGATTGGCCAGGGGAGTTAGAAGGAAAGTGGTCTGTGGTAGTGGGTTGGACTTGATGATCTTTGAGGTCTCTTCCAACCTTGCTATACTGTGATACTGTGATACTGTGATACTGGTTAGTCAGGTTATTCAGCAGAGAGGAGAAGGCAAGAAGCTAGAGAGACTGAGACTCTCTCAGCCCGAGTGTATTATCTATGTTTTTGTTCTTATTCTTATCCATCTCAGCAAGCCTATGAGTGAAGCAGACATCACCATTGTTTTCTTTTCACAGCCTGTAATATAATTTTCTCCATTAAAATATCCCAATTAGCCTCAAACTAGCACACCACATTTCAATTCCCTATTGTTTTTGTTTGATAACAGGGACAGTTTGCAGCCAAAAACTAAAACAAGGGTCTTCATTATACAGTTGTGTTTGCCCCGGAAGTGATACCTGGGAACTTTCACGGTCTGAAATATGAGGTACTCTACAGCTGGTCTATTTAAATTCATTTGGTGTTGAAATCTTCTTAGCAGAATGAAGATTCTGAAAGCCAGGGAGACCATCTGGATTAATCTAATTCTTGAGATTTTTTATTTTTTTTTTTCGGTTGTTGCATAAAAGGTGTGTATTAGGATAAACCATGAAGCAGTTGCATTGCTAATGGAACTATATTCCTAATTCTTTGGCTCTATAGATTCCATAAATCTTTCAGGCTTTCAGGTTGTATAACCTCTCATAGTTTGTCACTGCTTCTGTCAGGCTGGTGTCCCTTTGCATAATATGTAACTTAGGGCTTCACGTGTCTTCAGGATAAGCTTCCAAGACAGATTACGCAACTTCAGCCTCTGGCTGCTTTTTAGGAATTCTGCAAGTAAATTTTGTAAATCCTCTCATAGATACAGATACCCTTTCTACATGAACAAATATACCACCCCCACAGCCTTCACAACAGAAAATAACAAAACCAGAAACCTCTCTCAGGTCCACCAGAGATTATTATTGATTTATGTGTAGGATGTTCAGACACTTCTGTTAATGCACGGCACTACTAAGCCACAAATGATTCAAGGAGCGATTTTTCCAGTACACAACAAATACCGCTAATGATTAGTGCTCTTAGGAATGTGCTCTCTGTAGTGCTGAAAAGGATGTTATTGTAGTGATATAACTGCCTCACGTGACCTGTGGCATGAACTTCATTGTCTGCTGAATGGAAGACAAAGGAACGTGTATAAATCACTTTGGATACATCTTCCTTTGCATGTTACAGGATGTCTTGGTGATGTAGGACTGTTGCATCTTACAAGATGACTAGAACCAGCCTCTTCTAAAGTATCCTTCCATCAACTTTGCTTTCATTGAGGTGTCTTTGTGTGTTGCTAAAAAGGGGAAAATATGAAAAATATGAAATGTACTAAGATCATCATGTTTAACATTACCTAAACATCTGAAAAGCCACCTCTTGGCAACTGTGGCACAAGTATGGGCAAACACATGAAAAGTGTTCATCTGAATTTTCCTCTCTTTAGTCAGAGCACCCAGATCTATTCTGGATTCTTCCACCATTTGGCACAAATAGTATGGTTGATATGCTCAAGAAGGAAGAAATAACACTTTACGTGTTCCTTTGTGAAAGAAGCCTTAACAGGCCCTGAGCATAGACTTGAACATGGTCCACTTCTCAGCATCTTAATAAGGAACAGTAATGTTGAAACAATTAGTATGCATCATCTAAATAGTTCTTCAAGCACCTCTGTGGATTGGGCAAGAACAACTCCCCAGGTGCTTTTTCTGCCATTTTGGTGGAGTCAGCACTTGAACACCACTGGCCAGGAAAGCAGTATCTATTTCAGAGCTGTTTGGAAAAGAAAGTGAAGAATGAGGATTTCTTCCTTAAGACACTTTTTACTTTCGAACCACTGGAACTGGACATCATGAAGGCATGGAGTGGACTTGCAACAGCAGAAAGAATGAACCCTGAGGCCTGTACTGGCTGAGAGGCTAATCTTTGGAAGTTGTGGAGTCCCGAGCCTTTCTATTTTGTAAAGAAAGTGAGCGTGGTCAGTGGAGGGCTGAGAAGGTTTTCATTCTGAAGCTGAAAGAAACATGAAATTATGTCCTTGTGGGTGCCACTCCTTCACCCCTCCAACCTTGCTGCAAGGAAGCCGGACTGGGACTGCAGTTCTGGCTGCATGAACATGACATTTCATCAGCATCTGAAAATTACCACATTCATCTGTCACTGAAAAGCATAGAATCATGATGATGATGGCATTATAATGGTGATTCTTTGATCCTACCAATGGTTAGAGTGCTTTCCTCCTCCCAAAATATACCCAGGGCAACTAATTCAGTACAGTAGAAGGTACAGTAAGTTGCTGTAAATGTGTTATTTTGCCTTCTTGTTATGACTGTAAGACTTGGAAGGGGGTTTTTTGTTTTGTTTTTGTTTGGGTTTTTGTTTGTTTTGTTTTTTGTTTTTGTTTGTTTGTTTTTAATCTTCTTTTCCCCATGGGTGAATTTAGCTCCCTAAAGCAAACCTCTCCAATTAAACACAATGTTCAAAAGCTAGATGCCAAGAGCTAAAATAGCAAAATTGCAATGGCATGGGATTTTGCAGTCAATTCCATGCTTTTCTAGAGTTGGATTTGCAATTGTGTGTGGAGATCTAGGACATCAGTTTATCCTCTGAACAACAGCATCATTCGTATTTCCAAGGAGTTCTGCTTTTCCAGACAATTTTGCTTCACTTGATCTCTACTTTGGGTGGGGAATGAAAAAAAANTCCCGCTGGCGGCCGCGGGGCGCAGGGCAGAGACGCGGCCCGACACGGCCGCCCCGCAGCCCGCGATGCCCTCGGATTGCCGGCCGCGCCGGCCACGCCGCGGGGCATGGTGAGCCCGGGGTGGCCGCTCCCCGCGGGGACCCGGCAGGCGGTCTCTCTGCTCCGCCTCAGCCTCCTGCTGCTGCTGCTACTGCCACCGCGGGGCACCAGGGCGCAGAAAGGTGAGTGCGAGAGCGGGCGGGCAGGGCGGCGGCGGGCGAGCTCGGCTGCCTGGTTACTGGCGAAAGGAGAGGCGGCCGGGCAGGCGAGGGAAACCAAGCCTTCGGGGCGCAGCTGCGGAGAGAGGGAGCCCCCTCACCCCTGTTTTTTCCCCTTTCGGCATGTGGCCCCGCACCCCGAGCCAACCCTGGCCAACAAAGGGCTAAAGAAGAGCCCCATTATTGGAAACCCCCTTTTCTTCCTTCTCGTCCTTCCGCCGTGGCGTGCCGGCTCTGCTGCGGAGCGTCGAGGCTCTCTCAGGCAGCCCCCACGCCCCTCAGGTGGGGGACATTTCGGTAGGCCTGGGCCGCCTGCTGTCGCCGTCTCACAGGTGCGGGGCATTTCGCAGGATCTCGGCCGCCCTCCCCCGCCGTTCCCGAGCTGAGGCCCCAGGGGCAGCTGGAGGCGCGATCGAGGGGCCCGAGGGGACGCTGAGTTGCAGAGGTAGCTTGGGACCACAAGGGCATGCGGGGGTTGGCGTCTTGGACAGCGTCCCGTTTCTGGGGACTGCTAGCCGAGCCGCGGGTGACCCCGGGTTTGTCCTCCGCAGGCTGTGTGTAAAGTGGTATGAGCCAGGAGGCGATAAAGAGGAGATTCTACTTGCTCTAAAAATGAGCTTACACGCGTCCAGGAGTCTGTAGAGAGACTGGAATGTTTGCTAGGCAAGCTTTGGGGGTTCGGTTGGTTGGGGGTGGGGGTGTTGTTTGTTTANGTGAAAAAGAGCGGAAAAGAAAAAAAGCCCAAAACACCTTAAATATTGTTATCCAATTCATAAAGGAGGACGGGCGCGGAATAACGAAGAAATTTAGGGGCGGCCCCCGCTCAGGGACTCAGTTTCGGAGCCGTTAACCCCGTGCAGGCCTCTCCACAGCAGCCTCCCGCCTTCCCCGCACACCCTCGCGGCGGACGGGGCGCGGTGAGGGCCGCCGGCGGAGGCCTACCCCGCGCAGCGGTAGGCGGCGGATCCCCGCGGGTGCCCCGNTAAACAAAGCAGCGAGACTTCTCATCGGGTGGAGTATGGTTGGACTTTAGCATTTTGAAAATTACGAAGCACAATTTGGTCACTTCATGGCAGAACATCAGAGGATGCCTCCGAACTGTCACTTTGATCATATGCATTGGAGAAAGTGATGGGAGTGAGTGTTTTGACAGCATCTTGAAACTTTTCACTTCTGTGGATACAGAGGTTGAGAAGAGAAATGTTACTTTTTCAATTCTGCCTGCTTTTTGCACTGGACTTGCTTTGTTTTGGAAACTCAACTCTGTTTTCACATGGATTTCTCTTTAGCATCTTGAAGAGAGATGAAAATACATTTGAAGTGCACAAAGGGAATTGGAAATACACACGTTGTACTGTTTTAAGCAAATCTTTTAATAATTTTTTTGATTGGAGAAAAGTCAGAGATGTGTCCATCAAGCCAAGCTAGTCATGTTGACTTAACCTTTTCCTC
Source organism: Ramphastos sulfuratus (assembly GCA_013399055.1). NCBI lineage: Eukaryota > Metazoa > Chordata > Aves > Piciformes > Ramphastidae > Ramphastos > Ramphastos sulfuratus. Next base: position 35,508 of record WBNM01005725.1, read on the forward strand.
TTATTTCTAGCCGATTATGTTTAAGTATGTTCCTATACATGTATGCAGCTAATGCCAATAAGCATTTGGCATATCTGGTTTGGTTTGGTTTGGTTTTGGTTTATAATGAGGGAGGAGAAGACCCATTTGCTTTTGAGAGGAAATTGGGCAATTCTGACATCTAGTCTTTTGAAGGCTGCAGCAAGGTGTTAGTTCATGCTGTAGGCGCCTCACACTCCAAATACTTGTGCTGACCCGACACTTGTCTGACCTTTTGGTGAGCATATTGAGTTTGTTATTCTAGGAGAAAAATGAAATAAATAGGCGTGGGAGGGAAGAGTCATAATTTTCTTCCTGATTATTGAGACAAGTTGGTTCAGTGAGTAGTCAGAGATGTGCTAGAGGGAGTGAGACCACGCAGAAAAAGTGGGACTCTGTGGACAGCAGACTTTCAGATATGTTGTTCCTCTTTCTGTACTCTGGCAAACTGCTGAAGAGCACCGACCCAGAATTTCAGTTTACAGTGTCCCTGTAGTTCATGTTTAAAGTTTTCATAGAAGTGTCACTTTTGAGCAGGAGGAGAACCTTCGTTATTGACAAGCATTGTTTTATTTGGTAACAAAAAGCAGAGTTTCTTTTAAGGTTATGGTCTCAGTTATTGTTGAATACAATGCTCTTTAGTATGAGAAGCTGTTGGAGCTTCTAAGAAAAGTTCTACTTGTGAGGGATTATTTCCTTGCCAAAGTATTTTCATTTATCTTATTCCAAAGAAGGTCCGGAAGCCCATATCCTGTATCTCGTAAGTGCTGCTATAGTTCTAATTTGGGTAAGGAGCCCCATACAGAAATGAAACTGCTGTCTTGCTCATGAAGGGTCTCCACAAAGCTCTTACTAAATTAGCATATTAAAGAAGCACAGGCTTCTAAGAGAATGTGTTGATTGCCAATGAAAGTATCCAGGGTTTAGGAAATTCCACGGTTGAAGTTGGGTTTAAGCCCTTTTATAACAATGCAATAAGTAATACCATGTAGGAATGTAGTTTTGGGGTTTTTTTTTTTGTTACCTTAGGGAGGCTGATCCTTTGGTAATAAGCAACAGTTAATTTTCTTCTCTGCTGTTGAGCAGCTCTAATCCTCACATAGTACATGGAATTTAAATCTTGTTCTGAAGATAGAGTGTTTTCATTTTTCACATGCTGAGGTTCTGTAGCGCACCTCCCTAGCATGAACTGCTTTTAAAATAACAGTATGGTTTTGGTCAGTGTGAAGCTTGCTTTAAATATTTGGTCCAATGTTCTCTTCCTCTTCCAGATAGCTGCAAACAGAGGAATGAAAAAGTGCAGGGACTGCTATGGTGGTGAATATGCTTTTCAAGTAGTAGCCCACTGTATTATCCCATAGGAGTCAAATGAGATTTTTTTTTCAGTCTGTCATATTGAAAATCATTCAGTGTATGTAATTCAGCATTCTTCTCTCAAGATCTTGAATTCAAGTGTCTCATGGTCTTGGAAAAGATGATCATTTTGTATGAGGTTGGACACATTCAGAAACACAGAAAAAGGCTCAACAGCAAAGTACCATGTGCTGCATTTTGTAGTACTGTGGATGGAGGACTGTCCAGCTGCTGCCTATGAAGGCAGCTTCCGTGATTTGGAAACAATTCTGTAGTGACTCTGGCTCCTGGTTGCAAGGAAATTGATATTTGAAAAATGCTTGAAGATTTTTATTTGTTTTTCATGTAATTAAGCAGGTGTGAATGAAAGCAATCCAGCACCATGCAAGCTTCCTGCTCTTTGTGGATTGCTTTTTGAGAAACAGTGCTCCTAACAGATGTGCATGTATTGACATGAGTTGAATATGGCCTGTTCTTTAGTTAAGTTCTACCTTTATTTTTTTTCTTTCTTTTAATTTAGAGATGCACAGCTAAGAAAAGCACATCTAACAGAGAAATGGTTGCTCAGCTTTCAGAGTAGAATTGAGTAATGTCTTAATTATTCTGAAGGTATGAAGGTTGTAGGGCCTGTGGAGCAAGAACTTTTTATCAGGCAGATAGATAGTTTGCTAGCCAGCTGTTGGGATTCCTAGTGAACACTCATTTGCCTATAAAAATAAACTGAAGTTGATTCACAAGTAATTTGAAACAGATTTGTTTGCAACTTTTTTTTTTTAATTAACTCTGGATGCTTGGTTTTAACTGTGATTTCTACAATTTGTTCTAAACAAATACCAACCCAGAAGGCTTCTGTCATATAGTCAAACCTTGTCAAAGGAAGTACAAGAAAGTGATTCATCACTACAGCTTGAAAACATTTGCTTAAGTATAGCAGAGAAAAAGGATTTTTGAGTGTGTGGTGCTCGGTTCCCATGATCTTGTTGAAAAACTAAGTGGAAGAACTAATGGCTTTTTGTACATTGAGCCTAATGAAATAATTTTCCATGGTCTTGTGTTTTGTGATTTTCCTGGATCCGTTGTGTGTTCCCTGTTCCTCTTCAGTTCCTCTGCATGCCTTCTCGAGCACTCCTGGTCTTATCTCTGCTTTGTCCATCTGTCAAAGCAGTAAAAAAATGACTGGTTTGACTCTTGTCAGTCCAGAATTAAGCACATGCTCATTTGTCCTCCTAGCCTGTGCCTTTCTGTAGTCCCTGAAATAGGTTGTGGTTGGTCATTTAGATGTTGGTGTGTGAAACAAATGACCCTAGCAACTGGTGTGACTTCCTGGCCACTTACTGTACAGGGATGTCTCAGTGCCTTTGTCACTCAAGTACTGCATTTTGCTTGCAGTATGCTGAGTTCAGAAATTCCTGGGACTGGAACTAGCTGTGTCATTTTGTGAACTTAATTTCCAAGTTTCATTCTTGGAAATAATTGTCTGTCACTTTTGGTCACTAAGCTAACCTTCCAGTTATGAACTTCAGGCTTGAAAGGATCTAACAATGTCCTCTGACTATAGATCTAGAAGAGAGGTGGCTTGATCTGGAGAGAAGGAAGCAGACAAGGAGAAGGTGGAAACATACTTGTCAGATGGGCAAGAGGGAGGAAGAGAGGCTGTAGCTTTTCCCAAAATGTCTTGGAAGATATGAATGCCTTCTGAAACAGAACTGGCAAGGTTTCCATTGCAGGTGTCTTTTTCCTGCTGTGTAGAGCTCCTGGTGTGTGAATGTGAAGCACTACTACAAAGAGTTTGCCACATGAGCAACTGTGATGTATTGCCCTTCATGCAAGTGCCATTTTCTACTCTTGCTAAATTATATTGGGTGGTGTCTCGTTATCCTTTATCTGTTGGTCTTGACTGGGTTCATCTGGGAGATAGAGATTCACAGGCAAACTCCTAAGCAGTTATTTTGATTAATAAGACCCCCCAGCTCTTTAGATAAGAGATTTATTATCCCTCAAATTAGCAGTAGAGTAAGTGTTTTATGATGTGAAGGCTACTGGATTGGTACCATGGTAGGCAGGAGTACTGAGGCAAATCCCCTTCAACCTTGTGCTAAGAGGTACTGAAGAATTTTTCAAGACTAAAGCTTAAAGTTCTGCAAGGCTTAGCTGATACATCTGCTGATCTGAGTTTTCTGATGCTCTTTTTCACTTCCCAGCATTGTGCCTTGAAGATAAATGTAGTGAGGAGAAGGGGGTGGAGCAGTACTCTAGAGAACTGTGTTGAGGACTACTCTTCCTGGAGGGTAGTGGGCTGATACTGGATGTGTAGACCTAAAAAATAGTGAAAGTTCTTTGCTTTTGAAAACAAGAATCTCAGCAAAGTTGGTTTTCCTCCTCCACTTACAGCATTATTTGAAGTGGTTAAGTGAATCTGGTAGGGGAAGATGCATGTATGTGTTCTGCAGAGCCATCCTTTCTGGGAGGTTGTCTCAAAGTGCTGAGTCTGTTCAGCCCAGCTCATTTTCAGGAGAGGATTGAGATTGTGCCTAACCTATTCCACCCTTCTAAAGAAAGGAGGAATCACCACGTCATGTAAACACTTGGAGTTCTCAATCCCAAAATGTATTGCATTTTGCTTTGTATTTAAGCAATACAGTATACTTTGCTTTATATATATGTGTTTGTATGTGTACGTGGCTATAAAAATACAAAGTATCTGAGCTAGTTAAAAAAGTAATGTAAAAGTTTTTTTCAGAAGCTTGTATACTTTCACTGTGTCCATCTCAAGCCAGTGACTTTCTAGCGTATTAGTACAGTCTACAGGAAAATTATTTTCTTGCTACTGAGCAGAGATGTTTTGTGAGTTAGAGGAATGTTTTCATATTCACATAAAAGTAAAACAATCCATCTCCTTTTCTGCAATTCTGTCACCTGCTTTATACTCTGAGAAATGATGCATTAGGTTTTTAATGTGATCACTGCTGTTCTGTGTAGTTTCAGTCATCAGCTAGTTAAGTGCTGCCTTGAATGCATCAGTTTTGATAGCTCAGATAATTGTCAGTACAAATGCAACCCCTATTGGCAAATGTTTCCAGAGTGGTTATTTTATCCATATTTTGAAAGGCTTGTAAATACGCTGTTGCATATCACCCCTGCTTCTCTAACTGCACCCTGTGCTTCATGGAAGCAGTTAAGATTATCTGGAATTTGTTTTTTAGTCAAAGGATATCCATCTCTTGCATTTTCTCAAGTGTTGATTTTAGATTTATTTCTTAAATATTATAAACATCTGCAGTTCTTTAAATAGCAGTATAGCTGAAACCATTGTTCTAGCACAGACTCTGGATTTGTTACTGTATTGCTTAGGGGCAGCAGTAATAACGTTAATGTAAAAGGTCATGTAGCAACTGGCATTAATGTGGGATCTATAAAAGTTTTAGTGCTGTTTTTTTAATACAGAATGGTGTGTTACTGTCTGCACAGCCTGTTCAATAATATGGTAAGATTCTGAAATAGCAGATTTTGCTAAGCTTTGACTTCCATTATTTGAGGTAAATGGCTTGAGCTGTGTTACGCACATTCTATTTGAGCTTGTTCTCAAGTAATGTCCCCACAATCCAAGGGGGAATAATTAGTGACCTGCACCCCCATTTAGATGCACTGTCTGAAGATGAATGATGAAGTTCTGTGAGGACAAGTGCAAAGTCCTGCATCTAGGGAGGAGTAACACCAGGCACCAGTATAGACTAGGGGTTGTCTTGCTGGAAAAGAGCTCCATGGAGAAGGACCTTGGAGTCCTAGTGGATAATAAGCTATCCATGAGACATCAATGTGCCTTTGTGGCCAAGAAGGCCAATGGCATCCTGGGGCGAATTAAGAAAAGTGTGTCTAGTGCATCTAGGGAGGTTTTCATCCCCTTCTACTCTGCCCTGGTGAGACCACACCTGGAGTACTGTGTCGTTTTGGGCTCCCCAGTTCAAGAGAGACAGGGGCCTGCTGGAGAGAGTCCAGTGGAGAGCTATGAGGATGATTGTAGGACTTGAACATCTCTTCTGTGGAGAAAAACTGAGAGACCTGGAGCTGTTTGGTCTTACGAGAAGGCTGAGAGAGGATCTTAACTACATTTGTAAATGTCTGAGGTGTGGTTGCCAAGATGAAGGTCTCTTCGATGGTGCACAGTGGTAGAACAAGGAACAACAGGTACAAGCTAGAACACAGAAGGTTCCACCTCAACAGAGGGGGACACTTCTTTATGATGAGGGTTATGGAGCACTGGCTGCCCATAGAGGTTGTGAAGTCTCCTTCTCCGGAGACTTTCAGAACCCATCTGGACGTGTTCCCGTGTGGCCTGTGCTAGGTGGCAGGGGAATTGGACTTGATCTCTGGAGGTTCCTTCCAGCCTCTAACCTTCTGTGATTTCATGACTGTTTAGAATGACTTGTAGTGATAGGATGATGGTTTTCAACTGGATCAGGGTAGCTTTAGGTTGAACATAAGGAGGAAGTTCTTTACAATGAGAGGGATAAAATACTGGAACAGGTTGCCCAAGGATGTAGTTGATGCCCCATCCCTGGAGACATTCAAGATCAGACTTGATGTGGCCCTGGGCAGCCTGATGTAGATGGAGGTGACCCTGCTGACTGGGAGGTTGGGCAAAATGACTTTTGAGAGTCCCTTCCAACTTGATGCAGTCTGTGAATCTGTGAGGTGGTGGAGTCACCATCTCTGGAGGTGTGGACGTGGGACTCTGGCACATGGTTTAATGGCCATGATGGTTTTAGGTTGAGGGTTGGACATACTATCTTAGAGGTCTTTTCCAACTGAAACAATTCTGTAATTCTGTGATTTGAACACTTTTCTTAGAAAAGTTATTTGACGTTTGGATTACAGAACAGCAATATTTTTTAAAATAGCTTTTTCTAAAGGATTCTTTATATAGTGTTTGAAAAAGAAAGCAAACTGACCCTTGAATGAGGAGCAAACATTTAGCCTGTGCTGTTTATTTTCAAGCCTGTAATTTCTGCTGTTTCCTTGCATGACCACTTAGTTTCCCTTGGAGAAGAGCTGTGATAGGATGACATGGTTGCTGAACTCTTAAAAAATTGATTTAAGGCAAAGAATTCATACCTGTTTAGCTACTGATATCTCACTTGTTTCAGTCAGTTGGATCTTGGAATTCATACAGAGGCATTTGATACTGCTTATTGCATCGGGATGCTTCCTGTTGGCATACAATCTCTATGTTTATAGTTGTCAGTTCTGGGTTAGATTATTTTTTTCTCTTTGAGAATAGTTGCACCCTGAAAATGGAACACCTCTGTTTATTTTTTGATAGTATGTATGTGACAACTCGTACTTCTAAGTATTTTATTTCAAATTTGGAGTGATACTGTTGAGCTGACTTCCCTAGCTGTAATTAAAATACATTTTGCCTTGGTATTGTTAGTGTGATATATGAACCCATTAGAAGTGCAAAGATTCTTAGCAGCTACTGGTAGATGGTGATGAAACACTGGAACAGTTTGCCCAGAGAAGTTGTGGATACCTCATCCCTGGGAGTGTTGAAGACCAGGCTGAATGAGGTTTTGAACAACATGGTCTGGTGGGAGGTGACCCTGCCCATGGCAGGGGACTTGGAACTAGATGACCTTTAAGGTTCCTTCCAACTCAAGCCATCCTGTGATTCCTGGAAGCAGAATATGTGTAAATGGGGCTGAAAATATACTTGTTTGCTTTTAATTTTTTGCTAACATGAAAAGGGTAGTTTGGCATGTTCGCCGGTCTTTGTGTACAATAGGTGTTCTGCATTTTAACTCAGGTAGTCATCATTTTCTTATTGTTACTTGACTGCTGATCTTAAAAACCTTTTCTCAGTACTTCTAGTAAGATACTAAGTTTCAGGTTTTCAGCTGAATGAACTTCTGTCCTATTAGTAGAAATTCCATGCATCTTGTTTTTGAAAGATAGCACAAATAGGAAGGTTTGAGTTCTGCACCATTAAGATACTTACTAATGGAACAGCTATGTATATATTTTCATGTAAGCTCAACAAAGGTTATGAACTCAGTTGTGTCATTATTGGCAGTGGTAATATTGAATAATAAGGAATTCACTCATGTGCCATAAATAAAGTAGGTGTATTTTTAAACAATGTCTTAGAAACAGTTGGTTTGGTGGAGCTTTTTTTTGCTCATTTGTTTTCCTCTGCAGTGCTTAAAGCATACTAGCTTTAGAAATAAAGTCTTTCTCTCAAGATACCTTTAAATCAAGGGCAAAAACTTTCTGAAAAGTGAAGTTTAATGAAACTTCCTAAATTTCCTGTGGTTAGAATTGTGACTTACCAGCTGTCAGTCATTGTGGTATACAAGAAGTCATACGTAAAAGTGTCCTTCTGGTCTTCAACACTGTTAATCCATCTTTCTGTAAAATAACCTATAAATTAGGATCAGAGAGGCTCATACTTTGTACTTACCTTTTAGAGAGGTAAAGTCTGGAGATTTTTTGGTCGTTTTATTGTTTTTATGCATTTTTCTCCAGTGCTTGCTTTATGCCAAAGTTTGTATTCTGTTGACAAGACTGTATTATATCAATTTTGTTAATTGTAGTATTTAAGGTTTTTTTTCTTTTCCGTGATGATGCCTTTGGTTTTGTTAACATTTTTCATTGTTTAGTGAAAGTTTTAAATAAATGTATTACATTTTAACATTCCTGCATTCTTTATTATGTGAAAACTCAATTTGGATCCAGCAAAATCACAGGAGACAACCTTAGTAATCATGTTCCAGAGATTATTTTTCAGTACATAAATGATACATGAAAGTAAAATCAATGATCAATTCACCTATATGCTTTATTACACACTTGGGTCCCTGCTTTATTGTTTCCTGTGTAATCTTTGCCTCTAAACCTCCTTGATTTTGGACGTTCTTTCCAAATTTGTTTTTAGTTCAAGGAAAAGTCTTGTTATCCAGGATTGGAATAGTACCCATCAGAATGATAATCCTGCCAGTTACTGATCTTAGGATCATTGGTCTTGCTGAAATTCAGTGTATTGTGCAGGAGACCACATGGATTCTCTTTTTTTTCTCTCCCACACAGGAGTTTTTCTGAGAGAGCCATATTTAAACAATATACTGATTTTCTTGGTTCTTTATTTAGAGTGCTGCAGAAGATAAGAATTTGCTGCATCCTTAAGGGGTATTAGTGTTGGAAAAGGAAACCTGAAAAGCTTGGTTGATGTGTTTCTGTAAATGACTGTGAGCAGATCATGTTCTCTTCTGTTTTCAAAATGATGATGATGTAAAAGCTTTCCAGAGTGATGCTGTCAGTCATATTACACTAATACTGTTGATCTTCATCTTGCATTTTGTGATGAGTGAGGAACTTTCCCCCTTCTCCCCACTACTGAAATTTACCAGACCAGCTTATGCAGGTTGGAAGTAAGATAAAGCTGTATGTACAGCAAAGCTAAATTTACAAGCATATACATACAATGTATTTACAATTACATAATTGTACATTTTAGAATTGTGCAATTTAGAAATAATACAGAAATCCAAATTCCCTTGTGGACAAAAAAAAGAAACCCAGAAGGGGCTCAAAGCTACCCTCTCTCTCTCCCAAACAATCAGCAAAGCCTTCTTGTTGTCTGTTAGTGGAAGATATTAGAGTGGAGCAAAGGAGAAATGAAAGAAGTGTCCCAGAGCAAAGAGGGACAAATTGTTTACATTTTTGCTTTTTATCCCTTTTAGAAAATCAATGAATCATATCAACTTTATTATTATTTTAATTTTTAATTTCTCTCATTAAAATATTCCAATTAGCCTCAAACCAACACACATTTAAGTGAGGCTTGTAAATAAGTATTTGGTAAAAATTCCCCAGATTTGAAAAAGGTTACTTATTTTTCTTTTCTAAATGCAATTTTGTCCTCATACTTGTTGATCCATTTGTGGTTTTCCTAGACTTAGATTGGGCAATCCTAGTACTTCAAATGTTGAGAATAAACCTTTTAAGGCCTCCTAGTTGGTGTTTCTCAGAGTAGAAGTAGTAGCTATGTCAGTGCCCAGTTGCAGCTTCAGTTATTGAGGGAAGGAGATAGAACACTAAACTGCAATTTTATGACAGTTCTTTTTATACATCCTGTTTTTGCATTTACAGTTTTATATTGAGGTAAAACTGAAGTGTGGCAAGACAAGCAAGTTGTGTAGCAGCTAGGACGTGAATGCTTTTAGTATAGAGAAGCCTCACAGGAATGAGGCAGGAAAAAGATCCTCATATCTGGAGTGGAAAGATGAATTATGAAAGCGGAGACAAAAGGTGAATTATAGTGGTGCGATTTTGCCTGTTTACTTCTCAGAGTTAGGAGATTTTGACTCTGAAAGATTGGTTTACACTAGCAACATGGTACATACCTGATGAATGTTGGCCACCTATGTTTGCCAGCAAGTCCACAAAGGTTTTTGTGGTTGACAGCTGCCGCATCTTCACCAATACTGTAGCCAGTTAAAGCTATACCTAGTCATTTTAGCTTTGCTCCAAAATGGTTAAGATGTGGGGAAAACTTTCTTGCACTGTTTGTTGTGGTGGTAAGTAGCCACTGGTGCTTGTTCTTTCAACCAAATCTCAGAGTTCTGTGAAATCAGGAAGCCCTGAAACATACTGTTAATTTGTATTTCTATGCAGTAGGAGTGTCAAAATACATCTCTTTGTCACAAAGAGATATATTAAATTTAATGCTTTTGAATACTTTCATATGTAGTCCAGCATTGATCAGTTTATATCTTCTTCTCAAGTATATTTGAAAACATTATGTAAAGTATTTTCATTACTTTATGTGTTCATCTTTAAAGATCTGTTTTCAAGGTCTCCAGTTCTATAACATAAGGCATTCTTCTTTCTGTGAGGAAGTGACAGCAAAACTGATAAGCAAGTTTAAAGTTCACAGGTAGTTTTTCACTGGAGCTTCACAGACTGCTGTCTTCTACATGCTTTTGTTATACTCTTGTGATAATTAGTGATTTAAGTGTGTAAATTTACTCTCATCTTTCTAGTTAATCATCTTATTAACCAGTAGTTTGTTTTATTGATTGTATTCATAGAGGGTCACAAGTGTGAAAATACCTTCATTTAAAGGAAACCTCTTCAAGGCAAAATCAGGAGTGAATTACTTTTTGGAACAGATTATGTATTATATTTCATGGCACTAGAATTGAAACCATGTTGTTCACTGTAAGAATACCCAAAGGAGTCCCTACTGTAATTTTGAAATTAGAGTTGAAAATGAGTGTTAGAAATAAAGATGATGCTGTATGTGACCTACACCAGCAGAAGGAAGTACTGGTGTACAGATGTGGGGTGTTTCATCAGCTGGATGACAGACAGACAGGAGCGTTCGAAACTGATAATAAAGTCACTGTTCTTGGTCCTGCTATGTGGTGCAAATGATTGGCACTGTTTTTTGAGGCTTTCTGTTTGAAAGCATCTAGATGCCTCAATGTTACTTGTTCAGGTACCCAAACCTTCAGCTTCTGTTGGTAACCAAACAGACTTTGTTACAGCTGTCTGCTGCTGTCTCATGCTCTCCTTCCTGTCCCTACCTTGCATCCTCTCCATTGTGCAGGCTGCAGTGATTGTTAGGCCTCTGTTGACCCCCACCTGTACCCTTACTGTGAAGCAAGAGGCAGATAGGTTTGTACCTTGGTGTAAAACTTCTGTATAGCTCATCTGTAGCTGTATAGATGAGCACCTGTGGTGGATACGGTGGGAAGTTGCAGCAGTTTATACAAGGGAAGATGTTACAGGAGCAGCTGATACTCATGTCATTGTTTACCACCAGTAGTGTAGATTGTGTAGTTTCATTTATGGACTGATAATGGAAGAGAGAAAAGGATTAGTGTTAATTTAGCTTGTGAATTACTGGCATGATTGGAGAATCTTTTGCCGGTTGACATATGTAAGACTTGTGAAATTTCATTTGGTCCTCATGTGGTGAGGAGTTTGAAGACCTTAGAAGGTCTTCAAGATTTAAAGCCTATTATAACCATGGCTATTACTTATTCTCATAATGTTTTTCATTTCTTTCATCAGCTGTGTTTCTGCTGTGTAACACTAAGAGCACAGCAGTGATTGTTCTGATGAAAGTGCTGATGCAGGCTGCTAAGTAAATGATTCTTGTGAAGTGGTAAGCTGCATGCGCTGGACGAAAAACAATATACATCTATGATTCAGCATGAACAGCAGACCAAGAGAGCTTCTGTATTGTGTGTCATTGAAAGGAGAGTCCTGTAAATCATTTCCCCATGACTAGCCTGTCTTTGTAGACTACTTTTGGCTGCATACTGTTTAAGCAAGTCATAGCTGTCCCTGGGCACGTAATCACATCATTTCCCTAACATCAGTAAGTGAAAGCTCTGCAACACAGTCTTATACAGCTGCTCTTTTCTGTTCTTTTGAAGTAGTCAGTTTGTTTGGTTAGTTTGGTTAGCAGAAGCAGCAGAAATCTTACCTGCTCTGACAATTTCATAAATTGAGATAATTTGATTTAAAATGTTTTGGGTATTAAATTTTCTGTGTAAAAATCAGTGTCTGGAAGCTAAGGCTGCATTTCCAGAGATGGTGATTGAAAAGCTGTGTGTATAGATGAAAATAATAAAGTGCTAATTATCTCTAGCTCACTGTGTGGCAAGCATTGTAAATGAAAATAGTAAAATCTTCTTGTAATGGCATCTTAAATTTTGTACTTTTGCTGTAAGAGCTAGATTCGGCTTCTCATTCCATAGCGCCCGGGGAGCTGCTAACATTTTGAAGGGCAAAATGCTTATTGTGCTTTACCTTTTGTCCTGTTCCTATCTTCGTTAAACCTCAACCTGTAATTTCATTACCCTTCTAAGAGTGCCCCACAGCAAGTAAATCAATCCAGGCTGAGACAGCCATAATCCCACCTGCCCTCCTTGCCTTGCTCTACCAGTGGCAGTTGCACACTGAGCTGCCTCAGAGAAGTGAATTGACTGAAACCTAACACTGTGCCGTGGGAATGGGTAGAGGCACTGATTTGTCTTCAGTGAGCTCAGTTTCTGAAGCCAGTGCTCCACTCTTGTGTGACTGGCCTTCCCGAGGGAGGGATGGATTTTACATATCTGTTTAGGATTCAAGGTGGTTTGAAAGCACAGGCTAGCAGTGCTGGTGGAAGAAGCAGTTGCTAGTGTTTCTTGGCTCTCATGTTGTCCCATGCCTCTGTTAGTGCTGCATGTGCTGCAAATAGATGAGGGAATTGTACTGGGTTAAAGCTAACCCTCCTGGTCTGGTTCACCATTGTGGCTGCAGAAGTGTTTACTTCCAGTGCCAGGAAGGGTGTGAGAAAAAGTGGCCAAAAGCAGAGGCAGACAAGGCTTGCTTTTGTCTCTGGCAGTACTAATTTAAAGTACCTTCAAGTGTTTATTGAGCTATGGTCTCACTTGTGGAGGTGTGGGGTATTTTATGTTGTGAAACATCTGTAATGGGATGAAGTGCCTAAACCAGTGTGTTACTGAGTCAAATAAATGTTGCATAAAGGTGAAGGTGAACTATGTGCTTATTGGCTTGTTAAGAAAATTAATGCTGACAGAGGAGCAGATCCTTTCTGAAGAGCATATTTCTGTGGATTTTGATGGAAGCACTAATGAGTTTGGAGAACACAAATAAGGGCATTCAAAAATACCTGTGATCTTAATTCCCCAATATTATTCATGGAACAGTTTTGCTGGCTGTCTAAAATTTCTTGCCCACGTTGAGAAAAAAAAAAGTAGATAGAGGGTCTTTTTGAGGCACAGCGATAAAAAGCAGATAAATGCAGAGCACAGGAGCTAAACAGAAGAGGAGAAATTGTAGTAGTGCATTGAATCAGATAGAGCTGTGTATTTGGCATTAAAATGAATGCTTTAAAATGTCTTTTTGCTTGCACAACTCTACTAGACTTGGTTCTACCTTTGCTTAATTAAGAAATAATTAATCACATCCTGTATGTAGTTAAAAACTTGCAGAAAATCATAGTTTATAGATGTAAATTTCTCAAATGTATATGCATAAAATCTCAAGAAACACATTGGTTAAACTGAGTCTGTTCAGAAGAAGTTCCATATGTTAAAATTGATATTGGTGTTTTGATATACATCAGTTGTGCCTTAAAGACTGTCACCTTAAACTGCCTTATGTCTTTATCATTCTCTCTTCCTCAGTAAGGAATGAGAAAACATTCTTTAGCCCTAAAGATTATTTTAAACATGTTTTGGTAGTGAGAACAAGATAAGCAACCACAAATAACAACTGATCTCAGGGGGAAAAAGTTCTGATTAATTGACTTCAACAACTATAAAGAATAATTAATCTTCTCCGTGAGTTTTAATAGAGCACTTAGCACCCACTCCAATATGTGTCAATTTATTAAATTTCACATTTTCTTCTTATCCAATGCATTTTGGTATGTTTATGTTGGTTCAAGTTCTGTATTTTGTTGGTGTAAATAAAGAAGTTGGGTATGAGAAAGTGTTTTAAGTCATCTGCGTGATTGCATCAGACATCAACATGCCGTAACCCAGGGGTGGTATGTATTCTGTCAGGGTAATTCATCCAGACTGCATGCAAAGGCGCCTGCAGAAGAGATGAATGGTTCTCCTGATGGCAGTAGCCTCCTTTCCTCCACAAGCTTCTTAAGGTGCCCATGTTCCTAACACACATTTTGGTGAAGAGATGAGTTTGTTCGTGTTTGCTGTGAACACGATCCTCAGGACACGTAGCATTCAATGCACATCTGCAGAGCTTTCACAAAGTGTCAGTGCAGTGTGCATGTGCAAGTGATCTGGTGTCTCTATGAAGGGATCGATCTATTGGAATGGGTTCCTCAGAAAAGTTGTAGATGTCTCATTCGTGGAAGTGTTTAAGACCACGCTGGATGAGGCTTTGAGCAACCTGGTCTAGTGGAAGTTGTTTTCCCTATGGCAGTGGTGTTGGAACTATCTGATGTTTAAGATCCCTGCCATCTCAAGCCATTCTGTGATTCTAGTCTACAAATGCAGTAGGTTTGTTGAGTGGCAGAAGGCTGCAAGAAAGCAAGAGACTTAGTCAACTGTGTACTGACAGCAGAAGTTACCAGCCCTTGCAGGATTTAGGCATTATGTATTCTCAGATATGCCGCTCTGACACATACAAATCAACAAAATTATAGCACTTAATAACTTCCAAATGAATGAAGTAGCTAATGCTCCTGTATATGTGGCTGTCATGCAGAGTTATGCTTCTGTTTTCCTTGTAGAAATTCCCATGTATTTCAGATTTGTCCCTGATGTAGGATGTATATATGTGTCTTGAGAGTTGACGGTTGTCATTTGTACAGCTTTATCAGAAACAGTGAAACACCACTTACATAGGGAGGCTCAAGAACTAGCCTTTTGTTGTACCAATAAAATGAAGTTTCATTTTTCTGCAAGTTTGACTGGAAGTGTGTTTTCTAGAAATTTCTGAATAGCTCCTGAGTACTGCTGCTGCCCTTGGCAGACTGTATATTGCACACAAGGCGTCCAGCGGTCATCTTTACATTCTTCAGGTATGAAGTATCTGTGTATGGTATGCTGTCACTAACAAAGTTTAGATATAAATTGTCCAGTCAGGATAACTACTTTTAAAAGTTGGCTTAGTGGTCAGTAATCTCACTGCCAAGTCAGTGGCTGCAGTGACCATTTTGCAGATTCAGGAAAAGAAGCTTCTGAATGTATCCAGAATGTGATCTCGACATGGAATTATGACCTGGTACCAGAGGAAGTCATGAAGCATGACAGTCCTCTGTCATTCTGAGGAGCTCTTGGGGCTGATATCCCAAGATTACTGATGTATTCTTCCAGTTAAACTGGTAAAGTGGCACATACTGTGTTCCTTCATCCTTCCAGGCAACAGACTGTTGTCCTTGGAGAAGTACCCAGGATAGTTTGTAGTATTGTGTACTCAGTTGGCCAAACTGTCTTGAGTCAGCAGCAAAGCAGAAAGCCCCAGGGAGAGATGGTGGAGTTACTGTCCTTGAAGGTGTTCAAGAAATGTGTGGGGGTGGCATTTCAGGATGTGGTTTAATGGGCATGGTAGTGTTGGGCTGACCAGTTGAATCAACCTGGTTGATTCTATGATTCTCATGGAATTGTTTGATTGGTAAAGACCTCCAAGATAATCAAGTCCAACCAGCCCTATCCAATCAACTAGACCATGGCACTAAGTGCCTCATGCATTCTTTCTTGAACACCTCCAGGGACAGTGACTCCACCACCTTCCTGGGCAGCCCATTCCAATGGTAAGGTGATGCTGCAGTTCAGCACAAAGTTTTTTCCTCACCATTTATTTTTAGTATGATTTGGAAAGTTTTTTAATATGGTTAGATAAGAGGTGTATTTTTTTAAGAAAGCCTGTAACAAAAGAGAGATCAGAGAATTACATTTCCATTACATTGTGTGAGACAGTAGAAGGTTTTTCTTCCTAGTCACTTGGAGTAGGACTGATCATTTGAAGCTACAAGGGGAAATTTGACATTTCTTTGTGATGTGTCTTTGAAAGAAAAGTCTCAATATATTTTTAAAACTTAGTATATTTTATTTGCATATTTCACCTAAATGTGCAAGAGCACTCTTGGGAGTTCTGCTTTTCTCATCACAAAGGTGTGCTCTGTTCACCATACAAGTGCAGTGCTGGTATTATTTCATGCTTGAGAGAGCTGAACAGTGAACTAGTGAAGAGAATGATCTAAATGAATGTTAGGCATGATCTTTTCTGCTTTTAATTGGGAAAAACCCCACAGTTTAACTACTTCAGTTTTGTACAAAGTACTTGGGTAGTTTGAGTCGAAGAAACACAAGCTCTCATTTGTCTTTTGAATTCCAGCAGCATTGCTCTAAGATGCAGAAGTGTGAGGAAGAATCACAGATACCTAATTATATGCATTATTGCTGCTCCTGGTTGTAGGAAACAGCATTTGTGTGGTTACTGCATTACAATAACAGGCCTATTGAAATGAGAAACAATTAACTGCTAAGTAGTCTAGATCACGCAAGCGTTTTTACTGTCCTTAAAATGCACTAACAATGTATCAGTCTACTGTGATTGCATGTTCAAAAATCCACTGTCTTAGCATACCTGCATAGTATTACTCATCTGCAAATGAGTAAATAGTTGTTTGCTTCTGTCACAGGATAGGAAAATCACAGAACTGATTAACTGGCTCATCGTTTTTATTTAGGATGTCTTCTAAAACTGATTGCTGCTTATGGTGAAAATTAATTTCCTACTTCTGAAGTATTTTGACATACTAGCTACAAGTATCTCCGTGAATAAAGACCTAGTATATAATCGTTGGCTTTAATGTTCTTAATGTATTAAGTTCCATGCATATTGTAATGTGCGTGAGCAATGGTTTGCGAAAAGCCAGTTCACTAGCAAAGGAATGAGTGTTTCTCAACTGTTAAGCATATTGTGTCTAACAAGGAATCTGACATTTATGTGTTTGCTAACTAATAAGCCAAAGCCATACAGGTTTTGAATGATAAATCTTTCACTTGGTCTTAGGTTTTTAATCTGCTTTTGGAAAAAAGCCAGGATTAAAATGATACAGAAAACATACGGTTTAAATTACCTGTCTTTGTAACATTGGGCAGTTGTGTCTTGTGTATTAGAACAACATAATCTAAGAAAGTAATTTATCAACCGTCACCCAAATGGAAATAATATCTGTCACGGGATGAAACAAAGTGTTTAAAAGCACATAGCTAAAATAGGATGAAGAAAAACATATCTAACCAACAGCTTTATGAATAGAACTTTGGATTTTACTCGAGTTACCTTTTCCAAAGAAGATGCATCATTCTAATCGCTACATCATTTAATCGTTTTAGCTACTAAAGAACTCATTGCTGTAAGTTTTTTGTTTTGTTATTAAGAGTTATTTTAGGTGAAAAAAAAAAAAAAAGAGGAGTCAAAACAGCTCAAGAATTGACAACACAAATTTCTAAGGCCATTCAAAACCCATCTGGATGTTACGCTGTGCAGTTTCACCACAGCATGTGACCCTGCACTGGCACGGGGGATGGACTCGATCTCTCGAGGTTCCTTCCAACCCCTATCATTCTGTGATTCTGTGATTTTGATTCAAGAGTACTATCCAGAAGAAAAACTGCAGTTTGCGTGTTTGTGATTCTGTATATACCAGCAACGCTTTTCAGAACATGCAGCTCTCTCTCTTTGTCTAAACATCATAAAGAGAATAGGCTTTGTTACTAGAAGTTAGGTGCTTTTATAAACAGATTAATCAGACCTAGTTAAGTACCACACTTTATTTTTCCTACATTACTTAAGTGCATTGGACTTAGTTTTCCATTCAGTTTTGCTTGAAGTATGTTTAAAAATTTTGAAATTCAGTTAAAATTCTTAGCTAATGTGTACAATTCCTGTCCTTACAGCTTAGCTTCCCCTAACTTTTCCTATTTAGTAGAGGACCTACACATCAGAGTATGTGGTATGAAACACTTTCAGACTGACACAGCTGTCAAAAACATCCATCGACACATCCTTAATCATTGTATATTTCTAGAGTGTGAAATCTTGACATAATGTTAAGTCTGTTGTAATCACTTCGTAGTAGCTGTATATACACAGAGGCATGAATTTCGAAGAGTAAAAGGGACCTACAGATAATAAATATATTTGGAGCATTGTCGAAGACATGTTTTAGCTGCACAACTAATCTGACTTTTGTCTTTGATATTTTGCTTCCGTTACTTTGTTCAGGGTCCTGATTGCTTTTAAGATAATGTGTGCAGATCTCTTCCAAAAGATCTCTGGACTTTATAGTGTCAAAACTTGAAAATGATAATGCTGTTTTTGGCCTACTGATTTCATGTGTCCAAATTAAACAAACTGCCTTTTTAGTCTCAGTGCTAACAAAAATAAATCAGAGGTGTTATGAGGCTTATTTTCAGGGCTTTACATTATTGCAGGTGTTAATTTTGCTGGATGTGCCTTTGTGCTCAGGAATATTTTGTTTCATCTTGCTATGGTCATTTACGAAGAGCCAGTGATGGTGGGTGTTATTTAAAGAATATTCTTAGTTTCAAAACAACACACAAATTCTTCCTGTTTTTATGCTACATAATGGGGGGATATTCATGTCTGGCAGTTGAGTAATAGATTTATCAGTTTGCTCTTTACGATTTAATTTTGAGAACACACAATTTGTGCTATTTTTTCCACCTGTTAAACAAGTCTTTTTCAGTATTCTTACTACTGTTTAAAATTAATACTCAGATGTTAGGTAAAGAACTCCAGGCTGATTTTGTTGCACAAATCTAGAAAAACTGAGCATAATCTCTGAAGAGGTATAATATTTAATTATGACATTGAGAGTGTGGTATAGTAGAAAACAATGCACTCACAGCTTGATGGTGCTCAGACCTGGCAGTTATTTTTCAATGAGGTGTTTACTGTCTGCTATTTTTCCACTTCTGTTTAATTGTGTTGTGGATACAACAGTTGTGTTGTAAAGCTGATGTGTTCTTGTTTTATTGGTGGTTTTTTCCATCCATTTCATAACGTTTTCTTTTGCCAGTAGATGTTGAGAGAACATGAAATAGCAGGGACACTTTCCTTCTTTGCCGTTTCTAAAGTTGCTATTGATTAATTTTTATCTTCTTAAGGAATTTGTAGCAGCTCTCTGGTCACCTGTGTTTAGAGAAGCTAAACATGAGGCAACGTTGCTTGAATGTTGTTTTCCCACAGTTGTTTCATGTTGACTTGCCTTGGAGTTTTCTTGCAACATGATTAGTATGGTTAATAAAAAACACCCAATCTTACAGCAGTGCTTAAAAACAGGGCAACTAAATCACCAGTGAAGCTTTGAATGCATGTAGCTGATCATTTTTTGTTCTTTTGTAGGTGATGGATGCGGACACACGATTTTGGGCCCTGAGAGTGGAACTCTTGCTTCAATAAATTACCCCCAGACCTCTCCCAATAGCACAGTTTGTGAATGGGAAATCCGTGTAAAACCTGGGCAGCGAATTCAGCTGAAATTTGGTGATTTTGATATCGATGACTCAGATTCCTGTCATTCCAGTTACTTAAGAGTTCACAATGGGATTGGGCCCACCAGGACAGAGATAGGTAGGGGCCTTTTCTAGCTGTATTCGAAAGGTGTTGGCTTGTGTAGAACTTGAATGTGCTGTTGGCACTTTGGTTAAATTTTCTCTTTGTTTAGCTGTTCTGAGCATAGAGTAACTAATAGGCATGTGGTATTCAATAAGTTAGTTATAGCCCCAAAAAATAATTATCATTTATCTGGATACTGGGTAGGGTAAGACCTTGCCTGAATACATCATTCACTGCTTTGTACGTTATGGATTTTGAATCTTCTGTGAAGTGATGAAGAAAGTGATTATTTACAGGGATCTTAAGTAGGGGAAAGAAAGGAATTTTAGTAATTCTGTAATAAGAGTTTATGTTTTTCTGGAAATGTCAGAATATTCTTAATGTAATTATTCTTAAGTAATTCCAGTTTGTTTACTGTTACTGAAGCATATGTAAATATTGTCTTCATGAACTGCAAAAACGATGACTAACAACGATAGCTGAACTTCCTACGTTGTGTCTTAACTGAAATGCCTTTTCTTTTTATATGGAATGGCTCTGATTTGAGCTGTTCATCTTGGTGGTATTAAAGGAGTTGAGGCTTCAGAAGCTATGTACTTCAGCTACCTCCCATCTTCTGCTAATGTCCATAATTTAACTAGCAGTGTGGCATATACCTCAAGGCATATGTTGCATAAAATTCAAAGTGAATAATTGTTATTCTTCTTTCACTAAAATCAGTTGTTTTGTGCAGATGCGCTTTTTTTGCCTTTTTTTTTTTCTTTCTTTCCTAACATTTTAATCTGGAGAGAGGTAGGGAAAGAGAGATTCACTTCTCCAAGATTATTTTTTGTGCAACTCAAATGTCAATCCCACTAAATGGAGTTTTTACAAAGAGGCTAGTGGAATGTTAGTCTTCTTAACCCTCCTTTCCAACTGTTACCTAGATAAGTATGTGTGAAAATAAGTATGTACTTCCAGCTGCTGAGCCAGAGTTGGTATAAAATAGAAAATGATGAAGTCCTTAAATGGCCAGGAATGCCCAGTTCTGATAAATCTATTACTCACTTTTACAAGTGACTTAATGGCTTCAAGTGCATTTTCTACTTCATTTGTTTCTCTTGACTTTCAGCTGTTTGTAGCTGGTGTAGTAGCTCAGTATGTTGAGCAAATGTAGGTGTTGTTCTGCTCTTAATAAATCACAGAGTAAACAGCAATATACTAATAGTGGCAGATACAGGTAATGCAAATTCTTGAATGTTCCTGTTTGAAGCAACAAATGCTGGAGAGACTAAGCAGTGACCTGAATTTGGAAGAACTCTGGATTTATCTTAAGTTTTTCCATTCAAGACTACTGACATGGTCTAACATTAAAATCACATAAAATCTGAAGTCCAATCATATCCTTAACCCCAAAAGACTTAAAATATGGCTGATTAGATTAAAAATTAATTTGTTAGTGGGCTACTTCATTCATAAACAGGTTTCTAAAGGAGCTTTCAAGGGCTAGTTCTCATTCCAAGGCTTCCAATGTTTTATCAATAAATCAAAAGAAGATTGAAATCCTTAGTGTTAAGTTTGTCTCTAGTTTAAGTAAGATCTAGAGGTGTTCTGTATTGGATTTCATCACAGTTCAATCACTGCTTGTCTACAGGCAGATGTACTTACTTAACACATGTAATGCAAGCCCAGATCTATAGTAGTAGAGAACATAAGCTCCTGTGGGAATTCCCTCTCCTGCTGTCATGCTGCCATACAAAATCACTTGGGGTCTTTTAGTGCAAAAGTACAGACAAAATCTGCATGAACCACTGAAAGAGTCATAGCAGTCATGTTTTATCCATCTCTCATGCTTGCTTTTTGAAAAGATTGCTAAAAATGTGGTGAAAGGCCAAGGAAGAGTTAGAAAAATGATTTATAGTCTCAGAAGTATGTCTTGCCATGAATCTCAAGGCTACAGTTTATTGGAGGCTCTATCTCCATGGTGCAAGCAGCACTGCATAGTTTACCCAAGCTAGATTTAAATGCCTTTCTCTGCGTGCTTGCCCAAAACAGAAGATAAATGGTCTTTTCAGGACAGGCTGACCTACACTGAAATGAGTCTCATGCTGGCCAATGGTTTAATAAGATCCAGTGACAAAAAGCAAAAACTGGGGGGGGGGGAAGGAAAAGTTGGAAAAAATGATGAAGTTCATCATAATGAATGCAGTTAACCAGTGAAATAGGACTCAGAGCAAAATACAGGGTCAGTGTCATGCCTTGGTAATAGGGAACTTACTTCTTTGTAACTGTTACTGATAACTAATTTAAGTGGTGACTTCAGATAAGGTTGTATTTATATAGTATTGTAAATTTCATTAAAATATTGTGGGATTGATTTGGTTTGTTTCTTTTTTTTCCTTTCTTCTTTGGGTAAAATACCTTTGCTTTGTTCAAAAAACATCTCAATAAGCAACATTTAGAATGCTTTGTTTTGTATTGTATTTATTAAGAACTATTCCCACAGGGTAGTGTTACTTTACTCCTTCTAGTATTGTAATTTGCCTTCAGTTGAGAAGGGAGTCTCTTTTTTTTGCTATTCTACTTATTATCAAGAAAACAAATAAATTAATTGTAAGGTGAAGCATATGCAGTGTCCTGTGCTACTGGAGATTAGCCACTTCAATTATCCACTACAGAATCTTAAATAGGATTATAGATGGTTTACAATACTGAATGACCAAGGGAGCCTATAGAACAGAAGATATTAATTTTCTTAGTAGGTTAAAAAACTGATCAGTATTTTATTAAAATTTCTAGTTAATAGAACTGGAGATTGTGTCTGTTTAGCAGCCATTATCAAGTGATAGAATGAGAGGAAATGGCCTTAGATTGCACCAGGGGAGGTTTATATAGAGTATTGGGAAAGATTTCATTCCTGAAGGAGTGGCCAGGCATTGGAACCAGCTGTCTAGGGAGTGGCAGAATCACCATCCCTGGAGGTGTTGAAAAAATGTCTAGGCATAGCACTTTGGGACATAATTTAATGACCATGGTGGTCTTAGGTTGAAGGTTTGATGTGATGGTCTTAGGTCTTTTCCAACTGAAACAATCCTATGATTGTATGATATATCTAGGTATAATTTGATAGTAATTCTAGGATTTGACAGGGTGAATATTGTCAATATATGCAGAGTCCAGCATGTCAGTTAAAAGTGTATTATTTTTAGTCATTTTGGATGGCAAGAGAAGTAATGGCTGTTAAGTTTTATAGATGCAGTAAACCAGAAAGTAAACCAATGAGCAGTTTGAGAGTGATGCTCACACATGCTTGTACATTAGTGCTACAGTGTAAGGAATTGTGCCTCTTATTTTCCAAAATTAAGAAAAGTACTTGACAGAAGCTATGAAATAATCAGCAAGGAAAAGGTGCTGCAACAGCTGTAGGAAGAAAACGGCTTTTTTCTCATTTGCTTCCAGAGAGGATTCTTGTTTCCCTGACTTGATCTTTTTCCTTGCCAGATTCTTGTGTCTTTGAAGAACTGGCTAGAGGTGACTGGGATAAGATCATAAGGTTATTTGCAAGTGTTAAGGGACTCACATATGGGCAGTGACAAAATACATGTACCCATATTCTGCCATTCGTTTTAAATGAGCACTGACTACATTGTTTGCCGTCGTGCATGCATATTTTGTTTTGAATTTATGCCAGAAGTAATGTGAGTTTACACTGCAAATGATTTAGGATGCTTACTACATATGTTGATTTTGGTCCATGTTTGTTGTCCCCCTTCTTCCTGCAGGTAAATACTGTGGGTTTGGCTTTCAAATGGATGGTTTAATTACTTCAAAAAGTAATGAAGTCACAGTGCAGTTCATGAGTGGAATGCACACTTCCGGACGTGGATTTCTTGCAGCTTATTCAACTACTGACAAATCAGGTATTTATAACTTTCTGGTGCTGTCTAGTTGAAACATAGAGCTAATTTATTTATTCCCATGTTCTCACAAATTAACTTCTAAAAATGAAGACTTTTAATAGAGTCTTCCTGATACTTCTTTGTAGGAAATTGGACTGTCAGTTTGCATAAGTTATTGTAGTTTTAATGAAATGATATCAAAACTGACCTTTGATAGTAAAGTGAGAATCACAGTTATCTTTTACGAATGAAAGGGCTGCTTTAGATGGAGGACAGAATGCATTTTTTCAGGTAGTGGCCAAGGTGACAAGTTTTCTTATCCAACTGTATGTTTTATACAGACTAACCTCATGGAAAGTTTTATTACAGTAGCAGTATCTTCAGCTTGTTTTATTACAGTAGCAGTATCTTCATCTCTTTAGTCATATAATCTGCTTAGTACTTATTTGTCTTTGCCATTTCTTTGGGTTTTTTTTTTTTCTTTTTGGTGGTTTTGGTTATTCTAGCCTCTAAATGAGGTTTTGCTATATTTGTTTTGCAACTCCTCCCACTCACTGTAAAGGTGAGTGGCATACATGGCCCACAAGGAAATGAAAGATTGGCAGCAACTGCCTCAGAAGGCAAAAGGCTTGAGAAAACCATTTCTGGAAGTAATAAGAGCAGATAACAAGCTACCTTTTTTTTTTTTTTCTTTCCTTTAATGCTTTTCTCTTTGTATTTTGGAGCAGGCAGGAGCATGAGACTTGAGGTATCAGTCATGGGTACCAGTAATATTACAGTCTCATGTTTGCTCACTATGCTGCCTGGTTTCAATACTGTAGGGCTGTTAAACACTGAAAACACAGGCCTGTTCAGCTAGCTTATTAATTGAATTTTGTGAAAAGAGTCTCCGCTTTTGTCTCTGAGTTATCTTAGGTTCTCTGAAGTACAGCTACAAATTAAAATGAAGCTGCACAGAAAATTAATTTCTGTAGTGTTTTTCCTCTTGTCTATGTTACATTCTCAGTGGATTTCCTAGTTAGACAAATTATCAAGGTTCTACTGTAATGACAAATCTGCTGCAAGAAAATTTAATAAGTATGTGGTTTGATTTTGGTTAAGTCATGGGTGTATGTTTCTGTGCACTTCAAGAAGCATATTCAAAGTCGTTGTTTTTGTCATCCTCCTGACCTGACATTTTTTCTTTCCAGACCTAATTACCTGTTTAGAAAATGCAAGCCACTTTTCTGAACCAGAATTCAAGTAAGACTGATTTTACCTCTTTCCTCTCTAATCTCTTTAATGAAGTAATGTTTCTAAATCACTCTGTTACTTAAACATGATGCAACTTGAAAAGTGGCTGTCCAGGGAACTTAAGAAACAAACTAATTAGAGCTGAATAATTTTGATATTTGCACTCCTCCTTCCTCTTCCTCTCCCATTTTGTTATTTAGTTATCCATATACAGTAGAACCTCATTAATTTGCAGTAATGCATAAGAGCTAATATCTCATTCCTGTAACAAGATTTGTAAACACATTACAGCAGGCATACACCTTAAATACTGACATTTCCGTGACAGTTACCTAAGGAATGCTAAACTACAAAATCTGTTACAAATTACAAGCCCATTTTAGAGTTTAGTATGAATTGATAAGGTTCTTTACCAACATAAAATGCTGTACCTTCTGGTGAGGGAAACGTATGTCACGGAATCACAGAATGGTGGGGGTTGGTAGGGACCTGGGAATCATCGACTCTGCCCCTGCTCCTAGTGTGCCTAGGGCAGGTTGCACAGGAATGTGTCCAGAAGAGTTTTGAAAGACCTGGAGAAGGAGACTGTGCAACCTGTGTGGGCAGCCTGTTCCAGTGCTACCAGGAAAGAAGTTTTTCCTCATGTTCAGTTGATGAACTCTCTGTGTTCCAGTTTGTCTGTTGCCCCTCACCCTATCACTGGGCACCACTGAAAAAACCTGGCCCCATTCTCTTGACACCTTCCCTTTAAAGTATTCGTAAGCACAGATCAGATCCCCTCTTGGCCTTCTCTTCTCCATGCTTAACAACCCTATGCTTCATAAACATTCTTTATAAGAAAATTTATAAAGTTCATTAGATTGGTACTTAATGACTTTCAATTTACAGAAGCCTTGCAGTATTTATATTATAAAATGCTGACTTTATTATTTTATTATATTGTGACTGGAGCTGTACTTTCAATCGATATTTAAAAAGCCCAACTATTTTGGATATCTGTTCTGTTGTGTGTTCCTCTTCCTGTTTATGTTGGTTGGTTTTTGTTTTTGTTTTTTTTGTCTGATTTGATATGCCTTCAATTAGGATATCTCCTTAAATAGTGCTATTTGAGTAATAACAGAGTATTGTATCTTCATTTGGTATTTTGTTCTCTTCCAGTAAGTATTGTCCAGCTGGGTGTGTGATTCCTTTTGCTGATATTTCAGGCACTATTCCCCATGGATACAGAGATGTAAGTAAAAGTACCCTAGGCTTATCTGAACTTTGGTAAAACAAGTCAATTACAGCAGTTAGAAGTCCGTTACAGTTGTTCACATTAGTTCTGCTGCCTGGGTTCTGGAATTTGTACCTCCCAAGGTAAACAGCATGGTACTCATTTTTTTTGCACAGCTGCTGAATGGCTGATACTTCAGATGTTGTGATCTCCAAGAAGTGAAGTGACATACTAGAGGCTCAAACATTTTTGTAAGGCCTGCTGAGAAGAGTGGAACAATCAAAATACTATTTTCTACTTCCTGATGTATTTTTGTTTGCTTTCTTAGGTTGGGAAATGTGGATTTATGAAGAGAGAATTAGTTCTTTTAATGATGTTCTATTGCTCTTGACAAAATAATGCCTCTTTAAACAGAAGATCTCAGTGGTTTTTTTTTTGTTTTTTTTTTTTTTGTATGACAGACTAAATACTATTGCTGCTAAGAATCTATAAAACCATTTGCAAACCAGAATTAATACTGTAACATTAATAGTTCTATAAACTGGAAATTAAGTTCTTTAATAATCTAACCATACGTAAAAATGTCACCACAGCCTGTTAGATGTTCTTGGTCCACAGTGAGTCCACACTAAATAGCCGCAAAGTAATTTTTGTAGCTAGTAACAAGACAAAGTTGATTCACATATTTGCAGCATCTGTCAGAGTTCTGCTTGTAGTGAGGGGTTGTTTTGCCAATATCTGGAAAAACTCTTTTCTGTGGAGAAAGGAAACTTTAGGAAATAAAGACGTTAGTGGCTAACAGTTGTCCAGGAGAGGAGGAAAGAACAGGATGTTCTGCAGAATCTTTGAGTAACCCATCTCCATTAACTTGTGCAACCTAGGTAGTCAGCTTCAGAAGGAATTGTACTCTGGGTTTATGTGGATCAGAGTGCTGGAAGGTTAGATCACTTTCAGCCATGAGTTGAAATCGAAATACAAGCTGTCATCTAAAAGGCACAAAACCTGCAGTGCGCTGCTTGTGAGAAAATGGACAGCCATGCCCTGTTAAAAGGGGTCCTATGTGTTTACGTATTGTGATGGTTTGGGAGTTACCCACCCCCCATGCTATGAAAAGCATCCAGACTAGACTCAGCTGGCTGGAAGTTAAGGAATGAAGCTATATTTACAGCTTAGCAGAATTTACAAGCATATATATACACAGAATATACAGTTATATACAAATTAAAGGTAATACAGAAACACAATACCCCTCCCAGAAATCAGAGTCCCCAGGAGGGACTCCCAACCACCCACCCTTCCACCTTCTTTCCACCCTTCTACCTTATTCCAAGGTCTGCCTTACATGCAACGTGAGTTTGGAGGATCAGCAAGAGGGGTTAGAAGGAGAATGATTAGTTGGGTTACACAGCAGAAGCCCAGAAGAGACACTGACTCCCAGAGACTCTCTGTTATCTGTGTTTGTGTCCTTGTCTTTATACATCTCAGCAAGCCTATGAGTGAAGTAGACATCACCATTGTTTTCTTTTCACAGCCTGTAATATAATTTTCTCCATTAAAATATTCCAATTAACCTCAAACCAGCACATGTATTCAACTTCTGTTGTCCAGCATCATTTACTGAATGCCTGGCTGTTTGGCTTTTTTCAGACTGATTGACCTTGCTGTTTGTTTGAGCTTATTTAATTACAAGAATTACATTTCATATGCATCTGGATGAGGATACGGTGAAATGTGGGACCTTCTTTTTGTGTTTTTTATAAATTCCAAAATAAACAAAAGAGGAGTGGTTCCTCAATAACAGATAACAGTTAAGTAAGAACGGTACCTTAATATAGTAATAACAAAGACTATAACTGTGCAATGTGGCATATACAATATTTATTTAATTTATTTACAATGTAGTATTATGTTTTTCTTTTTCACCCCTCTTCAAGTCATCATCCCTTTGTATGGCTGGTATTCACGCAGGCGTTGTGTCAAATACTCTGGGTGGCCAAATTAACGTTGTAATCAGCAAGGGCATTCCGTACTATGAAGGCTCCCTGGCTAACAATGTCACCTCAAAAGTGTAAGTGTACTTCTGATGTTTGTGTCTTCAGCATCTTAGATCTTGGTATTGTGTCATTGTGGGATTAATTTCAGGTAGTGGAGCTATGTGTTAAGTGGACAAGTTCTCTTCCGTAAGGTTCTCACAGTGTTCTTTTGCTGTGGTGCGATTGTTCTACCAGATATTTTTAACCTCTGCATCATAAAGATCAATTTTCTAAATTCCATAAGGAGGTTTTACCTTTCAGAATGCATGGCATGAACATAAATTTCTAATGGTCCACAGAAAAGTAATGGTTTCATGGCAGCTTGGTAAGGTGCCGAGACATCTCATTTGTACTATTACCTAGAAATGTTGGACCAAATGATCCTTGAGGTCCCTTCCAACCTGGAATTCTGTTATAGTCTTTTAGCTGCAGGGAAGAGAGTGTAACATGGCATTTTACCTCCAAAGTCCCAGGAAATGAAAACAATCAGAGGAGATAAATTATTGTCGTGATGATTAGCTTAATTTGAAGGGAAACATTTTAATGAAGTCTTGCCTTTTGCTGGGCAGGTGTTTGAAAGTCTGTAACTTGGGATAGTATCTAGAGGTGATTGCACTGAAAGTGCTGCCATTTGGTGACAGGGAAGGTGACTTCAGTGGTGAGGTACTGGTTTAGGTGTATGTGCACAGTTTCAGTGGCAAGCAGTCAAAGAAGAAAATCCAAACAAAGGCAGTTTGTATTGATTTTCCTCACTGACTACAGCTAAAAGCCTCATCTGTTCTCTGCAGGGGACCGCTATCACCAAGTCTCTTCACATTCAAGACTAGTGGTAAGCATTATCACATGGGTCATATATTTACAGATGCACTGATGTATCAAGGGGTCCTTGCTGCTCTGTAGGAGGGGATTCTTTCAGGTTATGTTCCTCTGTTATAGTCTGATTGAAATGCTCTGACTCATACTTCAAACATACTGCTAACGGAGCTAAGCACTAAGGGGTTGCTCCTTAGTTGTAACAACTTTGCATTCTGAGTCTTTTCCAGGTTTGCTCCCTATTTCCTTGTTGCTTGCTAAGAAAGTTAGCAGAAATCCCCAAAATTATTCCTCAACTTTCTCCATCCTGTTCTACTCTTTTTAATCCCACATTCTTGCAACCGAATCCTAGGTCATAAATTACTTGTCTCTCTTGCTCTGGAGAAGCATCTCTTGGGCTTTTGCTCTGTGGGTAGGTTGTGTTCCTTCTTGACTGCCATGCTTCATTTTGTAACTGTGTAGCAGGTTGCTGATGGATGTAGCAAGTATTATCCCTTTTTAAAACTTTACTGTTTTGTCAAAAAGACAGCTGTATTTTTCTAAATGGAAGGTAGCTTTTCTGTAAACTACTTGAAATGTGATCTTTGAATAGATGTTGGAAGTACTGCAAAGGCAGTGGCCTTCCCTTAGTTGTTTTAACTGTTTAAAGAAGAATATGAAAAAAAAAACAAAAGCAACCAAAAGTCTGTTTTCCATAAAGTGCTACATATTCCTCAACAGTAAATAAATGATTTTTGTAATACATAAAGCTGATGCTGAGTTGGGCTATAAAGGCAGGAATCTGATGGGCAGGAGTGTTTGGAGATGGAAACATATACAAATAAGCAACAGTTAGAAAATATAATCCACAGAATATTAAAATAATTTATCTCCCAGGCCTCTGCAAGAGCTGAAAGAAGGAATTGCATGTCTGGTGATCTTCTGGAGAATACTAAACACAGTGATGGAGGCAGGGTTTGCTGTTTTTCAAAATGTGATCTGATGATTTATATGAAAGTAGTGAAATGGCCTGAAATGTGGAGAGATAGGACAAAATGCTGATCTAAACTGTCTGGATTTCAGTGGTGCATTTGAGAAAATACTGAATAAGATAGAGACAAACTGCAGATCTAGATTAAAATGTATATAATTGGCCGGCCTATGAGTTAGCTGAAGGAAAAGAGGACTCTCTACTATGTTGAAATGAGGTTTCTCAGACTGGTGAAGTTACTGGTGTGGCTCTTCATTAATAGTTGCTTTCATGACATGCTACAGAATAGAGGGATGTGTTACTAATGCTGGAGATGTGGTCAGCAGAGGAAGATGAAACTGTGCAGTAAGGTTTGGCTGACTTTGAGACTTCAAGTAATAGAAATTAACTGAAGAATCACAGAGGCAAAGGTGTAAGGTGAGGTACAGAGACTAAGGCATTTCTGCTTGAAACTGTCAGTATGTTAGATGGAAGTGATAGGTGAGGGAAAGAAAGGATTTGGTTAGTGAAGTGCCAGCGTGGTTCTGTGCTATAGCAGATGAAGTACGTTCACTAGAGACAACTAACTTAATGCCATCACACAGGACATTGGTAAGGCCTTGTCTGGGATCTAGTTGCACGTGGCCTCTGCCCTGTGCTTCCCTTGAGGGATGAGCACCTGCCCGTGATGCCAAAGAGGGCTGCAGGGACAGGGGACCCCCAGAAAATGGCAAACCAAGCTGTGTTGTTCCTGTGGGCTGACTGAAGGCAGATAGTGCTCTCTACTGGTAGGTCTGAGAAGTACATATGGGAAAACTGTTGGCATGACAGAACAAGATTTTAGCAAAGAGCAAATGGATATCAACTACTCAAAAGGAAGTTTAGGAATTTAGGAGATGTTTTTAGCCATCAACAGAATGTGACTTTCTAGAAGAAACTTTCAGTAAGAATGTTGACAAGAAAATAAAACTAATTTCAAGGATGTGCTTGAGGACAAGGCCTGGACTACAACATGGCTTCCTACATACTTTGGTGTGTTGTTCAAACTAACATTGTGATACTGAGGTTAGTTTAAAACCCAAGAAGCTTATAGACAAAAAAAAAAAAAAAAGGACCAAGTGGGCAAATAGTCTATTTCCCTTCCCTGTATCAGCCAGAGATACTCTTAAAACAATGACAGCTTCTCCAAAGCTGCTTGCCTAGTGCTCCGGGTGGGTAATGATTTGAGAGACTATCCCCATCACTCTTGAGCAGGCATAAATCATTTAACACTCACAACCACCAGTTAACTTCCAGCATCACTGTTAGAAAGCAAAACACCTGTGTTTTGTTGGTAGTGTTGTTAACAGAATGAAATTAGATGGCATTTTATTATTTGCATTTCAAATCTTAAACTCCAAGCACCTTAAGTCATTGTGTAACTTGATTTTGAATACTCACCTTTTCCATTTCTCAGGTTGCTATGGGACACTGGGGATGGAATCTGGGGTAATCCCTGATTCCCAGATCACAGCATCATCTATTCTTGAGTGGTCTGACCAAACAGGACAAGTGAACATTTGGAAACCTGAAAATGCTAGACTAAAAAGGGCTGGTCCTCCTTGGGCTGCTTTTATCAGTGATGAACATCAGTGGCTGCAGATTGACTTGAATAAAGAAAAGAGAATAACAGGTAAGGAATCTGATGGCTTCTAAACAGCATTCCAAAAGTTCGCTTATTGACATCCCTTTTTCTGGTGTTTGGTCTTAAAGTCCAGGTGATAATTAATTAACATTATAGCAAAGTTGGTTCTGTGTCCTAGCTACTACACTGAGGAACCTGCAGTTCAACAGTGGACTTTCATATGAGAAAACATCCTTCCATGAAAACAAGTTGGAAGTGTTTCCTGTGATTTTATTTGATCCTCAGTGTTTCCTTTTTAACTGCTGATGGCCTCCTTGGAGATGCAAACCCATACTCAGTCAGCTCTGTCCACTGTACCTCTGATGGAGGCGTCTGTGTTTGTAGGCTTTCCCTACACCTCAGCATAGCAGTAGTGAATCCAGCAGTGGAGACAGGAGCTGTTGCAGTGCAGTGAGAGATAAGCAGCAGACAGAGGAACCAGCTGGCAGCCTCCCCTTCTCCCTGCACGAGTGTTGGGGATGGTGTGGGGCCTTCAGCATTCTGTTGTGCTTTCCTTCAGCAAACTGACCAAGCAGTGCAGACTGCTGCAGCCAGGACCTGTGTTAGGCTCATCCACGACGTAAGCAGCTGTGTTTACTTGGAGAGGCAGCTGAATCAGCTCATAGTTACCCGCTTGGTCATTTGCATGTTGGGGTTAACCTCAGGGACAGCCGAAGTTGTGGCAGAGCAGCTACTGTATCTTCTATGCTGATGCAGTTATTCAGAGATTATTTGCTGTTGTTAATGGGCAAACTGATTTAAACATCAAGTGGCTTTAGGTAGTGTGCTTCACAGAGTTCCAGGTTTTAAGACAATCGTGAAACATTAGCCTTTGATCAGTTTGGGCTTGTCTCTTTCTCAGACGCATGAGTTGATCTTTGTGGACTGGGCTGAGCAGGTTGGCTTCCTGTCATGAAGCAGCTCAAGTTTCACAGCAGCTTTTGTTGTTAGTTCCTTGTGGACTGTTTGGAATTCATACTACTCTGATCCTCGTGCTAATGAGCTTTTATAAAACAACCTTCCGTGAGTGGTTCTGCAGTGCTGAGATGTCAGCTTTAGGAAGCTACAGTGCTTTCAGTGGTGCTTTTAGGCTGGCAGTACACAGGCAGGGAAGAGTGGTGCTGTCTTGACAACTGGAGACAGGAGTGGACCACAACCAGATGACCAGGCTGTTTCCATCAAGAAATGGGGGAAGAGTACTGGGCATGGTTGTGTAACAAGACTTAAAAGTAAGTAAAGTTATTATTAAGCTTTAGTCACTGTAAAAGTTTCAGACCCTGCCGCCTTTTATAAAGTTTTTGAGCTGTGACTGGACTAGTGGAGATTCCAACTACTTAATTCTGGATTCAGAATTTGATCTGTGAATTTTTGCAAACTGCTACCATTTTTTTGTCTAACTTGGCACCTTTATTTTCACAGGTATTATAACTACTGGTTCAACCTTAGCAGAGTACTACTACTATGTCTCAGCCTACAGAATTTTATACAGTGATGATGCACAGAAATGGACAGTGTACAGAGAACCTGGCATGGATAAAGATAAGGTAAAAATACCACACGCTTTCTAGGTATGTTCTATCGAGATTTCCTAACTGTAAATACAACTCATTTTGATATGGTGAGGAAACATTAAATAACTTTCCCTTTCAGTGTAATTTAAAGTCAAACCAGCATATATGCAGAAGAAAATAGGAAAACTTGCAAATATGTCAGGATTTGAACAGTTCTGAAGTGCAGAGACTACTTTTTATCACTTCTTGGGGTGGGAACGTTCAATACAAGAAACTTCTATTTCCAGTGATAGGCTGGCTGGTACTGCATCCTTTTAAGAACAATCAGATTTCTTTTGAAATAGGTTGTATGTCTCCAGATGAACGTTTACTTTCTTATCTTCTTGTGGTTACAGAATATATGTTAGGGGTTGTATAATTTTCCATCTCTTACAATGTTGCTGTCAATCATACTGACAAAATTCTGCTAAGATTTTTTTCTTGTGTAACAGAACAGCCTCTGAAAATAGTTGCCTTGAAAAATGGGATGGTATGTTTAGATTGCAAATTTTTTGCCACGCAGAAAAATGACCTAATGTTAGCAGCAAAATAACCTTCTTTTCCCAGTGTTTCCAGTTTAGCAGAATTGAATGGATGGTAAAATTAAAAGATTAATGTTTTAGATCAGAACATTCTTGGTAATCTGACTGGAACTAGAATTTATTTTCCTTAAAATTCTGGGTTGTAATTTACCTTGCTTCCATAGGCCCTGAGGTATTACATAGATGCAATAGGCTTTGGTAACCCAGTGACTTTCTAGAAATGGGTCTTAGGAATGGTAAGTCTTCAGCTGTATTTGCTTTTCTTCTGTTTACTGTAGGTTAAAAAATGTTTCAAGGTAGGACGTAGCATCCTATTAATGAAATGAAAAGTTGGGAGGATCATGTTTGTTAAATGAAGTGTTCTCTGAACACTAAAAATAATCATAATAGAAAAATTCCCTGAAAGGAGAAGACTTTACTGTCAGGGCTGATCCATCTTGAACCTACTCCCTACTCCTGAGCTAGGGGACTGTTGGTGGGGAGGGAAATGTCAAAGTAATAAATCCAGCATCTTTTGCTAGTTTTTCAATGCCCTCTTCTGGCCATTAAATACATTCTCAGTGAAGTGCCTGGATTTAGGCCTCATGTTTAGTTTGGTTATTTTCTTAGAAAACTTTTGCAACCACTGCAGCTTGTTTGTATATTGGTTTTCTTGCAAATTTATGAAATAGAAAACGTTGTGGAGCTCGAATACACAGGCAACAGATCTGTTTCTTGCACTCTTTGTATCATTAGGTACAGTGCACAAAGAACCATACATACCCAGAAAAGCTGTGAATGGCAGAAAAAAAAAAAAAGAGTTTGGTGTGGTTGATCTCTTAGGCTTCAAAACAGTAGATCTGTCCTCTGTCTGACATCATCTCACTCGATACAGCTTTGATTTTGGATGCATGTGCATGCAGGCTTCTCCCTTTGAGTCTCACATAACCACACCAGACCAGCCAGGAGGTGCTATGCCCCATTTTTTGGAAACACTTCTGAAATTCTTAACATTGTTCAGGAGACTAGAAGCTCTTCTGTAGTCTCTTTGGAAACAGCTTCTAGAGGTCTGTTGGTATTCAAGAAAATGTTTACTTAAAATACTGATGTCAAAAAAAAAAAAAAAAAGAAAAAGAAAATGCTTGAATTGGGGAAGAAAGATAAATCAAAGCTGCAATGCTGGAAAAGTTTTGTTTGACAGTGCAGAGGCAAAATGAGAGAATTTGATAATAAATGGAATATGAAAAAGATATAAAAAGACTCGATCAGAAGGAATTTTCTTGTGCAAAAAAAAAATGAACAAAAACTAATGAGCTGCACATAAAGTTAAGTTATTGTCATAGTACTTGACATTGAAAGCTTGACGAATAAAAGCCTGGAGTAAAGAACTACTCTATTTTGCATCTCATTTGCATCTTTACCACAGAATTCTCTGGTTAGAGTCTGTAACTACAAGCCTGTCAACTTAAAAAGAGGGGGAAAAAAGCAAAACTAACTTGCTTTAGTTTGGGGGGAAAGTGGCAGTAAATTGGAACCAAATCTTGCCATGTCTCATTAGATTGTGAATATCTGGGCATACGAACTGTGACTGCTTTGCATTAATCATTTATTTCCAAAATGATACTGTAGACTTCCCACCACATTTAATCTGTCTTCAGTCACAGCTAGTAGGTATATTTAACACAGTAAGCTTAATTCAGGAGCTGGAAAAATACCAGTGACAGACACGTGCCTGTAAATCTGCCCTGCAGTAAACTGAGGAGGAACAGAGGCAAGTACCCTGCACTTGCCTGTCCAGATTTTTAGCATCATTAGTGGGTTTGTGGATGTTGCAAAAACTTCACACAGATGTCCGATACAGAAACATCTGTCTTGTGTATTGAGGTTGAAACACCAGTGATATGCAGCACTCAGGATTATGCTAAAAACTCTTGACCGTTCCATCTTATGCAGACACATGGACTGTTCCCCGATGCAGTGCTGGTCCTTAAGAGTGGCAAGATGCTTTAGTGTTTCCCAGGTGCTATGAGTGAGCAGAAAATTCACTATAATAAGAATTTTACAGGCAAGTGCCGTAATTCTCATCAGCATTATGTCCAACGTGATCTGCATTAAAACTAAACATGTTACTCATTTACCGCTACCATGTTGCAATAACAACCCAAGAGCTGCATTTGCAGAGCCAAAGGCTAATGATATGCAGTAATGTGGTAAACCAGTTCGCTTCCTACCTGAAGACGTGATACTAAGCCAGTCCTGCCAAAGGAGATGATGAGAAGGTGGCTTGCTGGGTTGGAGTACTGGGCCTGGAGTTTACACTGTGATAAGCAGCAAAGTGCAAAAGCTGTACCTAGCTGTATGTTTGTCAGGTAGGATTATGCTGCATCATAGTCATAATGGTTTAAATTTCCACTAGACAAACCCCTTCTGTATTGGCACATTTTGTTAAGTTCCTTGTGTGCCAGGACCAGCTTTAGCTCATCCCTTGCGCAGTCTGCACCCTTCTCTTCCAGAACTCTGTGAAGCTCTAACATTCTGAGCCCAAATCTTTTTGCTTTGCTTCCGGCTCAGCCCTTGTCAGCAGCAAGCACTAGAGGACAGTGTGATGCCGTACTTGACTTTGTCTCCTAATGCTTTCTAATGAAAGCCTTACTCAGAGAGACTGCACTTTAACCAGGAGGCCGTGTGAGGGCACCACTTCCTACTTTCACGTTGTCATGACTGCTTGCTGTATCTACGTGAAGAGCAAGCACAGCATCCTGGCCTGGATCAGGAATAGTATGACCAGCAGGACCAGGGACATGATCATGCTGCTGTACTCAGCACTGGTGAGGCCACGCCTCATATACGGTATTTAGCTGTGAGCCTCTCACTGACAGGACATTGAGATGCTGGAACATGTTCAGAGAAGGGCAACAACGCTGGCGAAGCGTCTGGAGAACATATATTATGAGGAATAGCTGAGGGAACTTTAGTTTCTGGTTCCACCTCAACTTGAGGAGACACTTCTTTATAATGAGGGTGCTGGAACACTGAACAGGTTGCCCAAAGAGGTTGTGACGTCTCCTTCTCTGGAGACTTTCAAGACCCACCTGGATACATTCCTCTGCGGCCTGGCCTGGGTGTTCTTGCTTTGGCAGGGGGGTTGGACTTGATCTCTAGGGATCCCTTCCAACTCCTAACATTCTGTGGTTCTTTGAACTGGGATCATTTAGTCTGGAGAAGAGAAGGGTGAGGGGAGACCTCATTGCCATCTACATACAACTACCAGAAAGGAGGTTGGAGTGAGGTGGGGGTTGGTCTCTTCTGCCTAGTATCAAGTGATAGAATGAGAGGAATGTCCTGAAGCTATGCCAGGGGAGGTTCAGGTTGGATATTAGGAAAAAATTCTTTTCCTGGAATAGTAATCAGGCATTGAACAGGCTGCTCAGGGAGGTGGTGGAATGACTGTCCCTGGAGGTGTCAAACAAACGTGTAGACATGGCACTTTGGGAGATGGCTTAATGGCGATGGTGTTCATAGGTTGACAGTTGGACTCAATGACTTTAGAGGTCTTTTCCAACCAAAAGAGTTCTAATAGATTCTATGATACCAACAAGGACAGAGTTAGAAGGATTCAGTGCTACAGGGACGTGAGTGTCTCTTAAGAGCAGGTATTGCCTGGGGTGGTACCAGCATTCTGAAATAAGTAGTTGTGTGCACACATCCCCCTTAATTTTGTTACTTGTTTCATGGGGCCACGTGAATGGTGATGTGCAGGTAGCAGCATACTAGGGTGAATTTTCAGCATTCTGTATTGCTTGCTTTTCCTAAGTAACAACAACAAAGGTTGTGATTAC
Organism: Ramphastos sulfuratus; assembly: GCA_013399055.1. Lineage (NCBI taxonomy): Eukaryota > Metazoa > Chordata > Aves > Piciformes > Ramphastidae > Ramphastos > Ramphastos sulfuratus. The sequence goes on from WBNM01005725.1 coordinate 72,706, forward strand.
CACGTAGTTGCTATTGCATTTGTGTAATGTAATGTTTGTCTCCTTTTTCTTTTTTTTTTTTTTTTTTTNTTTTTTTTTTTTTTTTGTGTGTCTTTTCTAGATATTTCAAGGGAACACTGAATTGTACCAGGAAGTACGCAATAATTTCATTCCACCTATTATTGCACGTTTTTTTAGGATTAACCCCTTAAAATGGCACCAGAAAATTGCAATGAAAGTAGAATTGCTAGGATGTCAATTTAGCATAGGTAAGGCAACTGAAAACCTTTCAACTGTACAAGACAAGCAGTGAAATAATTTGGTAAAGATTACATTGTGTATATATCTTCAGTGAGGAAAAAAAGTACTCTAGTACTTTTTCCTTCCAAAATCCTTCTGTAACTGATAATTCTGAATTTCTTCCACAGCTGTTATGCAAAAGCTTTAGAGCAAACCATTTCAGCTGTCCTCTCCTGAAAAGGAAACAGAAAAGTAGTATTTCACCATTTTTATAAATGCTTTTCTTCTAAAGCCCGTGCTCCTAAAATCACCATGCCACCACCACCACCGTGGAACAGGAATGATGACAAGAATGATGACTCCAGTGATGATTCAGTGAAGACTTCTTTGCAGACAGATAAAACCACCTTCACACCTGAAATCAAGAACACTACAGTGACTCCAAGTGTAACCAAAGGTAACCACAGTTAAGCAGTACAAGTGTTTACAACTCCTTACAGTACTCTGTCAGATATTATAGGTGTGCTTTCACAGAATCACGGAACTTTAGAGGTTGGAAGGGACCTCCAGAGATCATCAAGTCCCACCTCCCTGCCAAAGCTTCTGAAAGTAAATTTTCTCAATACATAAAATAACAATTTGTCAATTTTGTAGTACTTACCAGTTGTCAAATATACCTGTGGGTTTGGACTAGATGACTTTTGGAGGGCACTTGCAACCCAGGCCATTCTGTGATTCTATGATAAAAAGTATACAGTTGCATACTGCATGCAAAATAAATGCCATCTTCCAAAGGACGTACTAAGTTCCATCTTTCAAAACTTGTTCCAACTGAGTGCAGTTTTTCCTACTGAACAAATTTTGTCAGAAGGAGAAGCGGCAACTTGAATTTCCCTTTAGAATTAACTTGGTGGAACTGCTTTGTTATTTAATTTGATAAACAAAATGATGATGACAGATGATGCTTTTTGAATATGCTGGCAAGGTGACTCCTCCATAAAAGACTGGTTATGTTGAATATTTTGTCCTAATTTAAAAAAAAAAAATAAAAGCTGTCAGAAAAGGGAGCAGGATCACTAAATGTAGCCCTTGGTGAAGTTTCCTTTAGGTGGCCAGATACAGGATGATCTCATGTCACACACACAGACCCAGCACAGACTAGTTGTGGTTAACTGTTAAGGCAACATGGTATTTTCCTTTTACAGGAGGTTCAGGCTCAAGTGGTTGCATACTCCTGGTCTTTTTTGATCATCCTCATTAATATACATTTTTCTGAGAGACAAATCTTACATTAAAAAAGCCCACAACTGTTGATTTTGTTGAAAAGCCTTGCAACAATCCCAGCTGTGCACACGTGTAAGATGCTCTTTACACTGCAGCAGCATCCAGCAGGGTAGCTAAGCTGGGGTATCTGGTGTGATAGATGCTATACATGAAAACTCTGTGCTTTACCCAAGTCATTTTCAAATTACAACCTGGTTTATGAGAAGCTCTTCTGTCTGACACCACTTAATTTAATGGCTTTCAGATGTGGCATTGGCAGCAGTTCTGGTTCCAGTGCTGGTGATGGTCTTCACTACTCTGATTCTTATCTTAGTTTGTGCCTGGCATTGGAGAAACCGGTAAATGACCAGCTGAATGAAAGTGCTTTCAGTGAATGTTAGCCTGGGGTGTGGGATGAAATGATGCATGTGGGAACTCTCTTGTGGAAGGGCCGCTCTTTTGGAAGGAAGGACCTGCTCTTCAGAACTGTATTCTGTGAGAAGATGTTCACTGGAATAGCCAGGACACTGAAAACAGCTTTGTTGCAACTGTTTTCATTAGAAGTGCTTTTACTGAACACTGGTTTCTCCAATAGCAGCAGACTGGTGATGGCAAGCCAGGTTACTGGTGCTTATACTTTAAATCCTGAGGACCAGTTACAGCCAAGGTGATAGTTGCTGAGCATTAATTAATGTCTCTTCTGATAAGCAGAGTAGTTAAAATACCCCCATTTGCTTCTTTTCACAGCAAGAAAAAGACAGAGGGCACTTATGATCTACCTTACTGGGACCGTGCAGGTAACAATGGTTTTGTGAAATCCTTTACTTGGCATCTCTAGCGTTTCAGAGTGCAGCAACAGACAGTTGTCACTAGCAGAAGCTTTTCTAGTGCTAACTGGTGTAGGCCCTATGAACACTGCCTTTCATTTTATGAACAGATTTAATGCTTCATTCTCCAAGTTTTGTTCAGAAAGAGAAAATACCTCATCTCCTGCTAGAGCTTACAGCTTTAGATTTTTTTTTTTTTTTTTTTTGTAAATGAAGTGTAGAACCTCTTCATTATGCAGCACTTGGCAAGTGTCCAGGAAACACGTTTGTGCACTTGTTGAATTTGTAGACTCTGCATTGCTGCTTCGTCCTCATGTTGAAGATGCCCATATCTGTGTTTGCTCGCTGTCAGTTTTAAATACACCTTGTCTTTCAGACAAGAAACTCTTTAATGACCTTAGTTCTATTTATTACATGTCCATTTCTGCTAAGTCACAGCACTGCTGTTTTGAAAGGAAAACTGATGAAATTCAGTATCAAAATAATGTTGCTGCTCTGTGGAACCTATGTCTGTCCCGTCCCACAGGGTACCTCAGATTTTGTTCCACAATGTTCTATGGCTTTGAATCTCCTATTTCTTGGGCTTAACCTACAGGATGGTCTCCTACAGATTTAATGGAGTATGTTAACAGCAAACTAGAATGGCTCTGGGTACTGGGGAAAAGGGATGGGGGGGAAAACACTGATGAGGCCAACCCTGCTCCCTACCTTCTCTCAAGAAAATGTTAATGACCACAGTCACTCCTTTGCATTTTCCACTTGAAGTTAAAATGTTCTTTATTCAGGTTTTTGCAAACATTCAATGGCAAGCCTTTCTACAATAGGAGCCAGAAACCATGTTAACTGCATGTATTGTTAGCTTCCAGCTGAGATTGTCTGACGTTTCAAGCAAACCTTCTACCTACAAATTGGAATCATGGCTGACTTTTATATATTTTCTGTGTTGTATTTTATGAATTTATTATACTTTGACTAGCCCCAGCACTGCTGCTAATGGACTTTCAGGGATAGACTTGCTGGGCTGCAGCAGTTCTGGGGATGTTTGAAGGAGGAGCACTCAGGCAAGTTGATTGGGTGAGAGTAAAGTTGGCACTTCAGAATCTTCAGTCTGCCAGAAGATGTACAAATATCTTAGGGTCATCCCAACACTGATAACTGAGTTGTTTACCTGCTGCCACAAAATACAAGCCTGTGGTGTAGAAATACTTCAGTAGCTTGCAACACCATATAGATGCAGTCTTGGGTGTTTTGTTTTTTTAATCCATGTGAAGGATGGTGGAAAGGAATGAAGCAGTTTCTCCCAACCAAATCAGCAGAACATGAAGAAACTCCTGTACGCTACAGCAGCAATGAGATTAGTCACCTGAGACCAAGAGAAGTCCCAGCTATGCTGCAAACAGAGTCTGCAGGTACATTTCACTGGTTTTTGTGGGCCATTAAATATATACCTATATATAAAAAAAATACATCATATATGACATGCAAAAGAAGTTAGGAATCTGGCTGCATTTAATTACTTCCTGTTTATTTGGGGAACAGAGGAGAAATGAATAGTTCTGTTGGTGAGTGCATTTTTTAAAGAGCAAGCTTTTCCAAATCTCTTCTTGGAATATCATAAAAGTATGTATTAACTGATGATGTGCTGTTGATAAACACATTCCCAAGTTAATGAGTATTTTGAAGTTTGTTACTTGTACTTAAGCCCTATAAAGGGGTAGGGATTTCTTTTTTCTTTTTCCCAGTTATGTTTTCATGCACTGGAAGTAGTTTCACCTTGTTATGTTCATGCACAAATCTAAATGGGGCACTAGGTTCCCTACACTGACCATGTGGGTTAAATAATTCTTTTGATCTAGAAAAGGAGTCACTGATAACATCTGCCCTTTCCATCATGAAGCAGTCACTAGAGGAGGGTGACTGACTGTGCCTCTGGTTCTGTGCCAACATGCTGATGGCAAAAATTGCAGCTATACAGCAGGAAGAATTAATTTTCTGGTTTTGTCTGCTTGTCTCTTTTTACCCAGCTCTAGCCCCAAGTTTCTCACCTCCAGCTTTTCTAACTCAGGTTACCTTTTGAACTAAAACATCTCAGTTGACTACAGGCAGGCTTCCCCCCTCAGTGGACAAACCCTTCATCCATGGGACCACTTTTTATTAAAGCCAGGCAGGATAATATAATTATAGTTTTGCAGGGAAAAACATTTCAAAAGATGTAGAGCGTGGGAAATTGCAGCTCACAAGGGAAGAAGTATAGATGGGATGCTGTGGCTACCCCAATGCTTTGACTATTGGGTGGAAATTACTATTTTTCCCAAAACCATTGGCACTGGTGGACAGAGACAGACCTCTCTGGTTTCATCTAGGATAATGGATAATAATTTCTGTGACACTAATGACAGGTTGTTTTAAGTGTGATACCACTGTCAAAAAAATTTCCATTGAGTGTGTTTTTATTTTGTTCTGTTGGGGCTTGCAACACAGAGTATGCCCAGCCATTGGTAGGAGGCATTGTCAGCACGCTTCATCAGAGATCAACCTTTAAACCAGAGGAAGGAAAAGAAGCAAGTTACGCCGATTTGGACCCGTACAATTCACCCATACAAGAAGTTTACCATGCTTATGCTGAACCACTACCTGTAACTGGACCAGAATATGCAACTCCAATCATCATGGACATGTCCAGCCATCCCAGCACACCTCTTGGTGTTCCTTCCATCTCCACTTTCAAAGCTGCAGGGAGTCAAGCTCCTCCAGTGGTTGGAACTTACAATAAACTCTTGTCTAGGACAGACAGCACATCGTCAGCACAGCCACAGTACGATACCCCAAAGGGGCAGCCAGGGCCAGCTGCTGCTGACGAATTGCTGTACCAGGTACCACAGAGCCTGGCCCATTCCACAGGGAGTAAGGATGAACTCAGTTAGCTCATGAGTAAAAGCAGAATGATGGCTTGTTTTTAAAAAGCCAGTTCCATAAAGCTGACAGTTTCTTTTTAAATCGTATTGTTTTGATATTGTTATTCTCAAATAATACAATGTTGAACCAAAAGATGTGGTGTTGGAGGTCAGGGAAGCCAGTAACTCTGCCTTTCCTTAAGTTGTGTGCATAATTACAGCTTGTCTCCTGCACAACCATGGACTTTTTTATTAGTACTGTACAATCATCTGTCAGACGTGAGAGAAGAACTCTTCAAGATCAGTAATTCCTAGATATGAATGATAAATCCAGAGAAAGTTCATAAAACAAAAGCCAGTAATTTTTTAACNTTCCATTTTACTCTATAAAACTTTGGACTTCTAAAGAGTACTATCAAGACTGATAGTAAAAACCCCATTAACCTTGCCAGTTTTGATTCTAAATGACATAATTTCAGCTTTTGTTCAGAGGATTAGGAATCATCAGCTGTGTGTTCCTCAGAAGGTTCCCACCACTTTTCTTAGCCTTCTAGAACTAAAATCTGCTGTCTGTACAATCTGTTCTCTGCCTCATCTCCTGAAGCCACTCAGTCTTGTTGCTTCCTAGGGATCCCAGAGGCACAAAGTACAAGGAAACCACATGGAAACTGCTTTTCATTTTTCCCTACTAAGTGAAGGTTACTCTGAACTGCATTTGCCTCAAATTCAGGCTTCCCTGATGATTGATGTGCAAGAAGCATCCGGATGTTTGAGGCAACTTAGTCCAGAAAGGTTCTCCCTGTCCCCTTGCCCTGACACCACTCCACTCTCCCCTCCCAGCATATCTATTGTCGTGTGTTAAGATGTGAGCTTATACCAAGAGAGATGTGTATATACTTTGTGAGTGCTTAAGGAAGCACACAAATACTCTAAGGTGCACAGTTTGTGTGGTACACGCATTTAGCACATATGGTACGTTTTAGCACAATTGGAAAATTTCAACCTTAGGGCTTTTCTTACGATTGTTCCTACTAGAAGCATAAAAGGTTCCAAAACCTTTGCAAGAGAACCAGTACTGTTCCAAAGAGTGTCCATTTCACAAGTGTTTAATGATGGACTTTGTATCCTTTGAATGTTCCAAGGTTCTCTACTATGAAAACATTGTAGTTGGTCTTCTATTTGGGGTAAGGTAGACTAGTTTTAGCTAGGTAATTCTGAAATTAAAACAATTTTGATGTCACATTTGCCATTGTTTTATATTGTCAGAAACAAAGCACAGCTTTTTAATCTATAAGTAGTAAGGAAAAAAACCCACAATAAAAATGCTTTATTTTTATTGTAACAGCACTGTTGGGAGGATGCTGAATTAATTTTTACATATGAAACCCACTACCTACACATTAACCCAGTTTTATGGACTTCAGTGCTTACTGTTTGTTTCTGTGATGTAATTCCAGTCAGCCTTGTTTATTGCCCAGTCTCCTTCAGTTAGGTGGAGAACATCAAATCTACACCACTGTTTGAGAGGGCTGCCACTGCAACATACTTGAACACCACCGCATACCAGTACCCTTCAGTTATCACTTAAAATTTGTTTTGCCTTTTTTCCCCCCCCCCCCCCCACAGGAGCTTTGTATAAACTCAGCAATCCAAAATTACCTGCGACCTGTTGAACATCCAGAATATGTTACTTCATATTCTGTGCTACCTAGAAGCCTAATTACACAGTTCTTTGATCATTCTTATTGAGAATTTTGTTTGTTTGTTTCAATTGTTTTTAGAATTATCTAAGCCTGGATGTACGTGGAAGTAAGGGAGACATGTATGATCCAGTGATGAAAAAAAAATTCCTTCTTCTATTTATACTTTTGATGTTATTGCAGCTTTTTCTGCTTGATAAAGCTAGTCTGCAGGCTTTGTAGTTTTTAAACAGGTAAATAAGTGCTCTTACCCACCATCAGCAACTATGAACTTACCTGAGCTGATGTTATTTGTTTGCACCAAGATGTGACAAACTTACTCCAGACAAGTTAAGAAACCTCTGCCTTTTCAAACTGTACCAGTTGAGGCTTAGAAAAATTAATCTACTATAAAAATCATGGACATGTCCAAGTTAGTAAAATTAACATACTTGGATTTAATTTTACTGGTAGGACAGGTATGGTAGAACTGTAGCTATACTCTAGGCTAAGATGGTGTAAGAATTAATGAAACAGTGTCTTAACAGTGGGTTATTTTTTAAGCAACTGTACTGCTGTCTAATTATCAGAGCAACATGAGCTGTTGACTGGAATGGATGTTTTTAAGACTTCAAGTCCCTGCTTCCAACTTTGAACATGTTACCTGCTAGGGCTAAGAAGAGAATTTTGAATCTCAAATGTATGCTACAAAGGGTTAAACAATTGATTTCCAAATGTAAGTTGCATGAGACACTTAAGATTAGAACTCCTCTGTGTACAGTACAAGCAGAGGTACATTTAACAGTCTCTCTTACATGTGAAGATGTATGGATATAAAACGTATTTCAGTCGTGTTTGGCTTGAGTATTCTCCCAGAATGTATGTTCTTACCTCAGCATGTATTGTAGTTGCCCATTATCTGTATATGTTGCTAGAACTTAGACTGTATAAATAGTGAGGGGGTTTTATATGTATGTTAAAAAGTATTTTAAATAAATTGTACATACCTATTACTTGCTATGTTTGCATTTAACACCTGCCTTCCATCTGACTCATCTGTAGTTTGGAATGCAAGGGTCGTTTTATTTATGAGTTACCATACCCCCAGTGGGGTTATGCCCTTGCCTCCAAAAGTGATGCTGTCACCATTTCCTGGCAGTAGCTGTCTGCAGCATGAACTGGTCCCTGCCCCAGCTCACCAGGCATTAGAAGTTGCAAAGTGACACTTAACAGAGCTCTTGTGTCTGAAGTCTGCTGCAGGAGCAAGTGGCATTTCTAGGAAGGAGTTTCCCTGGAGTTACCTGCTGCTGGCAGAGTTTTGGCTCTGGTCTCCTGTGTGAGGAGAAGCTAAGGCACAGCAGCTGCCCTCCATTAGTGTAATGAGGCAGTCAGCCTCTGGTTCAGTGCAACCCACTCCTTATATGCAGAGACAGTCCTCCCTTGTCAGCACACCACCTCTACATGATAGAGGAGCTGATAGTTTGTTCTTCAACTTAAACCATGGCTATGTTCCAATTACAGAAAAAACGTACTGCTTTTGCTTTCAGCACTTTCCCCTTTATCTTAATTCTAGCACTGCAGTTCATAACATAAGGAAATCATAATTACTCTTCTTTTGCAAGTCAAAGGTTAAAATTTGGTCCTAAAGGGCTTGTTCCTGTGCTTGTCAAGCTGAAACGTCCCTGTAATGTTACAAGCAGACTTGTCTTCAGGAAATGAATGCCAGCACGCCAGCAAGCATCCCTGCTTCAGTCCAGCAGGGACTGCTCTGCAGTGGGACAACCAACTGTGTAAGGCAGGACACTTGCTGCTCCCTTCTCTGTCTGTGCATCTCACTGAACACATACTCTGAAACAGCTTGCCTGAGACACTGCTCCATTGGCTCAGGCTGTCTGTCACAGCCTCACCTTCAAGGTTCTCCACATCTTGGGTGATGGAGGGGAGGGGATAGAGAACACATTTAGAGTTCTGAAAATGCTTCAGCAGGAGCAGTGGCCTTTACACATCTTTAGCGCACATAGAAGTCTCCGGATGTACTACTTTTTATTACTGTGCGCAGAAATAGTGAAAGCCCATGAGAAGTGCTTTCAGTTGAAAGACCAAATACTGTGTTCACCACACAAATTGCTAGGAAGAAAAGTTCCTGAAAAAGCCCTTCATGTAAGTGAATTACATTTGTCCATCTGTATAAGTGTTCGACATCTGTACTGGTTTTGGTGTATGCTGATGAAAATAGAACATATTTTTGCTTGTAGTAAACTCTCTGGTTGTAGTAAACAAAATAGTGGGAGTTCATAGGCATCTTGTTGCAAGCTGGAAGAAACTCCGGTCACCCTACTAGACACTTCAGAAGTCTCTTAGCATTAAAACTTGAAAGACATGCACCTTCTTAAAATGGGTGGTGCTGACCAGTGTGGAGGGCTAGCACAGAAATTAGTCAGCTTTGGAAGTTGTGTGTTGAGACTTTAAAGCCAGTATGGACTGTGATGAGGAAGCTCTGGTAAAGACTTCTGAAAGGATTTCATTTTTTTATGCTTAACACATCCTGCTTAGTTTTTTTTTTTTTTTTCCCCACTCTTTTCATACCTACCTAACACTTTTGTTACTAGCCTAGATGCCCAGCAGCCTAGATTATTCATTTATGTTCCTGAAGCATGTATTATACAGCTGCAATAAACCATGGAGGCACTTACATTTTGGTTGGAAGACAGCTTAAAGAATGTAAGGTCCAACTGTTAACCTACTGCCAAGTCACTACTAAACCATGTCACTAAGTATGACTTCATATTCTATTAGAGAAGGAATACACAAATGCCTAGCAAATGCCAGGATCAACCAACCCAGCACTTTCTTCTCAGGCAGTTTTTGATCAGTGAGGATCACATGTTATGTGTTAACTCTGCTAAAGGGAAGCATGCAGGCTTTCAAAATTATTTTCCTGATGCTGTTCTAGTAATGAATAAATTGTGTCCAAATGTGCCTCTTTCATATACAGGCGTCTGGACCAGCAGAAATGGCTGTAGATATGCTGATTTAGCCTGGAAGATACAAGCAATGCAGCTGTCACATCATATCATCTTGTATTTGCCATGCTCGTGGCTGGCCTTGGAAGATGGTACTATGCTAGATGGATTAAATCAAGGTTGTTCATTCACTAATTTTGCTTGGTGGTGTGGTTTGGGAGTCTCTGGTCTGTTCAAACACAGAAGGTCTAAAAATGCTGTTGCCCGACCATGCTAAGCAATGCATTACCCTTCAAAAAGGGTAAGGAGGAGGCAAGATAATTATAGATTGGCCAGCCTCACCTCTATCCCCAGAAAGGTAATGGAACAACTTATCCTCAGTGCTGTCCTCAGGGATTATCAAAGACATGCAGATCATTAGGAACAACCAACATGGTTTTACCAAAGGGAAGAAATGTTTGACCAACCTGATAGCCTTTTATGAAGACATAACCAGGTGGAGAGATGATGGTAGAGCAGTGGATGTGGTTTATTTTGATTTCAGTAAAGCGTCTGACAGCATCTCCTACAGTATTCTTGCAGCTAAACTGAGGAAGTGTGATCTGGATGATCAAATAGTGAGGTGGATTGGGAACTGGTTGAAGGAAATGTCAGAGTTGTGGTCAATGGGATGGAGTCTAGTTGGAGGTCTGTAACCAGTGGGGTCCCTCAAAGGTCAGTACTGGGACCAGTACTATTCAATATATTCATCAATAACTTGGATGAGGGCACAGAGTGCACTGTCAGCAAGTTTGCTGATGACACAAAACTGGCAGGAGTGGCTGACACACCAGAGGGCTGTGCTGCCACTCAGCGAGACTTGGACAGGCTGGAGGGTTGGGCCGGGAGAAATTAAATGAAGTTCAACAAGGGCAAGTGTAGAGTCTTGCACCTGGGAAAGAACCACCCGAAAGACCAGTATAAATTGGGAACTGACCTGTTGGAGAGCAGTGAAGGGCAAAGGGACCTGGCGGTCCTGGTGGACAGGATGACCATGAGCCAGCAATGTGCCCTTGTGGCCAAGAAGGCCAATGCTGTTCTGGGGTATATTAGAAGGGCTGTGGTTAGTAGGTCAAGAGAGGTTCTCCTCCTCCTCTACTCTGCCCTGGTGAGGCTGCCTCTGGAATATTGTGTCCAGTTCTGGGCCTCTTAGTTCAAGGACAGGGAACTGCTTGAGAGTTCAGTGCAGAGCCAAGGAAATGATTAATGAGGTGGAACATCCTCTTTATGAAAGACTGAGATGGGTTTCTTTAACTTGGAAGAGACCTCATTAATGTTTATAAATATGTGAAGGGTGAGTGCCAAGGGGATGGAGCCAGGCTCTTCTTGGTGATGCCTGATGACAAGGAGCAATGGGTGGAAGCTGAGGCATAGGAAGTTCCATGTTAACATGAAAAACTTTTTCACTGTGAGGGTGACAGAACACTGGAACAGGCTGCCCAGGGGGGTTGTGGGGTCTCCCTCTCTGGAGATACTCAAGACCCACCTGGATGCATTCCTATGAGATCTGTGTAGGTGATCCTGCTCTGGCAAGAGGGCTGGACTAGATCATCTTTCGAGGTCCCTTTCAACCCCTAACATTCTGTGATTCTGTGAAAAGAACCTGTACTCTGTTCAGACAGACAGTGCTGAAGGAGGTTTTATCCAACACTGTGATCTCTTCTAAGGCTATTCAGAGATTCCTGCGTGGGAGGCTTGTGGGCCCCACGACTCAAGTGCAAACTGTTAGGCACATAACGAGCACTGCACAGCAGCTTGAGGTCGGAGCCACACTCGGAGGTGGCAGGCTTGCTCTCAAGGGTACCATCGTGAAAGCTCCGGCTTCCCAGAGCGCGTTCTGGACACAGCGTGAGGCGGCAGTGCTTTCACAAAGACGTCTCCCAGAAAGCCCACAGGGAGCATGCCAAGTGCCTCTGGCCCAGCAGCTGGAAGCACCCTGCTGCACCGACAGCGCTGACCTGCAGCCGGTGCCCGCGGGTCGGCGGCGATGTTCTTTCGCCTCAGGCCGCACCGAGGAAGCAGGAGCGGAGCGAAGGCGCCGCCTCGAGCTGGCCGTTACCACCGCGCGGGCACCGCGAGCTGCGGGGACCACCCACTCCCAGCTCCTGGCGACTCCATTGGCTGCAGCGCGCACGCTCCTCCCGCCTTCTGCACACCGATTGGCTCAGGGGAGCCCCATGAGGTTCTGCAAGGCCAAGCGCCAGGTCCCGCAGCTGGGTCGGCCAGTGGTCGTTACCCATACAGGCCGGGAGAGGATGAGTCACAGTATCACACAGTATC